>OY992881.1:94772875-94817875 GCA_963921405.1 Cepaea hortensis | reverse complement strand
CTTCTGCAGCTTGTATTGTTCCAGATGTAGAGGTGTTACCTTTCCTCTGGAGTGAACTAGGCAGGCCGAGAGAAAGATCATGCTTCATGGGCAACACATGATCTCTATATTTTAGCCCAGGTTTTGTGCTATGGAGAGGCAATAACTCCATCCCTTACAAACTATCGTCTGTCAAGACAGCACGGTGCCAATGATTTTTAAGCGATGCGCACCCCTGGTTACAGGCTCTAAAGTGTTTGCATGGTGAAACAGGCATGGGTGAACACGGTTGTTAGGCGAAATGTAGGGACAAAGAAGTATAAAATAAATAGATAATATGAATAATTGCTATTGAAATGGACTGTTCTGCATAATGATTTAGTGTCCCTAAAGCATTGAAAAAAAAAGATTTAACAGGTTAATAAATAGAGATATAAGCAATAAGGCATGGTGAGGTGAAGTGGGATATGATAAATGTGGGTGTTTACAATAACTAAAATAAAATAGACAGTGTAATTGATTTTGTGGTTTCCCTATGTAGATATCCCAAGGTAGCAGAAGTGTGGTTTATACAATGTGTGGGGTCATAAATTATAGTTTATAGTAAAGACTGAAATAATGCCACATGGTGCCATGCTGGCCATGTTGGCATAGAAGGGAGTGAGTGCTTGTGAGATTGCTAGAAATGAAGTCTACTTAATAACAGAGTGGTGAGAATCATATGTGTATATGTATATAGCAGCAAGATATGTTTGCATGATTATTCTGTGACAATGATGGGCATAAGATTGAGTGTTTGGTAAATTGTTGGGTATGAACACTCCTAAGCAACAATGAGTAAAGGAAAATAACCATAATCATGTGTAATATTTATAACATTTATAAAGCAGAGAAGAGTACTTACATGTTATATTTGGCAATGATGGGTTAATGATGGCTAAGCTGTGTAGTTAGAACATGTAGGTAATAAATAGAAGTGAAGGAAATCATGTATTGAATTGTAGGGACGCCATGCAGATTGATAGCTACGAGGCGTAGGAAATAATGTACCTTTAATACGTAGAGTGCGTATCAGCAATCGTAATGTAATCATGATAACTGCGGATGAAGTGTGGCCTTACTGGGGGTGAACAGTCAGATGTATCTGGAACTGATATTGGTAAATGGGTTTCTCATTTATCATTGTCTGGTATCAAGTCTGGTATCACATCTGTTACCAGAATGCAGTAGTGTTTGTGCTGGTGTTTCAAACTGGGAGTTTTATGTGTAGTAAAACATGGTGCTTGTTTTACCAGGGGAAGAATGTGATTTAGTGCTGCGTACCATCCTTGACAAAGATATTAATATATAATTGTCATGTGACATGAAGCGTAAGATAGCAAAATTTATAACCAGTGTATCACAGAAAGAATGAAGGGAATAGAGGTTATAACTGTACATTTGCGGTCCACTCAAAAATAATAGTACACTGGTGTGGTTGGCATTAGACAGAACTGGTTGACATTAGTGTGTAATAATTTTATCAGATATAGTATACTTGTTATATTAGTACTGATTGTCAAAGACCTACGTAAGAGATGTAAACTAAGAAAAGGATAAATAGAGGAAAATAGAGGAAAGAAATATAGCGATCTGGGAAACCAGACAGAAGGGACACAAGCACGAGTAAAGAACTATAAATAGTTCTATAACTGAACACTCGTGTCAACAAGGAGGTTAGCAAGTCCAATTGAGCTGGGGTTACCCAAGAGACTGGGAAACCCACCTCACGAGGAGTGAGCACGCAACTTGGTTAACATAACCAGGTGACCAGCGTGCCGGTACTCCAAGCACGCAAATCAGCAAAAGCACGCAGACTAAAATACTGGTGGCTGAACACGCCACTGAGAAATTGGTCAGACAGGACTGGACGGCGTTAGGTTGAGGACTGCGTATTCGCTCTGAATACTTGTTGCTAAGAAGGACAGTATCAATAGTTAGGACTTTAGCTTAGCTCCATCAGTTTATCATCATCAACATAATTTCTTCATTACGTCGTTATACCATACAATGATGTTTAATACCGATGTGGTTATCCGCTCGCGGAGCTTATGTATTATCAGCTCCAAATAAAATGTATCCTTTTGCACAACGGACGAGTTGTCATTTTCGTTTGGTACAAAAGAAGGGAATCCTTGTATGCCTGTCGCAATTGAGTTGTTGACAGGCAGGACCCGATTTGGTGTCAGAAGTGCCTGAACCTACCATTTAGGACCCGATTTGGTGTCAGAAGGTGGGGCTTGAACCACCTTCAAGCACTTTAAATCAACCACATAAATTCAGAAATTCTATTAAATTGTTTACTTGTGAATTCTTTTGATGGAAATGTATGAAATTTAAATTATCATTGTGAGCAAACTGCAAAAATGTATCAAGTTACGAATTTAACTATCATTTGTGAAACATTTCTTGTGATACAGTCATAATGTCAACATTCATCACATTCACCTATATTCTTGTGCAAAAGCAAATACTTTGTGCACAAGGGAATTAAATTAGAGGTCAAGCAAAGTCATACAGCGCAGCTCAGTCAGATAAGATAGAACGTGAAGATAAGACGACATTGACAGTCATTTGACGATTCATCCTACAATTCATTGACGATTCATTATACTATCATAACATTCATATCATTTACATTATTCATCATATTTATATCACATTTACAAGTTACCATTCGTTTAAAACTGTATCGAGTAAAGTAATAAACCATGTATTGTACATTACATGCATTTTTCTAAACTGTTGATGCTCTACTAAACAGAGACATCAGTTCTACAAGCAAGTCTATCAGTTGTGTGTACGAACGACAGCGGCGTAACATCCCGAGTACCGTATTTTTCCAGCAGATTAGAAAAGTATATTTCTCAGTAATTTTGATAATCATTATTAACTTTGCATCTTCTTTTCAGTGAATGATGTATATATTTAACACCTGTTGATTGTAAAATTGTATTGATATCAGTATATAACAACATAAAGCCATATAATGTCATCATTAACTGACTGCATCCAGGCTGGCAAAGAACTAGGCCATACTGGAGAAAAATTAGAGAAATGGGCAGACCAGAAATACAAAGAAATAACTGCTCGAGAGAGAGATGAAAGAGCATTGGAGAGACAGCATCAGAAAGAGATGAGGGAATTAGAAGAAGCCACCAAACAAAGAGAATTAGAAGTGAAGCAAAAACAGATAGAGATGGAGGACGCCACAAAGCAAAAGCAAATAGAGGCAGACAATCAAACCAAGTTAAAGATGAAAGAGATGGAAGTGGACTCAAATCTTCAGATAGCATCTAATAAACAGAAGAGTCAGAAAGAGCAAAATAAATTCTCTAAATATAAAGGGATCATCAAGCCCTTCAGTCAAGGAGATTCAATATCAGCATGGACTGAGAATATAGATTTCCAGCTTAGAATAAAGAAAATACCATTAGAAGATTGGGCTATAATATACATGAGAAATCTCAATGGGGAGCCCTTAAAAGTGATAGAATCTATACCAACAGAACTTAGAAATAACTATCAATATATCCATGATAGGATTATGCAGCATTTTCTACTCGATGCTCCTGGGTATCAGATCCAGTACTCACAGATCAAACCAAAGCCAACAGAAACGTTTTTAGACTACCTATCTAATGTTCAAAGTACTTTCAGTATATGGCATAAGGCGGCAAAAGTAGGGAAGAATTTCGATAGATTACAGGATTTAATGGTGATGGATAAAGTCATATCCACAGTTCCTGCTCACTTTGCCAAGTTCCTTCAACAAGCAGACACTGAATCTATTGAACAACTTGAAAAACATGGTTCAGCTTATTTTTCTTCAAACCGCGATGTATTTAAAGCATCATTACATGATACTGATATTACTGCGTTCGCTAAGAGCTTACCAAGCAGGCCTTACAACCAGAAAGGGTATAAAAAGAAAGACAAACCCTATCAGAAGCCACCACAGTGTGCATACTGCAAACTATTTCATCCGCAGTACTCAATGTGTGATAAAAGTCCCGCATATCCTGCGCATCTTGAAAGGATGATGAAAAAGCAGGAAGACAAACGAAACTCATACAAACGTGCGGTTAAATGCTTCTTTTGTTCAAGTTATGGCCATTATTCTTCTAAATGTTTGGGCAGGCAAAGAATGAAGGCTAGCAATGCTGTGATCATAGATACATCATCTGATGATGATAGTGTAATTGATTCTGATCTTGAAAATGTATTACCATTCAATGAGTGCGAGAGTGTGGCTGTAGTGACTGATATATTAGACTTTAATACATGTAACACTTGCCATCGGTTTCATGCGGACGGGAAACTCGAATGTGGTCATATTATACCATGTTCCACCGAAGATGCTAATTCAGCTTTAGCCTCCAGAGGTAATCTAAAGTTCCACGATGCACTGGTCAACGAACAACCATGCCAATGTTTACTCGATAGAGGGAGCATTTTACTCGGGGTTAGGAGAGAGCTAGTTAACCCAGAGAATTATAGGGAGAGTTTGTTAAATGCCGTACTTTTTCCGATAATATTGAAAAATACCCGTTGGCAAAAGTCCGTATAAACACCCCGTTCCTTTCCGGCACATTTACGTGCGCTGCTTTGCAAAATCCCTGTACTGATTTGATTTTGGGTTGCTTGCCATCATTAAAGCATTGTAATGATGACGAGATATTAGCCTGGAAACAAACGAACACGGCTAATACTGTAACCAGGTCAGAAACCCAAACACACTACACTGACCTACAAAATGAAATGTTACAGCGGTTAACACCCACCGGTGCTAGTGATAACACCACTCGACAAAATTTCGTCGAGGCACAACGCACCGATCAAACTATCGCACCTTATTTTAAATTGTTAGGTGAGCGAGTGAAAGTGACTAAAAATGCTTCTTGGTATTTTAAAATGCATAATGGAATTCTCATGCGTTATTATAACACCAATAACCATGAAATTCAGCAGACGGTGTTACCTGTAAAACACCGACAAAATGCGTTACAGATTTCGCATGAGTCACCGTTTGCTGAGCATTTGGGTTATAACAAAACGAGAGCCAAAACTTTATCATACTTTTATTGGCCTAAATGTGAGAACGATATTACATCTTTTTGTCAATCATGTACTATTTGTCAACATTCAGTAAGAAAGGGAAAGCATGTAACAGCCAAGGCCCAAGGTTCAATATTACTTCTCGAAAGAGACCACTCGAATATGCAAATAAGGGTTCCAAAACCCTAAACCTTGAACCAGATCAAGAAGTGCTGCTTTTACTACCAGATAAACGTAACTTATTATTAACATCATGGCAAGGGCCATTTAAAGTGTTGCGAAAAATATCAGATGTCGATTATGAAATATCGATAAACCGAAAATTAAAGATATTTCATATCAACATGCTGAAGCCTTATTTCTCACGACAAGAACTGGTGACAGACGAACACAATGCACCTAAACCAAGCAATGGGACGACAGACGTACACAGCACAACTACACTAGGTATGGTGACAGGTAACGACGACATCGCAAACACACCTAGTCAGAAAACAGAACACACAGCTAGCACAACAACAGTCCTTAATCAGACAGATGACGATGGAATAGAATTACCAGTCCCGACTGTAGACACAACTGGGACAATTGATAGCATACGGTTAGAACCGAAACTCACAGACGAACAACGACGACAAATTATAGAGTTAGTAACAGAATACAGGGACATTTTTTCTGACATCCCAGGTAGGACAGACAGGATAGAACACTCCATTATTCTGACTGATAACACTCCTATCAAATGTCGACCTTATTCCATCCCATTGAATTACCGTGAAAGTCTCGACAAGGAATTGTTAAATCTTGAGTCGAGTGGAATAATCCAAAAGTCACATTCAGAATATTCTTCTCCTATAGTCCTTGTGAAAATAAAAGGGACTCGACGATCCGCCTCTGCGTCGATTATCGGCGTTTAAACAGCGTGACTAAGGTCGATGCAGAGCCTATCCCATCATGTGAGGATCTCATCCTTGATATGTCGACATCACGTATCTTCTCTAAACTTGACCTTACGAAGAGATATTGGCAGGTTCCGATGCATTCATTGTCTATCCCTCTAACAGCTTTCTCAACACCTCTAGGTCCATATGAGTGGCGATTCCTTCCTTTTGGCCTTCGTAATGCTCCAGCCACTTTTGTCCGACTCACCAGAGACTTTTTGCACGGGATTTCCAATACAGCTACTTATATTGATGACATATGTATCCATACCGCAGACTGGACATCACACTTACAAAAACTGCGACATGTCTTCGATAGACTGCGATTATTCGGTCTTACAGTAAAGCCAACCAAAGTTGAGTTGGGATTGGAAGAAATTGATTTACTAGGCCATACGATCAGCAGAGGCCAACTTAGAACAGATGACAGAATTGTCACAACAATTCTGAACTTAACTATGCCAACGACCAAGAAACAGGTCCGAAGTTTGCTTGGTCTAGTTAATTATTATAGCAAATTTATACCCAATTTGGCTGAAATTACCAGCGTTTTTTCTAATGTGTTGAAAGCATCTGCAAAATTAAATGTACAAGATGCACAGTTAATTTATGCCGTATCAAAATTGAAACGTATGTTTAGGGTTCCACCTATTTTGCGCTTGCCTAATAAAAATCTTACGTATTTTCTCCGTACAGACGCAAGTGCTATTTCCATTTCTGGCGTCTTAGGCCAATTCTACGAGGGAATCTTTCATCCGATAATGTACGTAAGTCGTAAAATCACCCCTGCTGAATCAAGATACTCAGCGTCTAAATTGGAAGCTTTGAGCGTCATCTATTGTATAAGGAAGCTTCATAGATTCTTAGCGGGTACGGAGTTTGTTATTGAAACCGATAATTCGCCGCTCACTGTAATGCAGTCTGGGGTCCACCGCAATAACAGGATCTACAGGTGGTCCTTGATACTTCAAAACTATGCGTTCACTATCAGGCATTTGAAGGAAACCATAAACTCTCTGGCTGACACTTTGAGCCGACCTTCTAACATTGAAATACCTGATATATAAGAAGAGAGCGACCTTATATCACCAAAGACACTGACACTGTAAATACCTAGTGCCCGATGTGGTGATCATTAACAGTGAAGCGCGGTACCATCGCCAGTCGCTTAAACTTGTAAGATATTAACTGTGTCATTAATAGTGAAATTAACAGGCACGATATTAGTTGTCTACACTACCGCCAGATATGCAACCCATAAATGGATCGAAATATGAACGTTACTCAGGATGATAGCGTAAATCAGACTTTGTCCATATTAACTCTAGTTTTTGAGGACATTCTACAGAGGACACTGCTCCGACATCACACCTGGATGTAATTTAGTTTAGTTAGATTAATTAGTTAATTAAATACAAATGATATGTGATATGTATATAACATGTTTTATAACAGTTGCTTATACTATTATAGTTTTGTAGGGATAATATAATGTAAAATTACCTATATAACTTTATCTATAACATTTCATAAGTTAGATTTAAGCCTACACAAATGACAAAATCAGTACGACCCGAAGTATTTTTGAACCTACAAGGACCCGATTTGATGTCCTAAATATTAAATTTAAACCTACATAAATCAGTAGCATCCGAATTAACTACAGTTAATAATTAAAATTCACTTACGTTTAATAGAAACTTATTTAGTTTAACACCTACATTATACTTTTCATTTATGAACATTATTTGAATCTATCACCATTTAAACTCATTTAGTTTAACACCTACATCATATTCTTCATTTATGAAACATTACTTTAGTTTACCACCATTTAAACACATTTATTTATATATTTAGTTAATTAAAACATTACTTACAAATTAACCCCATCATTTAGGAATTTATATCATCTAATGTACTAAAAACACTTTAAGGTAACTAACCCACTTCTCCCCATTGTGATCATTTAGTTAGATTAGTTCCCTTAGATTAATTTAGAACAGTACACCAACTTACAATATATTAGAGATGTCATTCATTATTACAGGATTGGTAGCAAACAATCCTCACAACCATGTATATTTTTGTATAGATATGACGAGTGCATAAATACAGCACAGTCATTTGGCGTGAAAACCTGTCTCAATTCAGCCAACTATTTATTGTATAAAGTTAATATTCATCTATGCATTGTTTCTTGAACCATATTTTAATGACTGAAATTAATATTTTAAAACCACTGTCGAATGAAAGAGAATGAAAGAGAATGAATGATGAAAGAAAGAATCAAATAAGGAGAGTGACAGATTTAGCGGAATTTTTTTTCACCGCACTATACGACTTGTTGTAATTCGTCTGTGTCAATCTATGTCAACAGTGTGTCGTTCTATTTTTATCTGTGTTGTTGCTATACTTCAGTAATATACATAGGGAATATATTTTGAGCATCTTAAACCGGAACGATAGACATAAATCAGCATAACACACTCGTTTATGGCTACGATAAACCGCTTTACGGCGCTCGAAATAATACATACACATAAATTATAAACGCATACACATGTTAGTAAGTTAAATACACTTTAGTTTAATAGAAAACACGCAACCAACCAGGAAAACTTACACATAAAGTTGCATACATTATTACTTGCAAAGTACGATAACTCGAACAGGGGACACAATAACATCTCGAAAACCTTACTTTAACACTTAAATATTTCTTCACAAGCGGAAGCTAAAAAGGTGAAGAGTGGCACATAGAAGCATGTATACTAGTTGGAGTAATTATTATATGGGAGCATGAACATTCATTTGTCATGTATTGTAGTCGTAACAGAGGCAAGTTGTATGGGTTGTTAGGTTTTAACAATTTGAGGACAGGCCTATGGCATGGATCCGGATCACACAATTCCCAGAAATATAATGAGAATTTTATAGCCAACTGTACTGGTGTGGTGCGCTACTCAATTAGCCAAGTGAAGTTATACAACAGTGTGACGAGGGAAAGCAGAGATCTTGTCCTATCCCAACAAGAGAAATAGAAACTTACGAAGTCTTTGACAAAATTAAACATCCAATTTTTGTTGAGATTACGACGTGTTACACCCGCAGCTTAACAGTTGTAACACTACACGGCGGGACGGGGAGCCTGTCAAAGACCCACTTAAGAGATGTAAACTAAGAAAAGGATAAATAGAGGAAAATAGAGGAAAGAAATATAGCGATCTGGGAAACCAGACAGAAGGGACACAAGCACGAGTAAAGAACTATAAATAGTTCTATAACTGGACACTCGTGTCAACAAGGAGGTTAGCAAGTACAATTGAGCTGGAGTTACCCAAGAGACTGGGAAACCCACCTCACGAGAGTGAGCACGCAACTTGGTTAACATAACCAGGTGACCAGCGTGCCGGTACTCCAAGCACGCAAATCAGCAAAAGCACGCAGACTAAAATACTGGTGGCTGAACACGCCACTGAGAAATTGGTCAGACAGGACTGGGCGGCGTTAGGTTACGGACTGCGTATTCGCTCTGAATACTTGTTGCTAAGAAGGACAGTATCAATAGTTAGGACTTCAGCTTAGCTCCATCAGTTTATCATCATCAACATCATTTCTTCATTACGTCGTTATACCATACACTGATGTTTAATACCGATGTGGTTATCCGCTCGCGGAGCTTATGTTTTATCAGCTCCAAATAAAATGTATCCTTTTGCACAACGGACGAGTTGTCATTTTCGTTTGGTACAAAAGAAGGGAATCCTTGTATGCCTGTCGCAATTGAGTTGTTGACAGGCAGGTCCCGATTTGAGTTGTTGACACTGATATTCTGTATCTACCAACGAACATTGTTATGCCCATGTTCTGTCTAATATGAATGGTGCACTCCTACCATTATTTAATCCAGCCATTGGCATCAGCTGGACTTCATTATCACATGGAGACAACATCTGAACCATATATCATTAACTCGAAGTTACCACAGTGCTGACTGTGATACAGATCATTCGTTGGTTGTTGCAAGGGTTAGACTGAGACCAAAGAGAATCTACACAGCTAAACACAAGTCTAGCCCCAGGATTAATATTACTAACACTCACGATCCTGGAAAGTGCTTTGAATTTCAACAGCAACTTGAAGACGCTTTCAATGATACATCAGAAAATTGTATAGTAAATGATAAATGAAGTAAACTTAAGGAAACTATTTGTAAAGCAGCGGTAGGGGTTTACGGCACTGTGGATCATAAGAGGCAGGACTGGTTTGAGGCAAACAGCCAGATACTGCAGCCCTTGATTGATAAAAAGAAGATAGCTCTCTTAAGAAACAAGGAAAGACCAACGCGTAACACTCTGAGTGAGCTGAAGCAAGCAAGGAAGGATGTACAAAAGGCTGCCAGGCAGTGTGCGAATGACTATTGGATCAAGTTATGTGAGTCCATTCAAATCGCAAGGGATAAGGGAAACATCAGAAGCATGTATGAAGGGTTAAGAAAGCCTGTGGTCCAATGATCAAAAGAAGTGCACCGCTGAAAACCTTGACTGCAGAAATCATCACTGATAAGAAACAGCAGATGGATAGATGGGTCGAGCACTATTTAGAGCTTTACTCAAGTGAGACCAAGCTAGCGGATGATGCCCTCAACGCCATAGAGGCCCTGCCAACTCTTGACCACCTGGACACACTTCCCACTATAACAGATGTTAAGTGTGCTATAAATGAGCTTGCATCTGGCAATGCTCCAGGTAAGGATGGGATTCCAATAGAGGTGATCAGGAGTGGGCAAGACACACTCGCTCTACAGATCCGCCAGCTAATAGAGCTATGCTGGCGAGAAGGACAAGTCCCACAGGATTTCAAAGATTCAAACATCATAACGCTGTAAAAGAACAAGGGAGATCGGAGCGACTGTAACAACTATAGGGGTATCTCACTTCTGTGTATTGTTTGGAAAGTATTTGCCAGAATTGTCCTGCACAGACTTCAAGTCCTGGGAGATCAAGTCTACCCCGAATCACAGTGCGGCTTCCGTCAGAACCGGTCTACCATTGATATGATATTTTCATTGCGACAGATGCAAGAAAAATTCCGGGAACAAAATCAGCCACTGTTTATTGCCTTCATCGACCTTGTAGCGAAACGCCAGTGGCCCATGTCCTTATGCATTCTTTTAGTTTTGGTAAACAGGGGGAAACGGCTTTCGGAAACTCTCAGTTCTCCTGTTTGCTCAAATCTCCATGAAAGAGGGTTCTTTGGGTTATCTTCATACCACAATCTTTACATGGAGCGAGTATATATTTGTCTTTCCTTTCGGGTAGACCCGTTGGAGCGCCTTGCGTCAAATGTGCACTGGTGCAGCTGCTGGTCAATTGATGGCCGTGCCAACACCTACCGTTTGATAGTTGCAGCATGTCAACTAATTTAAAGATTACGACAGAGATGCAACATACTACTGAAGTAGTGGAAAGGTAAACTTGAGTTTTAGTTGGTTCAGGCAAAGCTTGGCCTATAAATATCTATTGTCTTAACGACTGAGAGGATATGGCAAAAGAGCAGTCTTGCCATGTTGGGAGGGGGTGACCGTTAGCCGATCTGGCTACGCGTCTTGATCTTGGCATGGCTAGGGAACACATCTGAAGAATAAGTAGTGACCAAATGATATCGCTTGTTCTTGGCAGCTGATAGACGAGTGATATCTTGATTCCTACGGCTTGCCGTTACTTAGTAGCATCTCTCTTTTAAATATAGGCACATTAGATAGCTAAGGGGATGGGGTCCACCAATCTATAATCTATCTTCTTGAGCCAGGTGATGCTAGCCACAGGACTATCTCTTTCGTCTGTCACTCGATAGGATGATGTCGGGAGGATAATGGACTCCTCTATCTCACTGAGAGAACCTGATCTTATCTACACTATGGCTTGTGCAGGACAATGCCGGTACATTGGGGCGACAGCTCAGTTGAGAGCGGCGGCCGGGAGGGGTAGTATCTTCTTTGAATGGGGAACTACACGGTGTGCCATATAACCCCACTTAACGGGGAGAAACACACAGATTACTAGGCGCACCACACCACAAGATCTTGGTTGCGAGAAAGGCATGGTTTGCAAGTGAGAGGAAAGCATGGAAATGAATGTGCCCAATAATAATAAAGGCTTGGTATGAGTGTGGAATGTGTGTCTTGTAGACCAAACGTTCCTAGGGTGGACAACCTGACATCAACCAGCTGGAGGTCGACTCAAGCCTGGACGTAGCCAATCCAGGGGCTACCTGACAGGTCAGGCCCATATATTCGGGTATGGTATATACTGCATTGGGTCAAGCTCCTATATGTCAAATATATTAACTGAGACCCTATTGGTCCTCAGGATTGTGTGATGCATGAGTCCGCCCAGTCGCTCAATATTGTTTGTCATCTCCAGGGTCCTCTTTTGTTGGACGTGACCAAATCGGACAGTATCCACACAGCTTCTATGCTAGAGCCGAATACATCTGATGAAGCCAGATCAATGTATTAGCCATACTACACATGGTGTGCCTAACTATGAGAGAGAGAGGCAAGGGTATATCTTGAGGAAATGACATAGGCCCGAGAGAAATTGAATTCTGGACTAAGTCTACGCATGATTATCCTGTATACCATGAGCAAATGACAATTTACGGTAATGGTGCATCTCGGGTCCTTTCAGTGACCTAGGCCAGAGAGCAGTTGATTTCAAGGCGGAGTCTGCACCTGATTATCCTGCATACCCATTTGGTACCGGACATTGATAGACACCGATCTATGTTAATTCCATGAACAATTCCCATTATGGGAAACCATAATTCAATGGAAGTCCTCAAAAACCAGTGGCTTTGATTCTACAGAAGCCGGTTGAACTTACACCCAAGTACCGGGAAGGAAGGAGCTTCTGGCACACTTGGTGAGCTGTGTTTGGACGGATCGGACAGTGTATGAAGCTGGGTCTGTGCATCTGGCTACCTGAGGCTCTGTGCCTGAACTTTATCTGTGTCGTGTCTGTTTAGAACTATCTGTTTTATCTGCCTTAATGTTTTCCTGTGCTGTTCTTTATTGATTTAATAAATCAAGTTTTAGTTTATTCCAACGATCACTGTTATATATATGGATCAGCCAGAAGAACACGGCAGGAAATAGGCCCTTAGGTCGAAAGAAAGAGTGACAGTGAGTCCGGGGAAAACGGAGGAGGGTTGGCAGGTAAAGACCTATCCCAGCCAGGGCTATATAGAAGATCATTTAAATATTGTGACAGGGCTATTTGGGACCCTCCACGTAGCTTGTTACAGACCTCACAAAGGCATTCGATTTGGTCAGTCGTGAGGGTCTGTTCAAAGCACTAAAGAAGATTGGCTGCCCACCAACTCTTCTGTAAATTGTGGAATCGTTCCACACAGGCATTAAGGGCATAATCAAGTTTGATGGCTCAACTTCAGAAGAATTTGAAATCAAGAGTGGAGTTAAGCAAGGTTGTGTACTATCCCCCACCCTCTTTGGGATATACTTTTCACTTCTACTGAAATATGCCTTTCGTGATCAGGATGACGGTATATACATTCACTCACGCTCAGATGGTGGCCTCTATAATGCTCAGAGATTGAAGGCCAAGACCAAAATTAGCAGGGTACTAATCAGAGAGTTGCTTTTTGCGGATGATGCTGCGATTACGACCCACTCTGAGGAAGAATTACAACATCTACTATCTGCATTCTCCAATGCTTGTTCTGAATTTGGTTTAACAATTAACAAAAAGAAGACACAGATTATGTCACAAGGTGCACATGGTGTACTGTCATGGAACGGCTGAGAATTCACCTAGCAAAACTCCCAAAAGTCAAATTCCCCTTTTCAGTAAGAGTAGAACAGCCGATCTAGTCGAAGGGATACAACCGAGGTATTAATGTACCCCACGCAAGGGCGATTGGTGGCCCTTGACTTCTAGACTATTCTGGTGAGTGATGCGAAACCCAACCGGGTCCGCTAACGCATGCGCAATAACCTTCTCAGAACAAAGACCGGCTCAGTTGAGATCCGGCATTGCTAGCAAGACGGTGTGTTTGGACGACTGTGTGAATTCGTAAATGGGAAAGAGGAAGCCAGTGTCTTGCTGTTTATCAAAGAAAACTGACAGAACGTCCAGTGTTGGGACGGGAGCTCCTCAATTCTGAATACACAGTTTGTCGTAAGGTACGTGAAACATATTTAGATAAATAATGTGTGTCGTTACCGCGTTGAACCGAAGCTGTTCGACCACATGTCCCGCCCGGCGCACAAAGGTCAGTCAGGGGTGAACCTGTGGGCTTGTGTTTTAACTTAACACTGCAGGCTAGTTGAACACGATGGATTGTAGGCCTGTTTTTGCGTTACAATTGTACAAGTCCGTGAATGCGTGTTATTGCCGCTACAAGTAGTTATAGACATTTAGGACAGGCCCAATAGTGTTAGTAGTCCGAGTTCACTCCTGGGCGGCCTTAGAACTCTAACGTAGTCGACACAAACGGAAGTTGGCGAAGGCGTTGTAGAACATAGGTCGAGTGAGGTATCAGGGAACTCGGCCCAACTAGACGAAACCCATGCGAAGGTCGCCGGACGTGTCGAAGGTTATTCGAAGGACATTGCGGGTGTCTAAGTTCGAATTCTTTTTTGTGGCGACCACTGGCTTTGCTGAGCTTTCCTCTTACTATTTAGGTTATTGGTTGCCGTGACGGAACACCATCTTGATATACAGTTGGTTCCCGAGAGGTTGACACTGGAGAAACTGGGGAATGCGACAGAGCTGGTCACAACCAGCTGAACACCGTTCCAAATGATCTGACCCTAACTAGGGGAGGAGGGAACGGGATGTGGACTTCCGCTACAGGGGGATTTCCCTGTATAATCTATTACATTCCTGGATCAGAGCTAGAGCTCCAGGAGACCTGGTGTATAGTAGGTAATCCTAAAATCGAACCAGGGAGAGGGGGCTACCTCCGAGGGAGGGGACTTCAGTGCCACCGGCCCTCCTTTAGGACCATTATGTCTCTAGGTACTTTTAACCTACTAACCTGGTATATTGTGTCATTATAAGTCTTTTTAGGACAGAAGGATTTCGCCGACACCATGACCAGATGCACAGCCCTACCCTGGACTGGTTCGAGACAGAGGACGGATCAGCCAGCACTTGTTAGGACCCAGACCTAGTTCAGTTTTGGCAGTGGATTCTGGTCTGTGAGGCTGCCGGCCGGGTCATGGCGACACCGGCCTATGCTGAGTACACATAGGTAACGTGTACCTCTGGGGGTAAGTCTGTGTCACGATATTCACACATGGTGTTATCTTTGGCAGGTTTTACTTTCTGAGAGACTTACGTGACGGGACCAGAGGAAGATGACTGGGTGAAAGCTGCTAAATGGCTGGCTTACCTATGTGACGTGAAGTGAGGCTTCTACACCACACCACGTGCCGGGAAGTCACTGCGCCACAGTCCAGTCCCGTCTTACCCGCTAAATGATATTCAGTCAGTCCACCAAGTATTATGATGGCTACACACGGGCGAGTATCGTGTCCTCTTGTCTGTGAACAGTTTTGACATTATGACCCACTAGCCCAACGGGTCGAGAAGAACTATATTACCCTTGTTTTCAGGAGGGCCTGGTGTTCCGGGAACAGTCTACCATGGAGAAATAGGGACATTTGTGACATTCCTTACCGGGTCACGCGCTACCAGTACTGACTTTGAGTGACAGAGTCAACTTGAACTGTGACAACTTGCTGTGCTTATAGGCCCAGTTATACCCATCCTGATCCCATTAGAGACCACCATCGGTTCCCAGAACTTTGACATTGTTAACTGTGTGTGAAATGTTATGGTGGCTTCTTAGGACCGTTGTCTAGCACAGGCCTTACCAGTGAAGCTTGAGGGACCGGCCTGCAGAACTTCTACAGGGATGTTAGTCTGGAGTCATCACGTACCACCGCAACTTGGAATCACCACATTGACGTGCTAGTCATTTCAGCTGAGTCCACCTCTCGGCAGAGATATTCCACGCTACGTGTGCAGATGAGTGACCTCTTTAACCTTGTGGTATCGTAACCAGTGTACAGTGATGAGTGAGACGGCCTGAGGCTAATCCAGACAGCCTTTTCATCTATCACCTGGCGGCGGCCAGGATTCTCTCATGAACATTCCCCTTGTTGATAATCCTCTTGTACATTATATCATCTAGTCATTATGTGTAGACACCAGAGTCGTGTCATCTGTTCTGGATGAGAGGTGAAAAAGGTATTGTCCAGCGGTTGATAGTGAGAGAGACAGGAATCCAAGGGCTGGTGGGGTCTGTAGACTGAGATCTATTGTATTCCCAGAGTGCATCTATTCCGTTATTAAGATGTAATAGTATGCTTCCCTCACCTCAGGAAATACTACGATATTATTTGGGAGCTCGTCCGGGATATTGATGAGACAGCTCTGGTGATTATGGTTAGGACCTTTCATTCCTATTGTCTCTATTCAGGTCTACATAGGTCTTTGGTCCTGTTTCTTCTCTTGACAAAGACAGATTGACTTGTGGTGTGTTGGGACGTAATATATAGATTGGATTGGTGTATTGCATATCTATATATTGCTTTATTTACCTAGCACTCACACTACTAACATATACTCTCTAAGTATGGCATCCACAAAATTAAATATGGATGAAGTGCGGGCAAGAGGCGAAGGAATGGGATTCACCGGCACTGCACTATCAGAGTATATCCAAGGGATTGAGAGAGACTTCCGTCAGGAAGAGAGAGAGAGAAAACAGCAAGAAGCGGAGGATCGAAGGATGGCGTTTGAGTTGAAGAGGTTCGAAGCTGAACTAGCTGCTAAGAGGTTCGAAGCCGAACAAGAGGCTCAGAAGCGAGAGCATGAGTACCGCATGCGGGAACTCGAGCTCAGGGCACAGTCAAGTAGAGAGACCGAGGGAGCCGTAGGAGGGTCTTCACTCCCTGGTTCACCTACCTTAGGTCGACATGGTTATCATGCCATGAAGTTTCCTCTACCGATTTTTGAGGAAGATAAGGAAAAGATCGACCAGTTCTTACACAAGTTCGAGGCTATGTCTGTCGCCATGGGTCTCGATCGAGACAAGTGGTGTCTGAAACTGTCCCAGGGGTTGCGCGGAACCGCTTACGAGGTCTACTCGCGTTTACCGGCGGGTCACGACAATAATTATGCCGAACTGAAGGCCGCGCTGCTGAAACGGTTCGAGATGACGTCGCATACTTACCGCAAGAAGTTTCGAGAAGCGAAACGAGAGCCGAGTGAGTTATTTGCTGCGTACGGCGAACGTCTTAGATCCTACCTCCATAAATGGATGGACTTAGCGCAGTTCGCACACGATTACGACAGTCTCGAAGAACTGATGATCGTCGACCAGATGCGGAAGCATATGTCGAAACCGCTCAAAGAGTTCTTGGGAGAACAAGGGGCGGAAAGATTAGATGTAGTAGCGAAAATGGCAGAACGATTCGTCGAAGTGCATGGTGAAGGTGGGGAAACCCATCCCTCCATGGGTAAAAGTCAGGACAAGAATGACAAAAAGAAACTGAAGAACTCTCATGCCAAGAAGGTAGAACCTTATGAGAAATCCTCTGACCAGAGTCCAGAGAAGTCGAAGGAAGGGAGCAAGAGCCCACATAACTCTCAACCGAAACGGAAATGGAGTAAGAAGTGGTGTTCGATTTGCCAGTCACCCTCGCACAATACAAGAGACTGCAGATCGAAGGTTAAAAGCTCACACTTCGCGGCCTGCCTAGTGGCTTCAAAGGGTGTTGCCACCGAAAAGGTCGAGGTCGGCGACGAGACTCTGGATCAAGAGAGGCCAACTGTGGTCGAACTGATCGAAGTCAACGGCCAGCAGGTTGAGTGTCTCTATGACACTGACCTAGACGGGGAAGCCGTCATTGCCGCCAGTCTAGTGAGGCCAGACCAACTCACTGGGGAAAGCATCGAGATACAGCCGGCTATGAAGAGTGCGGTAGCCATGACGTTACCAATCGCTAACGTAGAGATTAGGTCGAGATACGTCACGGGCATCATTCCTGCCGCGGTATTACTCGATCCCCTATATCCCGTGCTTCTGGGGAGTAAATATGTATTTCTAGGGGTGCCGAAGGAGCCAATCCACCTAGGCGACATCCATACCTGCGCCCACACGGGGAAAGACGAGGCAAACACAACCAGCTCGGAAACCCAGCTGGGGGATTTGCGCACGGCCCAGAGCGAAGACGCGACACTACGTCCGTGCTACAAGAAGCTGCAGAAAAGTGCTGTCCCACCGCAACGGGACCAGTACTATCTGAAGAATAGGCTGCTCTACCGGAAAGCCGGAAGGGGTGATGAACTGCACGGGCAGTTGGTGGTCCCGCAGGACTATCGTCTCCCAATTCTTCAGAGGGGACACACCATATCGGGTAGTACCCTATCCGGGAATGGACATATGGGTGTCAGAGCGATGCTGCAGCGAATTTCCGGTCATTATTACTGGCCACGAATGACTGGCGATGTACGCCGGTTAGTACGGTCATGCCCAGAGTGCCAGAAGGCTACACCCACAAATCGGACTAAGACTAGATTAGGTCTTAAGGTGGGAGATAGAGTATTATTGTGGGGTCCAAGCAGGACCAATATGCTCGACGTAGGATGGCAAGGACCTTATCCCGTGGTCAGGGTAGTGTCCAAGACCAACTACGAGATCCGGATCGGGGGAATTTTGAGAATTTTCCATACAAATCTCCTGCGGAAAACCGAGGAGAGGTCTGGTGACAAATCTCTGCACCTGTCGGCGATGTCAGTCACTAGTAACCCAGTTCGGAAGGGGTGGGTAACGTCGGATTCGGCGCGAGATACCCTGGACTCCGACCGACGATCGACTGACTGGCCCCGCTATCGAAAGAGATGGCCAGGGAAACCCGAGTCCAGAGGGTTCTGGGAAGACTATACCGTCCATCGAGGACGATACCGCAAATCCCGAGACATGTTTGTAGGGAGACATAGCGGTAGTGACGACACTGGTACCGCCGGGAAGGGAAGATCCGTCGGTATGGCACCCCGTTGCGTACGCGAGTCGGATGGTCGTCCGGCCGAACGTAAGGACTCGACGGGCAAGCGCGGTTGTCGATCACTGATATGAGACGGGCTGTCCAAGTACTGCCCAAATTGATGGGGAGGTTGTACCTTTGAGGACCCAAGCAGACCATCAAACAAAGATGGGCTTGGCCACCTCCCATAAGCTCAACGCGCGCTTGATGCGTTGGTCGTTGTGGCTTCAGCCCTACACCTTTACTGTGGAATACATTCCCGGTAAGGAAAATGTTGGGGTTGACTTTCTGTCTAGGCATCCAGTCCCAGAGGCAGAGGATGAGTTTACTAGGAGTGAATCTCCAGCAGGAGACAGTCGACGCGGTCAACTCTCTTAAGAGGGGGCCTATGTCATGGAACGGCTGAGAATTCACCTAGCAAAACTCCTAAAAGTCAAATTCCCCTTTTCAGGAAGAGTAGAACAGCCGATCTAGTCGAAGGGATACAACCGAGGTATTAATGTACCCCACGCAAGGGCGATTGGTGGCCCTTGACTTCTAGACTATTCTGGTGAGTGATGCGAAACCCAACCGGGTCCGCTAACGCATGCGCAATAACCTTCTCAGAACAAAGACCGGCTCAGTTGAGATCCGGCATTGCTAGCAAGACGGTGTGTTTGGACGACTGTGTGAATTCGTAAATGGGAAAGAGGAAGCCAGTGTCTTGCTGTTTATCAAAGAAAACTGACAGAACGTCCAGTGTTGGGACGGGAGCTCCTCAATTCTGAATACACAGTTTGTCGTAAGGTACGTGAAACATATTTAGATAAATAATGTGTGTCGTTACCGCGTTGAACCGAAGCTGTTCGACCACATGTCCCGCCCGGCGCACAAAGGTCAGTCAGGGGTGAACCTGTGGGCTTGTGTTTTAACTTAACACTGCAGGCTAGTTGAACACGATGGATTGTAGGCCTGTTTTTGCGTTACAATTGTACAAGTCCGTGAATGCGTGTTATTGCCGCTACAAGTAGTTATAGACATTTATGACAGGCCCAATAGTGTTAGTAGTCCGAGTTCACTCCTGGGCGGCCTTAGAACTCTAACGTAGTCGACACAAACGGAAGTTGGCGAAGGCGTTGTAGAACATAGGTCGAGTGAGGTATCAGGGAACTCGGCCCAACTAGACGAAACCCATGCGAAGGTCGCCGGACGTGTCGAAGGTTATTCGAAGGACATTGCGGGTGTCTAAGTTCGAATTCTTTGGTGTGGCGACCACTGGCTTTGCTGAGCTTTCCTCTTACTATTTAGGTTATTGGTTGCCGTGACGGAACACCATCTTGATATACAGTTGGTTCCCGAGAGGTTGACACTGGAGAAACTGGGGAATGCGACAGAGCTGGTCACAACCAGCTGAACACCGTTCCAAATGATCTGACCCTAACTAGGGGAGAAGGGAACGGGATGTGGACTTCCGCTACAGGGGGATTTCCCTGTATAATCTATTACATTCCTGGATCAGAGCTAGAGCTCCAGGAGACCTGGTGTGTTGTAGGTAATCCTAAAATCGAACCAGGGAGAGGGGGCTACCTCCGAGGGAGGGGACTTCAGTGCCACCGGCCCTCCTTTAGGACCATTATGTCTCTAGGTACTTTTAACCTACTAACCTGGTATATTGTGTCATTATAAGTCTTTTTAGGACAGAAGGATTTCGCCGACACCATGACCAGATGCACAGCCCTACCCTGGACTGGTTCGAGACAGAGGACGGATCAGCCAGCACTTGTTAGGACCCAGACCTAGTTCAGTTTTGGCAGTGGATTCTGGTCTGTGAGGCTGCCGGCCGGGTCATGGCGACACCGGCCTATGCTGAGTACACATAGGTAACGTGTACCTCTGGGGGTAAGTCTGTGTCACGATATTCACACATGGTGTTATCTTTGGCAGGTTCTACTTTCTGAGAGACTTACGTGACGGGACCAGAGGAAGATGACTGGGTGAAAGCTGCTAAATGGCTGGCTTACCTATGTGACGTGAAGTGAGGCTTCTACACCACACCACGTGCCGGGAAGTCACTGCGCCACAGTCCAGTCCCGTCTTACCCGCTAAATGATATTCAGTCAGTCCACCAAGTATTATGATGGCTACACACGGGCGAGTATCGTGTCCTCTTGTCTGTGAACAGTTTTGACATTATGACCCACTAGCCCAACGGGTCGAGAATAACTACATTACCCTTGTTTTCAGGAGGGCCTGGTGTTCCGGGAACAGTCTACCATGGAGAAATAGGGACATTTGTGACATACCTTACCGGGTCACGCGCTACCAGTACTGACTTTGAGTGACAGAGTCAACTTGAACTGTGCCAACTTGCTGTGCTTATAGGCCCAGTTATACCCATCCTGATCCCATTAGAGACCACCATCGGTTCCCAGAACTTTGACATTGTTAACTGTGTGTGAAATGTTATGGTGGCTTCTTAGGACCGTTGTCTAGCACAGGCCTTACCAGTGAAGCTTGAGGGACCGGCCTGCAGAACTTCTACAGGGATGTTAGTCTGGAGTCATCACGTACCACCGCAACTTGGAATCACCACATTGACGTGCTAGTCATTTCAGCTGAGTCCACCTCTCGGCAGAGATATTCCACGCTACGTGTGCAGATGAGTGACCTCTTTAACCTTGTGGTATCGTAACCAGTGTACAGTGATGAGTGAGACAGCCTGAGGCTAATCCAGACAGCCTTTTCTTCTATCACCTGGCGGCGGCCAGGATTCTCTCATGAACATTCCCCTTGTTGATAATCCTCTTGTACATTATATCATCTAGTCATTATGTGTAGACACCAGAGTCGTGACATCTGTTCTGGATGAGAGGTGAAAAAGGTATTGTCCAGCGGTTGATAGTGAGAGAGACAGGAATCCAAGGGCTGGTGGGGTCTGTAGACTGAGATCTATTGTATTCCCAGAGTGCATCTATTCCGTTATTAAGATGTAATAGTATGCTTCCCTCACCCCAGGAAATACTACGACATGTACCATCAATCTTTATTGATGACGCCGAACTGGAGATAGTAGACCATTTTACATATCTAGGATCAGAGGTAAATAGCAAATTATCCCTAGATCAGGAAATCAACATCAGGATTGGCAAGGCAGCAACAACAATGAACATGTTAGCAAAAAGTGTCTGGGAGAACAGGAAGCTTACTGCCAAAACAAAAGTCCTCGTCTACCAAGCCTGTGTCCTTAGTACTCTTCTTTATGGCAGTGAAACCTGGACAACTTACTCACGCCAAGAGAAACGTTTAAACAGCTTTCATATGCGGTGTCTGCGAAGAATACTTGGTATTAAATGGCAAGACAAAATCACAAATACTGAAGTATTGGAAAGATCAGGTTGTGTGACGGTGTATTCCATGCTCAGTCTTCGTAGACTTAGATGGATAGGACACGTTAGGAGGATGGATGATGGTAGAATACCAAAGGACATCTTTTTTGGTGAATTACAGACGGGTAGGAGATCTCAGGGTCGGCCTTTACTACGATACAAAGATGTGTGTAAGCGGGACATGATTGATACAGGCATTGATAATGCACATTGGGAGCACGTCTCCGCTGAACGTGTTGCATGGAGGGCAACTAACAGAAATGGAATAAACACAAAGGAGAAAATGATTGCGGATAAAGCACACACCGAGCGTGAGAGATGTAAGATGGTCCAAAATGGTGGAAATGACCATGTTTTCACATGCACCTACTGTGGGCAAACATTTGCAGCAAGAATTGACCTTACCAGCAACACTCGCCACCGCCATGGATCGTAGTTATTAAGCCTTTTTGAAGCACAATGTACCAAACTATCGTCTGTCAAGACGGGAAGGTGCCAATGTAATGTAAAAAACCATTATTTTGTACTTTCACTTGATACTGTTGTGTGTTTATTTTATGAACTGTCTTAGTGGCATCAGAGAGTTCCTCAATTGATTTCCTGTGTGATACATGTTTATCTTTAACTTTTTGTGAATGTTGTGATTCTACTATGTGCAAGAGTTACATTTTCACATTCTACAAATATGGTAATTCCACTTTGTATATGTGTCCATTGCTTTTCGTAGATATGTTTTGCTTGTTGGTTGTTAGTTTGTAATGCCAATCAAAAACCGTAACTTGTATGGTGTCATATTAGTGCTGATATTCTTCATGCAAAATTGGACATTGCAGGAGTAGTTTGTCCCATGTCATATAGCATGCCACATAATTTGAGGTAATTTAACTACAAAAGCTAGAGATGCAAATGCACTGTACTGAGCTGCAGGATTAGAGATATAAGTTCATTTATGCCCCCTGCTTTTCATAGCTATGTGTTTACAGCTGGGCAAATGAGATCCAATCTTCCACTGCTTGTGTGTGTAGGATCTGTGTGAGGTAGTTACATTGAACTGAAGACATTCTGTAAGTGAATGCTGGGCTGTATGGGAAGGTGGAGCAGATTGAGATTGTTGCATTAGAAGGTGTTCAATCCTAGAAATATCAAGTGTAATCTCATGACAGCAGCGACACAACTGGAGGAGACTAATAAAGTGGGTGATCTGATGATGCACCATTGATTGTTGTATTTAACAATTAGAGATGTAATCACCTTGAAGAAGAATTAGGCAGCAAAGAATGATCATGCCAGACATCAAGGGGTACCTCAGAATAGCAGTAGTACAAGTGGAGGGAATAGCAAAATGGATAATTAGATGTGAGATATTTATGGTCTATGGGTTAATTCATATGCTATATGTATGTGCTCATTGCTTAATATGTTTAATATGATTTATTAACATTGATAATCATAGATTGTGTTTTCCATTGTTACAGGAGCGGCTGACTAGTTAGTGTCAGCAGGCCTGGGTTTATGGCGGGGTAGTAAATTGTGTCACGACTTTTTTGTTTATATCGCGTCTTAAGATTCATGTTGCGTAACTTGTTTTTTTTTTTTTAGTGTCTTATTGTTGTCTGTGTCAAAGTCCTTTATTGTGTCATTTTACTCACCTACTGTTTGGAGCATCTGTGTTCTGGTACTTGGTGTACCCTGTTGTCTTAAGTTCTGGTGGCTGAATAGGGGCCACCCTTGGTTGCTGTTTGATATATACAGTTGTCTGTTGTATCTGTTATTGAACATATGTTATTGGATGTGAAATTCAGTGTTATCCAACATGTTCTGTTAGAAGAGATAAATAAAGAGCTAATTTTGTACTGTTCTTGATTTGTTTGTTCAGTCTCTTTTTATTTTTACAACCACTATTTCTACCACAATCTAACACCTTAATTCATTGTCTGGACCTCAAATATGACAGTTATTGTCCAGAGTTGAGGCCCCTGCCCAAGATCTCGTATATATTCTTATCTAATTACTATCATATTTTTTTGTCAGTAGAGGGCGGTGTGAGGTTCTCTCTCTTTTCTCTCCTTTTCTTCTTTGGCCACAACGAAATCAGAGTTACTCTCTACCTCTCAGCACAATAGCAAAGGAAACATCAGTCTTTCCTCTTGTGCTCTCTTTTCTCCCTCGGCTACACAACGAACTCAGCAGTGACATGGTTTTCTTCAAATAAGCTTATTGTCAACACTCCAACACCAACTGTAATCCTGGGTTCAGAGACGGTGGAAAGAACGCAGGCAATGAACTACTTGGGGAAACGTTTTGATCGAAGTATTGCTTATTGTGAGCACATAGACCGGGTGATAACAAAGGCCAAGCGAGGTTTGGCTGCGATGTGGGTGATGGCAGCGGCAAACTGTGAGCAACTCCATTTATGTCTCCTGTATGAGTGTCCGGTCCTTTCTTTTTTTTTTGGAGAATGTCATGGCGATCCTGACTATCAGCCGTAAGCAGATGGAAAGGATGGAAGGGATACAGAACGAAGCCATGCATTTTATTCTTGGCTGTACAAAAGATACGGCATGCAGGGCGATGCGCTACCTTCTTGATATTCCAACCATTGGGGACAGACTACAAATTTGCAGAGCATGTGCCTACATCAGAGTCAACGAAACCACATATCATCCACTGCACAGTGAAATTAGGAAGGTAAAGGGCAGCAGGTTAAAAAGAGGAAAGTAGTGGATGAATAAGCCGAAGACATTCTTCAACAGGTGTTTTCACTTGAGGACTTAGAACCTGGCGAGGAGTGGGCACGAATGTTAACAGATTTATGTACGTCCTTTTCAGTTTGCATCCAACTAGACAGAGAATGCAGACAAGAAAATCCGGCTGCTGTGGAGGCGGAAGTACAAGCTTTGATCTTCGAGAATTCTTTAGAGAGTGATACTGCCATTTACACAGATGGGTTGGTCGTTCGGTTAGTGAGAAATTCATGGCTCAGGTCTGAGGGAGAATTATGAAGAAAGTTTCTGGTGCTTTTGCTTTGACCACAAGTAGCCTGACTATGGAAGTCATGGCAGTAAGTAAGCAATAGCATGGCTCGAGACACAGACATTCACTAGAGCATGTTTCCTTAGTGACTCAATGAGCATGCTCAAGAAAATAGAGATGGGGTGGGTCCGAAGAGAGTGGCTGCTGTCTCTGGAGCGGTCTCGGCTGGTAAAGATCAGTTTCATTTCCGCGCCAGGACATGCGGGTTTACGAGGAAATGAGCGGACTGACAAGGTAGCAGGTAAGGCTACTGTGGAAGGCGTACGGGCTATGGGCCAGGCTGACATTCTGAATACTCTACGAGAAGTAAGACTTTTGCGAGTACCAAGTGATGACTGTGAATCTACACCCATGGTCAGACTGCAAGAACAGAACATTAAAAGAGGTGTGGCCAAACAAGAACACTACACGGGAAGCCAAAGAAGATTAACAAACCAACACAGAACTGGTGTCGTAAGTTGCTACACGCTGCGGGATTTACTGAGGAGGAGCTCCGAATACTTAAGGATTAAATCGTTCAATGTGCAATGATGTTGATATGTCAATTAACTAACTAACTAACTAACTAACTAACTAACTAACTAACTAACTAACTAACTAACTGACTGACTGACTGACTAACTAACTAACTAACTAACGAACGAACGAACTAACTAACTGACTAACGAACGAACGAACGAACGAACGAACGAACGAAATAACTAACTAACTAACTAACCAACTAACTAATTGACCGGCTGGCCGACCGACCGACTGACCGACCTACATGCATGCTGGCAGGCAGGCAGGCAAGCAGACAGACAGACAGACATTATAATTTATGATGTGCATATTAATGCCTTGTAATAAATTACACATTTATGGTCGCCAACTATTTTAAACTTAGAAAACAATGCATGAGTATGTTCTCTGTATGAGTTTAATTATTGTTATGTAGCGTGTGGTTATAATATCAATTCAGGAAACTAACCGATATGACACGGTGTTGTAAACACAAGACATGACGCATTCAGGATTTTCTATGATGGAATGTAAGACTGTAGTAGTAATTATCGGTACATTTTGTTTTTTCACACATGCAGCGACACACACACACATACTCACACACACACACACACACATTACGCAAGCACACGCGCACACACACACAGTAGCACAGCGACACATGTGCATTAAGGTGTGCCTGCAAACCCACACACGATGACATAATCAGGCATTTCGGAGCACGCGTATACGCACGCGAGCTCACGCGTGCTCACAGACACATTGGTAAACAGGTTGAAAGCAGATAGCATTCGGTCCTAGTCACGAGGTTGTACTTGTTTGCGATTGACTGAAGTCACCCCAAAAGTACACCACTTGACAATTAGGCCAGGCTCTTACACTAGACGTTTTGCCAGAATTAAACAAAACACAAACACACAAATACAATTCAGCTCAGTTAAGATAAGTTGCTGCCTTCGCAGCAGAGGTTGCCTATATGCCATGAACTCTCTGTCTCTTGCAGTAACATGGTTGAGTAACAGCGTCTTCAAACACAAGTTGATACAAACCTCTTAAAATCCCATAAGGTACAATCGGCATGTATAACCCCCATTTTTATGGACCAGTTGTCATTCTCTAGCTGGTAAGGTGAGTGTCACGGGGGCCATCCTTAAAAGCCATTCCCAGAAACTCGGTTTAGGCTGGGTCGAGCTGGTAGCCGAGGACAATTTATATAGAAAATCCACCTCGAAGTGAATTCGAACCAATGACCACCAGTCCGACAGCGAGCTTCTAGCCTCTATGCTAAAGCTATTTTCACATTTATCATAGATTATCATGGTCTGTAGAGAATGGTGCTGCAGGAAACGACCAAATGATCTGGCCGACACTCAGGACTCCAAGGAAAGGCACGATGGACACTCAATTAGACTGCTATTGGTACCATTAGAACCGGGTCTCTTTGCTTACTGTTAAAGACGCGAACGGAACACATATGGAAATATCTAGAGTGCTATGATGTCCAGTACATTATATGTTGAACCCTGACAGTGAAGGGCTAGCAGGCGAGCCTGATGTCCGCTGGTCATTTTGTTTGCTTTCCTTTGAGGCGGGTTTCTTTATCCTTATTGGCCTTGGTTTCCACAACGGCCTGCACTAAATTGGACACTAGATAATTTGCACAGAGAACAAATTCGCTGGGGGAGATATATACTATATCAAATAAATAACTCTGGAGTGTCTATCAGTCTACAGATCGCCATGCATCTAGTAGAGTAGCTTAGTAAAACGTAAAAGTCGTGACCAGATGTTCTTTGCCTTTATTTTAGCCAAGTGTACTTGCATTTCTAAATTTAGTTGCATGTCTTTCACAGGACGTAGCAGTCAACCCAAGCATTTTAGCTGTTCGTGATTCCTGGGCAAAGTTTACGTTCCGTAGTTTGCCAGTGATTTCTGAACGACCGGCACCTATACCTTTTTCGAAAATACCAGCACCGCTGTGTTTCGAACCCGGTTATCCGGGATTACGAATCGCATTCGTAATTACTTCGCCACGGAAACCGGTTTGCATTTACATTACTGAAATACAATGTGACCAGTTTTATTATTATTATATATATATATATATATATATATATATATATATATATATATATATATATATATATATATATATATATATATATATATATATATATATTTTGCTGATGACTAATATGTGGTAGCTTTAGCAGTCTGCCCTTTCTCCGATTTACTGAGCAGAGGGTTTGAAATATAATGTAGCTGACAAATTAAATGAATTTCCTATACATATCGTCACATTCAACCCCTGCATTTTTGGCTTTTGGTGATTTACTAGGCAGTTTTTACGTTCAGTAGTTTGTCACTGCTTTCTGAACGACTAATGTCTCATACAATCACAATCACCACTGTGGCCTGCTTAAAGAACGTTTCATACTATCCACTAGGGAAATTGTCGGGGAATAGTGAATCGAGCTCACTGCCCCTACGTCCCATTAGCAAAACACATTTGTGAATTTATGAATATATTCATGAAACTAAGTTTATCAAACAGCTTTTCATAAGTATATTATATTATATTATATCTATATCTATGAAAGACGATGTATGTATGTATGTCCGTTCTTTATGCGTTCGCGAAAGGTCCATCCGAATGAGATGAAATTTTCTACATGTTTTCTTTTCATTCCTGTGCAGCCAACTGTCATAGTTTTTAGTGTACAATCAGCTATTTACTTACTAAAATTTAATATTTAAATTTACATTATCATTTCTACATAGAGAGGGGAGTTAACTTAAGAAAAGTTATTTCAAGGGGCATAAGTTTTAGTAACACTGCTATATATTTTATATATAGATTGTTGCATTGTTTTCAAAGATTTATAAAATCTTTGTCTACAGTTATTTACAGGCATATGAGTTATAATAAATAATGATATAATCTTTAAGGCATTTTCAAAGTTTTCATAAAAATAATGCATCTATTTAAATAGTGAAAATATTCTAACTCATCTTTTTATTTTTCTTCAACAGCACATTAATTTTTTTTAACATTCTCATATGTGTGGCGCGTTACACCCACGTTGGGTATTTATCATTTTAATGCTTATTGTTCTTTTGTTGTCAAAGAATTGCTTCATAAGAGATGTTGAATGAAAGAATGTACGAGAGGAAATAGAGAAGAAGGGCAGAATGTAGGACGGGCCTGCGAAAGATTTTCGATCGTAAAAAAAAAAAGTAATTTTGTGTGAGAGAAAGTTAGTTGTATATCGTTTGCAGTACTCTGCAGTCAACCCATTGCCCATCATTTATTGGCTGTTCGTGATATCTTGGTAAGTTTACTTTAGATAGATCTCTTCCAATCATATTTTCTACTATCAATCTATCTATTCTTCTATTCTATCTATATTTTTAACGGGAACGGGCCGAACATAGATAGATAGATAGATAGACAGACATACAGACAGACAGACAGACAGACAGACAGACAGACAGACAGACAGACAGACAGACAGACAGACAGATAGATAGATAGATAGATAGATAGATGGATGGATGGATGGATGGATGGATGGATGGATGGATGGATGGATGGATGGATGGATGGATGGATGGATGGATGGATGGATGGATGGATGGATGGATGGATGGATGGATGGATGGATGGATGGATGGATGGATGGATGGATGGATGGATGGATGGATGGATGGATAGATAGATAGATAGGTAGGTAGGTAGGTAGGTAGGTAGGTAGGTAGGTAGGTAGGTAGGTAGGTAGGTAGGTAGGTAGGTAGGTAGGTAGGTAGGTAGGTAGGTAGGTAGGTAGGTAGGTAGGTAGGTAGGTAGGTAGGTAGGTAGGTAGGTAGGTAGGTAGGTAGGTAGGTAGGTAGGTAGGTAGGTAGGTAGGTAGGTAGGTAGGTAGGTAGGTAGGTAGGTAGGTAGGTAGGTAGGTAGGTAGGTAGATAGATAGATAGATAGATAGATAGATAGATAGATAGATAGATAGATAGATAGATAGATAGATAGATAGATAGATAGATAGATAGATAGATAGATAGATAGATAGATAGATAGATAGATAGATAGATAGATAGATAGATAGATAGATAGATAGATAGATAGATAGATAGATAGATAGATAGATAGATAGATAGATAGATAGATAGATAGATAGATAGATAGATAGATAGATAGATAGATAGATAGATAGATAGATAGATAGATAGATAGATAGATAGATAGATAGATAGATAGATAGATAGATAGATAGATAGATAGATAGATAGATAGATAGATAGATAGATAGATAGATAGATAGATAGATAGATAGATAGATAGATAGATAGATAGATAGATAGATAGATAGATAGATAGATAGATAGATAGATAGATAGATAGATAGATAGATAGATAGATAGATAGATAGATAGATAGATAGATAGATAGATAGATAGATAGATAGATAGATAGATAGATAGATAGATAGATAGATAGATAGATAGATAGGAACGGGAGCTTACATGACTACTTATATGAATTAAATGAGATGCTCCCTACCAGGGACTGGGTGAAGCCGAGCCGGGTGAGACAGACAGACAGACATATAGACAGACAGACAGACAGACAGACATATAGTCGGGAACGGGAACGGGAGCTTATATGACCACTTATATGAATTAAATAAGATGCTCCACACCAGGAGCTGGGCGAAGCCGGGCCGGGTCAGACAGACAGAGAGACAGACAGACAGACAGAGAGACAGACAGACACACAGACAGATAGATAGATAGATAGATAGATAGATAGATAGATAGATAGATAGATAGATAAGATATAGATAGATAGATAGATAGATAGATAGATAGATAGATAGATAGATAGATAGATAGATAGATAGATAGATAGATAGATAGATAGATAGAACAAACTTTATTTTCAAAGGGTTAAGAATTGGGCACGCAGGCCCGTCTAACATTCATTCTACCCTTCTATCACTCTCTTTCATACATTATTTCATTCACACATCATTCAAGGCTAACAGAGAACAGCAACAATATAAAAGATATGCATTATAAAGGCATGGGCAAAATGCCAACATCAAAACTACACGACACAGTAAAATTAGATAATGGTCTGACACTTGTTATTAGCCATGTGGAATATACTGGCCTACCAAAAGGGGACTGGCTGTTATACTAGGGTTTTGTTATTATTATTATTATTATTATTATTATCTCTATTATTAAGGGGGAAGATAATCCGTACTGAGATAGTGTTCGAGTAATTTGCGATTATATGAATAGGGATTGGTGATGTCTTTGATTTCTTGTGGAAGATTGTTCCACAGCTGAGCTGCAGAGTACGTTAAGCTTGTTTTGTATAAGTCAATCCTAGGCTTCGGAATGTGTAATATATTTAAACGTTTACTGTGTCTAGCATTATATTTAAACAATTGCCAAAGGTAATTTGGGGCATTCCGATGCAGGATTTTGTGAATTAGTTTAGCTTTATTGAAAAGCAGGCGTTTGCGGAGTGGCCTTAACTGAAGGCGTTTATACAGGCTAGGATTGTCAGATAAATGTTTGTTATAAATTAGACCCATGGCCCGTTTCTGGAGTGAGTAAAGTCGCTTGGTGTTTGAATTAGAACAACCGTCCCAGATTGTAGAGCAGTAGTCAAAGTGTGTCTGTATATGAGAAGTATAGAATAGTTTCCTTGTGCCCTCATCAAGGAAGTTTTTAATTTTGGCGAGTTGGTAGACTTTTTTCGCTGTTTGTTTAATAAGCGCTTGAACGTGGGAATTAAAGGTTAGGTTTCTATCAATGATTATGTAATTTATCCATATCCATATCCCCAATGCCCCAATTATGTAATTTATCCATATTGGATTGTTTCCACAACATTTGGCAATACACATCCTATCTGGCACTCTGACAGCTAAACTGTACTTGAACATTTGTAGCCCAAGAACGCCTTTCTAAACAGTTTTAAACCACCATTTCCGCTTCCCTCCTGTCAACTAGCAGCTGTGTTAATTTTATTTTGCGTGTTATATTTCGTTGTTTATCTGTTTGTGTTGTCATGTCCTTGACAAAGGTTCTTAGAACCGAAATGTCGGGTAGTCCTTTATGTTCTATATCACTTACTTTTTATTTTATTATTCCATTATTATATATTTATTTATTGTTTCTGATTGTTGATGTTTTCACCTGCGATTGGAGTCCTTTGTAAGTTATGTACAGTATGTCTGCACTTAGTATCTCTTATTTTCGTAGGAGCTAAATATACATAATTGTTTACATTTCATCAATCCTTACTCAAACACCATGCATATTTATTTTATAATTATTTACTTAGAAAATAAACCTAGTGCACTTGCACATCCGGACATCTTGATGGAGTAGGGAGTATCCAATGTGTCTTTCCTTTCTCTACGTCTGTTCAGCACTCTAATTGAACGCTATCAGGGTGGTCAAGTGTTTTCTTTTTTGTTTGTTTCCTACGATTCTTCCGACAAGACAGGCTGGAGATGCCAGAATGTTCGTGAACGATGCACCGTGTCTTGCTGGTGGTAATTAAACGTCGCCATTTATTAGGCTGCTGAGTTGTTCTTGCTTGCTGATGTTCGTGCTCGTCTTGCTGTGAGCTGTCGGATGTCCAGGGGCCGGCTCATCGGACTTGTCGTAATATCAGGCGAATCTTGTGGTCATAATAATACCCTAGAGCCGCAACCAGGGCGGGAGTGGAGTCGAATCAGATACACCAACCCCAACAGTAGTTGCTCTGTGACATGGGGGCAGTCGTCGAAGCAATAGATTTCGGCTGTGTTGTCGACGAGTGGTCTGTCTACGATTTCAACGGCTGAATCGTCCTTGCGAAGAGGTATTGAAGGTCAACACACCGCGTACGGATAGCAGAAACGCCAACTCTACAGATCTACAGAATACAGTCTTTTGTTTTGAAGGATCACGCCGATCTACGAATCTGGGGATCAGATGGCGTATCCTGATTCATGTATCGTTTTTCGTTGATGGGGCGTTGTTAACCAACCAGTTGGCATGGGAGAGGACATCGATACCAGCGGCTACTCTCAGGAAAGCCGCTACACCCAGGGAGCTTGATCTCATCGTCACCCGACGTTATATATAGAAAGTCAAGTCTCCGCAAGTCGTCGTTTCGCTTTATGATCAAATTTGTGTAAAGTTTTTCGATGTGCCACAATTGCTGTTTATTATAACTCATCGAAACAGCAGACTCGTTGCCTACGGTGACACCATTTCGGTATAATATCTGTTTTTGTTACTGAGCCAATTTGATTACCAACAGACACCTCAGTTGTAGCAAACAGTTTGACCGCCAACCGTCACATCGTTGGCAGAAGCAACGCAAACAAGTTGTCAACAACGGACGCCTCCTTCAATCTGAATCAACGCAAGCAGCAGGCCTTTGGTTGAAAGAAACGCCTGCTGAATTTGTCTTGAGAGAATAACGGATCGGGGATTGTCAGAATCAAAGGACCTTCATTGTTCGACAATCGTTATCAGTTCCAGTCAGATTTTACTTGGTAACATTGGACCCCGCATTTATTCAACTGCTGCGTGGAGGATCGCCGATTTTAAGCTAAGCATTTGTTTCTGGTCTTTCGGATTAGATAGTTATAGTCAGAATACTGTGTTTGAAGCGGTAACTGCAGAACGACTAAAAAGCTCTCAACAAAGAGCAAGAACTTACACTGTCTCGTGTCGACTTCGCAGTCTTCGTAGTGCATCTAAGGACATGACTGTTCGGTGGGGCAATAGCCGCATGGCAGCAGTCGTCTACCAACTCCATTAGGCTCAAAATTGAAAGTCAATTAATAAACTCTCTGGGATGCATTTACCCAGCAGGAACAAATACTATTGTTGATGCAACGGAATAACTACGCTATCTTCCTTGTAATTTATCCATATTGGATTGTTTCCACAACATTTGGCAATACACATCCTATCTGGCACTCTGACAGCTAAACTGTACTTGAACATTTGTAGCCCAAGAACGCCTTTCTAAACAGTTTTAAACCACCATTTCCGCTTCCCTCCTGTCAACTAGCAGCTGTGTTAATTTTATTTTGCGTGTTATATTTCGTTGTTTATCTGTTTGTGTTGTCATGTCCTTGACAAAGGTTCTTAGAACCGAAATGTCGGGTAGTCCTTTATGTTCTATATCACTTACTTTTTATTTTATTATTCCATTATTATATATTTATTTATTGTTTCTGATTGTTGATGTTTTCACCTGCGATTGGAGTCCTTTGTAAGTTATGTACAGTATGTCTGCACTTAGTATCTCTTATTTTCGTAGGAGCTAAATATACATAATTGTTTACATTTCATCAATCCTTACTCAAACACCATGCATATTTATTTTATAACTAGCTGACACGGCCCGGCTTCGCCCAGACTCTGGTGGGGAGCATCTCATTTAATTCATATAAGTAGTCATATAAGCTCCCGTTCCCGACTGTCTGTCTGTCTGTCTGTCTATCTATCTGTCTGTCTGTCTGTCTGTCTTTCTGTCTGACCCGGCCCAGCCCATGGTGGAGAGCATCTCATTTAAATCATATAAGTAGTCATATAAGATCCCGTTCCCGACTATCTGTATGTCTGTCTGTCTTGGGTAAATGGAGGAGGGAGGAGGAAGAGGGAGGTGGAGGAGGGAAGAGGAGGGAGGAGGAGGGAGGAGGAGACAGGAGGAATAGGAGGGAGGAGGAGGGATTAGGAAGAGGAGGGAGGAGTAGGGTGGAGGAGGAGGGGGAGGAGGAGGGAGGAGGAAGAGGGAGAAGGAGGGAGGAGGAGATCGCAGGAGGAGGAGGAGGAGAGGGAGGAGGAGGAGGGAGAGGGAGGTGTCAAAGACTCGATAGTACCACACCTCGTGAAGCCATAGCACAGTTGAGTAGACACTCAACAGGCCACGTTTGCCAGCAGAGTGCGATGTGAGGTAACACGCACGAAGGTGAAGGTCACCCCGCGTGGTGTGTAACCACGGGAGAGAGGTTAGGTGGACGGGAGACTGGACTTGAGGCGTTCACATCGTTTAGAATAGCGTTAGGAGTTTTGTGTTCACTAATAGATAGAACTAGCATAGGGTTAGCAGTTTGTGTTAGATAATTCTGTGGCTGTATATTGTGTATTGCATTAGCGACTGTTTACCGCTTGTAAGCGAGCCAACGGCAATAAAATGAACCATACATTTTGCCTCCCACACGACTTGCAAGTTGTCTTGTATGGGTGTGTGAGAAGTACCCAATGAGACCTGTCAGTTGAGTTGTTGACAGGCCAGGGTAATTGTGGTGTCAGAAAGTGGTGCTTGGACGAAAGCGCCAAGCTAATACCCACAGTAAAAGGGTAATTGTGGTGTCAGAAAGTGGTGCTTGGACGAAAGCGCCAAGCTAATACCCACAGTAAAAGGGTAATTGTGGTGTCAAGAAGTGAAGCTTGAACAAAAAGTTCAAGCTAATGCACTCATCCACGGGCTCCAGACTAGGGATTAATTTTTGTAGTAACGATAATTTGTGCAGACAGGAGAATTTGCGAGCTAGAAATATGCCTATCGTGACAAAATAGTGTTTAATTGTGTTTATGATATATTTATTGAATGAAATCAGGTATTCTTCGAAGCTGTAAGTATTAATATTCTTATTTTCTTATATTTATTCATATATTTACCAATTTATTCTTGAATAAGCACCAAACATGATTCACGGCGCAGGAATACACAGGCAGCCGACAATATTGATTTTTGAGATCTAAAAATAGCGCTGCGCGATGACGTAGATTGATTGACAGACAGTTGTTCTGCGTCATTAGCATAAAGCAGTCGAGTGTTTACAAAATCGCTTAGCGGCGGCCCGCCTGAATCTGTGCTGTATATTGTTTATTATTTACTTATTTAAGTTACTAAATGAATATATTTATTTATTGACACATTATTATGTTATTTTGATTTCTTTACAAGCATTTATTCATTTTTGGGTCTATTTTCTCTTTGCTTATCGTCACGATGGAACTATTTTCGGGCTAAGCATCTGATACTTAGCTGCACAACGTTTACAGAAATTAACTAGGTTAGTAACGAAAGGCAATTATTGTTTAAAACAAAGACAGGACATTGACATTAAAATTAATTAATACATATTCTAGGTGTTCGTAAGTCTGTCATTGTCTAAGTCATTGTCCTTAGTTGTCGAGTAAATCATATCGTTTAGTAGGCGTGTTTACTGCTGCCCTATATATCAGAGGGCAAACAACAGCTGTGCACATACACCTGTGGGCCAAATACCGTGTGCTACGTACGAAACGTGTCGCCACCCCAGTGTACCAAACAAGGTGACCTGTGTCAAAGGAGCTTCGTTCCCACATTAAGCTGAGTACACTTATATATTTTGTCATGCAATTTGATTAATAGTGCATCTCTTGTTCAGCTTGTAACGCGTTGACATATTTGTATACTCTGTTTTTCTGCAAGATAAATCTGGGCAGGGTATAAACAGAAAGCACAACTGATAGTGATCAGATAAGAACAAACATAACATATCAAAGATAAATAACTGATTAAAGTCATCATTGCCTATCACTGTTAGCCAAGTACTAAAGTAAGATGGCAACTTTATCAGATTTCATAAAAGCAGGCAAAGAACTGGAATTAACAGGGAAAGAACTACAACAATATGCTGATCAGAAATTTAAAGAAACAAAAGAGGAACAAACACGAAAAGAGAATGCGGAAAGGGACGAACGCGCACGAGAAAGAGAACATGATAAGGAGATGAAACAAAAACAATTAGATCAAGAGAAAGAATTAAAACAAAAGGAATTAGATCTAAAGCAAAAAGAGATAGATGAAATGGCAAGAGTTAAAGAAAAACAAATTCAAGTAGAATCAGAGACACAATTAAAGATGAAAAGCATGGATGTAGACTCACACGCAGAGATCTCTGCCACTAAACTAAGAAGTCAACAAGAGGAAAATAAGTTCAACAAATACAAAAATATTATCAAACCATATTGTAAAGAGGACTCCATATCTGCCTGGACAGAGAATGTAGAGTATCAATTTAAATATCACCAAGTTCCTTTAGATATGTGGGCTCTGATTTACATGAAGAATCTAAGTGGTGAGCCCCTTAAAGTAATAGAGTCTATTCCTATTGAACTTAGATCTAGCTATCAATACATCCATGATAGGATTATGCAGCACTTTTTACTTGATGCCCCTGGGTATCAGGTTCAGTTCTCAAATTTAAAACCTAAACCTAGTGAAACTTTTATAGATTATTTTTCAAATGTGCAGAGTGTACTAAACAGGTGGCTTAAAGCAGCTAACATAGGAAAAGACTTTGATAGATTAAAAAACCTAATAGCTATGGACAAGTGTATATCTACTATACCTTCTCCTTTTGCTAAGTTTTTGCAGCAGTCAGACATTGAAAACATCGAGCAGTTCGAAAAAAAAGGTTCAGCATATTTTTCTTCTAACAGAGAGATTTTTAAGACCTCAAGTGACTCTGAGATAGTTTCCTTTGTCAAAGACCAATCAAAAAACTTTCAAGGTAACAGAAAACCTTTTCAAAAGTATGATAAAAAAGACAGAAAAGTTTCCAAGTGCATGTACTGTCAACTAATGCACGACACTTATGCTATGTGCGACAAATCGCCGAATTATCCGGCGCATCTTGAAAATGTGATCAAGAAGCAGCAAAGCAAACGGTCTGCATACAGGCGTGCAATCAAATGTTTTTTTTGTTCCTCTTATGGCCATTATTCTAATAAGTGCCTTGGCCGCCAACGTTTGAAAGCTAACAACGCTATGTTGATTGAGACCTCTTCAGATGGTGGTAGTGAGAATGAGTGTGAGATTGAAAGTGACTTACCAACTAACCAAGCAGAGGATGTGTGTGCTGCTAACGATATGTTAAGCTTTGACAGCTGTGAACGATGTCACCAATTCCATGCAGACGGAAGACTAGAGTGTGGACATACAGTACCATGCTCATCTGAGAGTGTGAATGCAGCATTAGCCTCCAGAGGCAAGTTAGTGTTCCACAATGCAATGGTCAATGATGTACCATGTCAATGTTTGCTGGATTGCGGCAGCACCCTTATTGGTCTTCGAAAAGAACTAGTGAGTCCTTGTGATTACACAGGTGACACTGTGAAATGCCGAACCTTTTCGGGTAACGTTGAAATTTACCCTTTGGCAAAAGCCAGTATTGATTCTCCTTTTCTTTCCGGTACCTTTACTTGTGCAATACTTAACAACCCTTGTACAGATTTAATTTTGGGGTGCTTACCTCAACTGAAACAATGTACTAGTGAAGAAATAGTTGCATGGGAGAAATTAAATGCAGCTAAGGCAACAACCAGAGTTGACACTTCAAAACATCATGACCCATTGCAAAATGAGACACTACTAATGCTTTTTCCAACCAGCACAGATGACAAAAACACACAAAAACTTATACACCAGCAGAAATCTGATTTTAATGTGTCTCCATACTTAAAATTGTCAAGAGGCAAAGCCAAAATGACCAAGAATGCATCTTGGTTCGTTAGACGTAATAATGGCATTTCAACTACATGTCATATTACTAGTAACCATGAACAGGTGTTACTTGAACAACATCAGTTAGGTGTGCTAAACAATGCACACAAAACACCATGTGCGGGTCATCGTGCATACAGCAATGCCAGGCCAAGTTTTTTCAATAACAAATTATTTTGTCATGATCCATTTGCTGGTAATGGCTGTCATCAATTGATACAAAAGTTGAAGGGTAAACATCCTACAGCTGAAATACAACCCTTTACACTGGCACCCAAGCCATTTGATAGAGGAAGGGTCAGTTCTACCACAAGCACACAAACAAATGTGCGAAAACAAGTAATCTGGAACTTGATCAAGACAGATTTAGGCTACTTCCATACAAACGAAATGGCAAGGACCATTCAAAGTAGCACATAACCATGGTACATGTTGACTATGAAATATCGATAAACAGACACTTAGAGATATTCCATGTCAACATGCGGAAACCTCACTTTTCAAGACAAGAAACAGAAGTAGTGACAGACGAACAGATTGCACCAACACCAAGTGATCAGACGACAGACATACACAACGCAACTACACTAGTTAGTGAGACTGGCAAATCCGACGAGGGGCATACATGTAGTGAACTTATAGAATACACATGAATAAATCAGAATACTGATGACTGGACAATACACCTACTGAAACTGAAACATGCCTTTGACAGAGTGCGACACTTCGGTCTCACTGTCAAACCAGCAAAGTCAAATTATGCCTAAAATAAATTCATTTTTGGGTCATGTCATTTCTCAAGTCCAACTGTAGACTGACCTGAAAAGTAGTACCAAAATTATGAATCTGACCATGTCTAACAGAAAGAAACAGGTCAGAAACCTTTTGGGATTAGTAAATTACTCAGAAATTACAAATATATTTTCCAATGTCTTAAAATCTTCTGGAAATGAAATGTGAAAGATGCATTATTAATTCCTGCATTGTCAAAATTGAGGATCCTTTTTTGTAAATATTCCAATCCCTCCGCTTGCCTAATCCTAGGCTCATTTATTATCTTAGGTCATATGCCAGCAGAATCTCCATCACTGCAGTACTAGGCCAATTTTTTTTTGAGGGCATCTTCCATCCGCTTTGCTGCGTGAGCAGTAAGATCACACATGCTGAGTCCAAGGATTCCATATCACAGTTGCAGCCCTGGGCTTCATCTATACGGTGAGAAGGCTCCATCGAGTTCTGACGGATGTTCACTGCATTGTCCAGACCGACAACTCCCTGATCACGGTCATACATAGTGGTGTGCATCAAAATGACCGGATATTCAGGTGGTCACTAGTTTTACCATCTGGGGTAAAAATACCTGAAATCCAACAGTAAATGTAGAGTGATGGTTGGTACATGAATATCTGATAATATAAGATGTAAAATAGCTTACATACATATCCACAGTGTTGGTGTAGTCATGTACCAAAACAATGAACTATCATGTGTCCGTGGACATCAGATTAAGAACTGTGCTGCTATACTTAGATACCACCGTGTGAACTAGGACAGCTCATTTCCAACTAAGCTCCATTCCGGTGTATCATATATATGAACCGCAGAAAACAGTGTCAGAACAGTGCTTAATTACAGACACGAAAAGACAGAGCTACAACACCAGCGAACTCTACACGTGCACTACCGAGAGAACATTAAGATGACTGTGTAATGTATTTCAGATACCCAGGCAAGGTGTGTGGTTATATTATGCCTATACAACCATTGCACATACATGAAGGCAACTACTAACCTGTGTAAACCAAATACTATGTATATAAACTTATTGTGATATGTAATATAATATTTTAAGATAGTGATAAATTAGATGTAGGTTAGGAACTATAACAGTTCTCATTTATTTTAATAATGTAGTTAGTACAGTAATTAACCCATTAAAATTAGATTAGAATATTAGTTTAGACATAAGAATAGTTTATTACAAGTTAAATTAAATTTATGATATGAATAGTACCATTTAGATTGTTATATTTCACTTAGTTTCATTGTAGTTAGTTTATTCCATCTTAATGAAACCATACCATCTTTCAAATATTACCATTTATTAGTATCATCATTTGACATCATAATAGATTAAAAAGAGTAGATAAGGTAACATACAGCATTTACACCAGTTAGATTAAGAACATCACTCATATAATTCCTTTATGCATTTAAAAACATTATTTAGCATAGTATTTAGAAAAGTACATAAATTGTGGTCACATAATCCATTTAATTAAGGTACATAACTCACATCACAACAATTGCATTTAAATAGTTAGATTACATCACTTAGATTAGGAAAAAATAAGAAGTAATATAATCATATCATATAATTAACATAACAAATTTAATAAATTTAGGTAACACATTAAATACTTAGTTATAGAATTAGAATGGTATGTTAGAATGTAAAGTTTTCGTTAGTGAAATTGTGTTAGTGTGAATGTGTTGTCTGTAATATAGTTTAGAACTTAGATTACAGTATTTTGGGTTTCATAACAAGTGAATGTAGTCACGAATTAGTGTTATACACCTGTTTGTGGCCACATTGAACCAAATTATGACACTCAAAAAACTAACATACATACACATAGAATTTATAAATAGAGGATAGAAATTAGATTAGTAGATTTATTACATCCAAACACACAAACAAACAGAAAAACAAACATATAAATTGCATACACTATTTGTAAATCAAAGACAGATAACTATGGGGCCAGGGGACATAATAGACAACGAAGAACTAAATTAACAGTGAAATAAAGTCTTACGCGCGGAAGCGAAGGAGGTAAAGCCTGTCGCACACACTCTTGTAGAATGGTTGTTAAATATTATATGGGGGACATGAAATAATTCATGTGTTGACCCTAAGAAAGTCAACTTTGTATGGGTAGTAAGTTAATTTACTATGTGAGGGCAGGTCTTATAAGACAACGGTCCGGTTCAGACATACCTCTGATAAATATAATATAGCATGTGAGAAGGGGCTCACGCCAACCAGTCAAGTTTGTGGCGATTGCCAATAGCCAAGTAAGGCTTTGCTACATTGTGACAATAGTTATTAATAGTCTATTGGAATACCCAAAGCCAGGTTATCTAGAGTCTTTGACAAAAATTAGAGACACTAATTTTTTGTTTAGGAACCTCTTGCGTCACAACCAATGAGTGAAAGTTGATGACGCAACACAAGAGGGGTGGGTGTGTGTCAAAGACTCGATAGTACCACACCTCGTGAAGCCATAGCACAGTTGAGTAGACACTCAACAGGCCACGTTTGCAAGCAGAGTGCGATGTGAGGTAACACGCACGAAGGTGAAGGTCACCCCGCGTGGTGTGTAACCACGGGAGAGAGGTTAGGTGGACGGGAGACTGGACTTGAGGCGTTCACATCGTTTAGAATAGCGTTAGGAGTTTTGTGTTCACTAATAGATAGAACTAGCATAGGGTTAGCAGTTTGTGTTAGATAATTCTGTGGCTGTATATTGTGTATTGCATTAGCGACTGTTTACCGCTTGTAAGCGAGCCAACGGCAATAAAATGAACCATACATTTTGCCTCCCACACGACTTGCAAGTTGTCTTGTATGGGTGTGTGAGAAGTACCCAATGAGACCTGTCAGTTGAGTTGTTGACAGGAGGAGGAGGGAGGAGGAGGAGAGAGTAGGCGGAGGGAGGAGGCGGAGGGAGCAGGAAGAGGGAGGAAGAGGGAGGAGGAGGAGGGAGGAGAAGGAGGAGGGAGGAGTAGAGAGTGGGAGGAGGGAGGAGGCGGAGGGAGGAAGAGGGAGGAGGAAGAGGGAGAAGGAGGAGGGAGGAGAAGGAGGGAAGAGGATGAGAGGGAGGAGGAGGAATGTGAAGGGAGGAGGAGGGAGGAGGTAGAGGGAGGAGGAGGAGGAGGGAGGAGGATAGAGGAGGAGGAGGGATGAGGAGGAAGAGGGAGGAGGAGGAATGTGAAGGGAGGAGGAGGGAGGAGGTAGAGAGAGGAGGAGGAGGGAGGAGGAGAATGGAGGAGGAGGGATGAGGAGGAGGGGGAGGAGGAGGGGGAGGAGGGGGAGGAGGAGGGAGGAAGAAGGAGGAGGGAGGAAGACGGATGAGGGGGAGGAGGGAGGGGTAGGAGGGGGAGGAGGAGAAGGGAGGAGGAGGAGGGAGCAGGAGGAAGGAGGAGGGAGGAGGAGGAGGAAGAGGGAGGAGGAGGGAGGAGGAAGAGAGAGGAGGGAGGAGGAAGAGAGAGGAGGGAGGAGGAGGGAGGAAGAGATAGGCGGAGAGAGGAGGAGGAGGGAGGAGGAGGAGTAGGGATGAATAGGAGGGAGGAGAAGGGAGGAGGAGGGATTAAGAGAAAGAGGGGGGAAAGGGGAGAAGGAGGAGGGAGGAGGGAGGAGGAGGAGGAAGAGGGATGAGGAGGGAGGAGGAGGGGAGGAGGGAGGATGAGGAGGAGGGAGGAGGAGGAGGGAGGATGGTGAAGGAGGAGGAGGGAGGAGGGTGAAGGAGGAGGGGGAGGAGGAGGGAGAAGGAGGAGGAGGGAGGAGGGAGGAGGAGAACGTAGGTGGGGGAGGATGAGAAGGGAGGAGGGAGAGGGAGGAGGAGGGAGGAGGAGAGAGAGGAGGAGGGAGGAGGTGGAGGGAGAAGGAGGAGGGAGGAAGAGGTAGAAGGAGGAGGGAGAAGGAGGGAGGAGGAGACAGGAGGAATAGGAGGGAGGAGGAGGGATTAGGAAGAGGAGGAGTAGTAGGGTGGAGGAGGAGGGGGAGGAGGAGGGAGGAGGAAGAGGGAGAAGGAGGGAGGAGGAGAGAGGAGGAGAAGGGAGTAGGAGGAGGGAGAGGGAGGAGGAGGGAGGAGGAGGAGAGAGTAGGCGGAGGGAGGAGGCGGAGGGAGCAGGAAGAGGGAGGAAGAGGGAGGAGGAAGAGGGAGAAGGAGGGAGGAGAAGGAGGGAGGAGAATGAGGAGGGAGGAGGAAGGAGGAGTAGAGAGTGGGAGGAGGGAGGAGGCGGAGGGAGGAAGAGGGAGGAGGAAGAGGGAGAAGGGAGAAGGAGGGAGGAGGTAGTAGGATGATTGATTGCCATCCCACCAGGTTAATATGTTATCGCGGACCTCAGAGAGAAGTGTCTATGTAGAAGACCATTTCCTGGACGTACGTATTTTGGGAGGGGGAGGAGGGAGGAGGGAGGAGGAGGAAGAAGAAAAAAAAAACTACGACAGTTGGCATCTCTGGAATGAAAGGAAGGCGTGTAGAAAATTTCATCTCAATCGGATGGGCCGTTCGCGAGCGTATAAAGGACATACATACATACAGACAGACAGACAGAGATACGGACATCCTAATTTATATATAAGATTATTTACTTAGAAAATAAACCTAGTGCACTTGCACATCCGGACATCTTGATGGAGTAGGGAGTATCCAATGTGTCTTTCCTTTCTCTACGTCTGTTCAGCACTCTAATTGAACGCTATCAGGGTGGTCAAGTGTTTTCTTTTTTGTTTGTTTCCTACGATTCTTCCGACAAGACAGATGGTCCCAGTGTCTGATATTTCTTTTTAAATATTATCCGAAAACTTGACTTGTCGTCATAGAAAGAATTGTTCTGTCAGAAAGTTAAGCTTCTAATTTCTTATCCTGAGTCGTTGTTCCGTTCGGAAAGTCGTTGTTTTATATGAATAAATGTGATGTCGTTTCTGCCTTTCAAGATCAACTGTCCATTAGGCTGTGTAGAGAAATGGATAATAGCTATTCATCATTCAGTGCTAGTAGTATTCTTGAGCTTTGTGGGAACCTGAAGCTTGTCAGAGGAAGACTATCAAAAGAACTCCGTTCAAATATAATTTAAAGGTGAATGGAAATCGTTTGACTCCTTTCTCGAGTAGTTAAGTGAACTTCACCTTTTCATCATTATGTGACGTGCCGTAACCGGGCGATTACTATTACACACACACACACACTCACACACACTCACACATATATATATATATATATATATATATATATATATATATATATATGTGTGTGTGTGTAAGAGAGAGAGAGAGAGAGAGAGAGAGAGAGAGAGAGTGTGTATGTATGAGAGAAAGTGCGGTTGTGCGTGTATGGGTGCGTGAGAGATAGAGGGAGAGAGAGAGAGAGAGAGAGAGAGAGAGAGAGAGAGAGAGAGAGAGAGAGAGAGAGAGAGAGAGAGAAAGAGAGAGAGAGAGAGAGAGAGAGAGAGAGAGAGAGAGAGAGAGAGAGAGAGAGAGAGAAATTAGTCATATTCGAGAACTATTTTACATTTATTTAGCAGGACGTGCAATTAAAATGCTTTATAAGTAAAGTATGGTCGCCATGATAGAAAATCATCTGGACATACATTTAATAAGTTTTGAAACAATGAAATGTACCATCACAT
>OY992881.1:94662875-94767875 GCA_963921405.1 Cepaea hortensis | reverse complement strand
TGTTTTTTCTAGTGACTACCATAATCTGTGTCTTTTTACAATTTAATTCTAACCCTCGTTGTTCACTGTGTGTAACAACTGCATCTACTAAATGTTGCAGGTCCTGTTCATTGTCTGCAATCAAGATTGAATCGTCTGCATATTTAATGTTATTGATGCATCGTCCCCTAATGTTGATTCCTTCCATATCTTCAATATTTCTGAAAATACTTTCACTGTACAGGAAAAACTTATCTGGAGATATTACACATCCCTGTCTCACACCTCTCTTAATAGGCTGATATTGGCCTACTTCATTATCAACTCTTATGGCAGCTTGTTGTTTCCAATATATGATTTTTACAAGTCTAAGGTCTTTTCCATCAATTTGTAGATCTTCAAGTATTCTTATCATGTCGACATGTCTCACTTTATCGAAAGCCTTTGTGTAGTCAATAAAGCAAAAGTGTACATCTTTGTTTACTTCTATAGAACGTTCGATTACGGTTCTCAGTAAATACACAGCATTTACTGTACCCTTTCCTTCTACAAACCCACATTGTTCTTCTCCTATTTCAGGTTGTATTTTCCTTCTAATTCTTTGCATGATAATTCTTAGAAAAATCGTCGTGATGTGCCATACGGCGGCACGCCCCACCACGAAATGTATAAAGGGGAAAACTGGAATTCCCACTTGGACACGAAAGTGGACGTCAACAAAGAAATCCAAGGACAATGTGGACAACGTCATTAGACGGCAACGGGAGACGCTGTGATTGTATTTTCGAACAAGGACGTGTTTTCGAAAGATCTGTGTGAGGTGACCTCTGGACGCAATGTTATGAGCGTGAGGCAGCTCTGAGTCAGGAGAGGGATTCGATGATGATGATCCAGCAGTGAAGTAACCGGGCCCTAAAACCTAGATCGGAATTACAGCTTAAATGGAATCAGTGGATCATGGCTTCAAGCAGAGCGCGGTAGACTGGGCACTCATCGGTGGATTGGTAGAGTAGGTGCCGATCCCGTCTATAGGGATCAACCTACAGGTCTGCGAGAGTTTTATGTCCTTATGTTTGCTACGGAATAAACTTCTGGTAGCGCTTTGATATCTTGAATTTGGCCGTTGATTGTCACTGTTATTCAAGGTAAGGACGCAAGTTTAATTCCCCGTCCTTCGTTGCTGTTTTGTATTTTTACGAGTTGATACCTCGACTGTTGCCGGTGTAGGGACATCGAGGCATGATGTGACTCATTATACTAATTGTTCGATGTTGATCACATTCCAAGGCTCCTGATTTCTTTGGGATTGCAATCAATACAGAATTACATAATTCATTAGGTATATTTCCAGTATCATATATTGTATTAAGTAGACTGGTAACTTTATCTATTCCATATTCTTCTTTAATCATTTCTGTTGCGACGCTGTCTGAACCGGGGGTCTTGCCAGATTTCATATGGTTAAGAGAATTCTGAACCTCCATCTTCAAAATTGCTGGTCCTTCATTATTATTTTGAACATCGTAGTGTTCGTCTCTGTTGTCGTCATAAAGGTATTTCACGTAATCTGACCATACATGTAAGATCTGATCTTTTTCTATTATGACTCTTTTGTCTTTAGGCAGCAAGCAGATGTACGTGTTCTTTGATAAGTAAGCTCGTGGATTCTTTTGTGCATTAGTTTCGCATTTTTACTGTTGTGTTGCTTATCAATTTCTCCGCAGTTTTTCTCAAGCCATGTTTCCTTTGTCTCCCTACATAAGGTTCTGACTTTTCTGTGAATTTCTTCTTATTTGGCAGGATTGTATTTGTTCTGTCTTCTTGTTTCCATTAGTTGTAAAATTTCTTCAGTCATCAATGTCTTACGGCCCACTTTCTTTAATTCTGGAATAGTTGTTTTTTTCTGCTACACAACTGACTGAATTCTTCAGCATTTCCCATTGATCATCTACATCTTGAAATAGGATGTCTAGATCAGACAATAAATCAAATGTGTTATTTACTTCTATGTTAAAATTATCTTGTATTTCTTTGTCAGTTTTCAATTTACACAAGTCATATTTAGGGTTTCCTGCTATATACTTGACTTTCTTTACCTTTATCCTCCAACATGCTCCTATTATAATAATCTATTTTAAACATATTCCTGGAAAACACAAAGCTAATCCATGATTTAAGGAAAACGTTCGCATCAAGTGTGTGTGTGTGTGGTGTGTGTGTGTGTGTGTGGTGTGTGTGTGTGTGTGTGTGTGTGTGTGTGTGTGTGTGTGTGTGTGTGTGTGTGTGTGTGTTAGGGTGGCTGCTTGTTGTTTTTGCAGAAAATAAATGTAATTACTAGACTGAACGCAGAGCCTATTCCTAACTGTAAGAATCTCACATCTGATATGACAAACAAAATGTATTTTCCAAATTGGACCTAACCAAAGGGTATTTGTAAATACCCATGACCGACGAATCGACACACATAACAGCATTTACTACTCCATTAGGACTATTTGAAAGAATATACAGGACATTTGGATTACTGAACACCCCAGCGACCTTTGACCGAATGGCCAGAGTTCTTTTACGAGGCATCCTAAATGTGGCTACATACAATGATGACATATTCACACATACAGAAAACATGACAAATCACTTAAACATACTGAGACAAGTTTTGTACACAGTTAAATTATTTGGCTTAACAGTCAAACTAGCTGAAGTAGTCAGTGGATTTTCACAAACTGATTTTATGGGACACACCATTTCTAACTGGTTCATCACATCTGATGACAAAAGTGTTTCTAGAATCTTCAACCTTAGCATCCCTAACACACACCCCAAAAAAAAGAACTAAGACGTTTGTTGAGTTTGATTACCTACTACAGTGAAATCATCCCTAAATTGTCAGAATTAAATAACATGTTCACACAATTACTATTCAAAAACCAACCAGGAAAAATTGTACACAGTACAGACCTCGAATTAGCACTTCAAAAGATAAAGACGTGTTTTTAAAACCCTCAAGTTTGGATGTTACCTAATCTAAACCTCCCGTTCATCCTCAGAACCAATGCAAATGGCATCGCAATTTTCGGTGTGCTTCTTCAGTGCTATGTTAAGATTTTACATCCCATCGTCTATGTCAGTCGAAAACTACTTCCAGCTGGACATAAATATTCTACATCTGAATTGGAATGTCCTGTGGTGATATTCATAGTTACAAAACTAAGCAAACATTTTCTGAGCACTCACTTTACGCTACAGACAGACATAAAAGCAGTCTAAGGATTAATAATAATGCCAGAAAATTATACCATCGAACACTTGAAGTACATTGCCTAGAAAATAATTATGGAGATCCAAACATTGATTGCTCTGGTTAATAAGCTGCAACAGTTTGATATATCTCACAAGAACATTGCAATATTGCCTAAGACATTGGCTAGGTGCAAGAGACTAACCAGTCTAGATTTCTCATTTAACTACAGTACTAGAAACATTCAAACTATTGGACCATCAAGATTACTTGAACATCATCAATAATCACGTAGATGGCTTTCCTGAAGCAGACATGGATGTTTTGACTTCACTACTAACACTGGATCTCAATTCACATCAACTGACTCGAATTCCAGAAACTGTAACACATTCGAGGCAAGAATAACACCATTGCTGGTTTACCATCAACATTGTAATCCTGCATTTATTCAAATCATTCAGCACAATGTATCACAACTTACAGTCCAACATCCGGTGGAAACTACATTCATCAACATGCACTTCGCTGTGGTGTATAAAGAAAGTGCAATTCTGATGAACTACAATCAAATTTAAGACCGTTTTCATTCACAACTTTCAGATAACCAGAAATTTCAGATATAGGCCGGATCTACTACCACCATCCCTTCAATTGAGTATTTTCAAGCTCTTGGTTCAAAATTTCAACGGTACTATATCTAGACTTCGGTGATAATGAAATCAAAACGATTACGGCCATGATTAATAAAATTGCAAACTACGTCAATTTTTATTTCAAAGCAGAGAATAATGAGATGAAAACTTTGCCAAACAATCCAATAATAATACTGGATCGCTTTTCCTGATGTTACGGATAATCTGATCAAGAAGTTCAACAATCCTGCATATGAATTGAAATCGAAAGCCACCTTGTACTAACAACTAGTTTCAAAATCTGCCATTGATTAAAGTGACATAGCTAGCCCTACAAGGGTTGAACATAACCTACAATGGCCCCAAAAGCATTCCTTCAAACATTCACAAAATATAGAAAGTGGTTTTATCTGGATCTTACTTATAATAATCTGGAGGAAATTCCTGCACATCTGGTTAAACTGAAGTATTACAGAAGACACTATACTACATAAACTGTTACCCATGGATCCTATTCTAACACGATTTTTTCTCTCGTGTGGAATTTATCTACCTCGACTCAAGCAACCACTTCAAGACTAAATGCTTTGAACATTCAAATTTATTGTGTGTGTGTGTGTGTGTGTGTGTGTGTGTGTGTGTGTGTGTGTGTGTGTGTGTGTGTGTGTGTGTGGAGGATGATGATGATTGCCGTGTGACGTTTCTGTGTAGTCACGTCATTTTCTTCGCTTTTCCTAGCGTTGTGGTTCGGGGATTCTTTCATCATCATCAACATATATTTACGTACGTATTTAGAGAGGGGGAGGTGGTAGGAGCAGGAAGAAGAAAAAAAATATGACAGTGGGCTGCACTGGAATGAAAGGAAGGCGTGTAGAAAATTTCATCTCAATCGGATGGGCCGTTCGCGAGCGCATAAAGGACAGACATACGGACAGACGGACAGACGGAGATCCTTTTTTATATATAAGATATATATATATATATATATATATATATATATATATATATATATACATATAAAAGGCAATCTCCGTCTGTCTGTCTGTATGTCTGTCCTTTATGCGTTCGCGAACGGTCCATCCGATTGAGATGAAATTTTCTACACGTCTTCCTCTCATTGCCGCGCTGCCAACTGTCATATTTTTTTTCTTCTTCCTGCTCCTACCACCTCCCCCTCTCTAAATACGTACGTAAATATATGTTGATGATGATGAAAGAATCCCCGAACCACAACGCTAGGAAAAGCGAAGAAAATGACGTGACTACACAGAAACGTCACACGGCAATCATCATCATCATCAAGTGCCGTGCCGGCTGGCGTAGGCGTTCATGACTCTCCATAGATCTCGGTCTTTGCTTTTCTAGATCAACTCTGCTGCTGATATTCCTCCATGCCACGGCAATATCAATAACAATTCATCTTTTTATGTGTAAGGAAGTTATCTACAGTCATGTAGAAGAGAAGAACAATCAATGGAAGGACCGAAATCACAGAACCTAGACGAGTATGAATTCGGAATGGCGAACTCCCTCCTCCTCTCTTCTCCTCCTCCCTCTACCTCCTCCTCCTCCCTCCTCCCTCCCCCTCCTCCTTCTCCCTCTTCCTCTCCCTTCCTCCTCCATCCTCCTCCCTCCTATTCCTTCCTCCTTCTCCCTCCGCCTCCTCCCTCCTCTTCCCTCCTCCTCCCTCTCCCTCCTCCTCCCTCCTCCTCTTGCCTCCTTCTCCCTCATCAACATCCTTCTTCCTCCTCCATCCTACTCCCTCCTCCTCCCTTCTCCTCCTCCCTTCTCCTCCTCCTCCCTCTACCTCCTCCTCCTCTCTCTACCCCCTCCCTCCACCCTACTCCTCCTCCCTTCTCCTCCTCTTCCTCCTCCGTTTCCTCCCTCCTCCTCCCTCTAACTCCTCCTCATCCCTCTACCTCCTTACTCCACCCTCCTCCTCCTCCCTCCTCCTCCTCTTCCACCTCTCTTTCCTTCCTCCCCTCCTCATTCTCCCTCCTACTACCTCCTCCCTCTCCCTCCTTCCTCCTCCTCCTTCCTCCTTCTCCATCCGCCTCCTCCCTCCTCCTCCTCCTCTCCACTCCTCCTCCCTCCTTCTCCCTCCTCCTCCTCCTCTCCCCTCCTCCAATTCCTACCCTCTTCCCCTCCCCCTCCTCCCTCTCCCTCCTCTTCCTCCTCCATCCTCCTCCTCCCTCTTCCTCCTCCTCCTCCCCCTTCCACCTCCCCAGCCACGGCCTCGTCCCCTCCATTTGTCACCGTTCTCCGTACCCCGTTCACGGCGCCGCACTCAGTCAGGGAGCCGGATTCCCCTTTACTTTCACATATGACTACTGGCAGGACCGACCAGATATCTATCGGACAGACGGACTATTCACGCACCACTGGACGCCTACCGTCGAGCTTTCAAGCTACGCCGGCAGGACTGACCGAAAAGCTATACCAGCTTACTGACTGCAGGCCCACTACTCATCGAGAGAGAGTGGGCGCTTATCGAGACTTTGTCCTCTTTCTTCTGCTAGAACCACGCCGTTGGTCTTTGCAGTAGACTTGAGTGAAGCTTTCTATCATCGCTTTGGAGGTAAGACTTCGGCCAACATTTATACAGTTAGATTGAGCTCGGACTCGCCTTTCCCGCTCGGAGGAAAGGCTAAAGAGCCGCAGGCAGCAACTCAGCCAAAATGTTAGTATATGGTGTATATACATTTGATCGACTGTGAAAATAATAATGTTCGGAAACGTGAAGTTGCATTTGATTAAGCGTACACAAATACATTTTCTTACTGGTAACTGGCCGAAGAAAAGAAAAAAAAATACAATTATGATATACATGTTACGCTGTTTAATTGAGTAGTGTACTACTGAAATTAAATTGCCCAGTAAATCACAAACTGCAAGTATATGCTGGGCTTGATTGAACGGCCTTTTAAAGGACATGCACCTAACTGTAACTATATGTCGTGACCAATAGATACTTGTATGTCCGCATAATTGGACGAAGTCACCATGTCCACGGATAGACTCTTGTCAATACCGAAATGTTATAGCAAGACTTTGTGAACTATTCAGAAGCTTATGAAGAAGGTAAGAGGAAATAGAAACATGCATTTTGTTCAATCTTATGCAAGTACTAGAGCAGTGGTTCCCAAATCACGGCCCGCGGGCCACTTGTGGCCCGCCAGCTGTAAGAAAGTGGCACGCGAGGCTCGTTGTTTCATATAATATGTTTTAATATTTTTTTAAATGCAACCTGAGCGCCCCGTCAGCGTGAGATAATTTGCTCTGCTCATGGTTGTGCTTATGTATTATCGAATGTGCCTATTCAGTTCACAACGAAACGTTATGAAGTTCTTATATCCTAGCCTTGTCGACCAATCAGAGTGCGCAATGCGCCATGTTGTCGTCTGTTACAACTGTTTACAGAGTCGGTAGTATTGTGTTGAAATTAGTTTTTAATTTATTTATTTTTGTTTAAATAAAAATTTACCGTTAAAGCATATAAACATGAGTGTGGAAAATCTAAAATCAAACAATGGTAAAAAGCGAAAATGTGAAGATGTTGCTTTTCGTGAATTCAACGAAGAGTGGACGGAGAAATTTATGTTTATGCCTAGCCGTAGTGGTAAACCAATTTGCTTAATCTGCGGATTTTGTGTTTCTGTTACAAAAAAATTTAATCTGGAACAATACTTCACGACCACAAATTCAGACATAAATGCTCAATATCGGATAAATTCGGAGTTAAGAAAAGATTTCATAGAGTACGTTCTCTGACCAGGCAGCAGTCATTTGTCACCAAGGGTAACGAACAGCACAAGAGTGATGTTGTTGCGTCGTACGACGTCGCTCTTCTGTTGGCTCGCAAAAAGAAGCCGTTCACAGATGCAGAAGAAATAATCAATCCTTCCCTTAAAATTGCTGCTAGAGTGCTTGGCTATAAAAAGTGTGAAACAAAATTTGATCAGATTTCTTTGTCTAATAATACTATGGCCAGGCGATTTGACGAATTAGCCAATGATGTTCATATTCAAGGAGCACACATATGAAAAATTGTAAATTTTTCTTTCAGTTGCAGTGTATGAATCCACTGGCATTTCTGACACAGCTCAAGACGCAGTTTTTGTTTTAGCAATAAATGATAATTTTGAAGTCATTGAAGAACTTCTAGGACTTGAATAAAAGCATTCAACTACCAAAGGGACTGATCTGTTTGAAACTCTGAAGTTGTGTGTAGAGAAAAACAACGTAGAATGGACAGAATTGGACAGTGCATGCACCGACGGGGCTCCGGATTTGACGGGTAAAAAGTCTGGATGTCTAGCATTATTGGAACATTTTCTTGGCAGCACTATATTAAAATACCATTGTATCATTCACAAAGAAGCTCTGCGTGAAACGACTTTAAATCTGAAACATGTCATGAATGGTGTTCTGAGATTGTGAACAAAATTCGAAGAAAGGCGCTGAACAGGCGTTAGTTCAGATAGTTTCTATCAGACCTGAACGAGGAATACGGTAAGCTATCTAAAGGGAAAGTTCTTTCACGTTTCTGGGCACTGGGAAATAGTGTCTGTCTGTTTCTGTCTGAAACAAAAATGCATTGCCTACAGAACAGGAATGTCTGTTGAACGATGAGTGGGTTAATGACCTGACCTTTTTTGTGGACATCTTTAAATGCGAGGATCCAGGGAAAAAAATTCACAAATTTGTGCGATGACATTTCTTTATTTAAAATGAGACTACGATTGTTTATCGGACAGCTGACTGAAGTGACTTTAGAGGTGTTTCCAACTTGTGGTGTAAAAGAAATATGACTTGTTGCAGTACAAAGTAAAAGTTTAAAGTCTTCTGGATATCTTTCAGTCGAGATTTCAAGAGTTCACAATAGAGGAGGATAATGTTGCCCTTTTCATAAATCCGTTCGTATTTCCTATTGCCAAGCTCTGTCAATTACAGAAAAATCTTCAGCACGAAGTAATTGATTTGAAATGCAATTCTGCACTGAGATGTACATTTCTGGAGCTGCCTGCTTCACCTTCAGCTGTCCATATGATTTCATTCTGGCGACTATTGCCTGTCGAACAATTTGAACACTTGCGTTCATTCGCCCAGAGGTAGATTTGTCATGTTGGTTCGACTTACAGTTGCGAGCAGTCATTTTCCCCAATCCCCGTTAAAAAAAAAACAAGCAACGTTCCAGACTCACCGACAGTAACCTAGCTGCGCTTATGACTTTGGGCACGACCGATTTGTGCCCAGACATTGATAAACTGGCATCTGAACTCAAGTAACTGGTTATAAAGAACAGTTACAATTGTATATTAAGTACCTTAATAGCGATTTTCGAAACTGATGAAAGATTTATTGTTAAATGAAATTTTGATTGTAAACCAAAAAATGACCGCAGTATAGTACTGACACTGACTGCATTTAAAGTTTTAGAATGTTGTTGACCAAAGTTAAGAAAGGAAAGAATGATATTGCATGACTTTTATAATTTTATAACGTTGTGGCCGGCTAAACTATTGAAAGTATTAGATATGGTCCTCTGCTTAAAAAGCTTGGGAACCACTGTACTAGAGGGATGTGAGAAATGCTATCATGGCCCCATAACTATAAAAAGGGAAAATGTCAGCTGTGCCTTCAAATTGTAGAGGATGAGAAACACCATGATGTGGCAAACGCTCTTTTGGGACCGAGTACCCACTGAAATAAGTGAACAACACTGCAGCTGAACATAGCAGAACATTCACTTGTCCTGACAGTAGGAAATATCTATCAAAGGTAGAAGTAAAATACCCCAATGAGGATGTGAAGTGCCTGGCTAAACCACCACATCATTTTTCAGATCAAAGTCAGAGTCAGAACGACGTCAATGGATATCTTAGGAAAGCCATATCGGTTAGGGACATTCATAAGCCACAGGCGACACAAGACTGTCATCATGTTAATTGTGGCAATACTAACATCAATAATAAAATATATGCAAAATAAATACGTTCAAAATAGGAACGTGGAATGTCAGGAGTTAGGAAAAACGGATAATGTAATAAGGGAAATGAAAACTAGGTACATGGATATTCAAAGCATGTGTAAGATGATGTGGAAGGATTCTGTTAATGTAATAACTGACAAACACACACTATTGATGTGAGAATACACATGAGAAAGGAGTAGGAATAATATTTGTTTAAAAACGAAAACAGAAAAATTAATTAATGGATATTGGTGTAGTTTAGATAGTCGAAGTCAAAGGCAAATTAATAGATATACATAGTATACAAGTATATGCACCAACACCATTAGTAAATGATGAAGAAATATAATTGGCGATATCTCAAATCAAATTACAAACAAAACAAATAAAACTGTGAGATATTAAAGCAAACGTAGGAAATAGGAAAAGAAAGAATAGAAGGTTTAGTGGGATGCTCGGATTTAAGAACATTACATTAAAAAGATGAAAACTGATATAATAGGCAGCAATAAAGGTTACAATGATTGGAAACGCATGGATTAAATACCATAAGAAACGATTTTAAACACAAAATAGCCCCTGATAAGAAAACATTCAACCAATTTGACCACATACGTATTAAACAAAGATGTAGAAATGTATTAATATAAATACATATATTATAATATACATAATATACATATTAACACATGTTAAGGCAAAGCCTGGCGCTGACTCTAATGTAATCACTTAAATCTACGTGGACGAATGCAAGTCAGAATGAAAAGTGTAAAAAAAACATGAGGTTAAGAAGATAAGACTTAATATTGATTCTCTAATAGCAGATAAAGAAATTCAAGAACGATACAAAGTGACTATGAAACATAGGTATAATTTAAAAAAAAATTAAGTTGCATGTCCTTCGCAGGACGTAGCAGTCAACCCCACCATTTTCGCTGTTCGTGATTCCTGGGCAAATTTTACGTTTAGTAGTTTGCAATTGCTTTCTGAACGACCGGCTCCTATACCTTTTTCGAAAAAAAACTAGTACCGCTGTGTTTCGAACCCGGGTATACGGGCTCACAAACTGCGTTCGCAAGCCCTTAGCCACAGAGATCGATAGGTATAATACAATAGCTAAAATACAGAATATAAACAAGCAATGGAAAAAGGGCTCCATTCATCAAACAAGCAAAGAGATTTTACCGGAGAGAAGACACACTGTTAATACATATTGGACGACTTAAGGCTGATGGACAAATAAAAACAATGTAAAAATGACAAATAAGATTATGTAAGATAAGATAAGTTTTTGTGGAAACGCATACATTGTTAATCGAGCAATGCATCAAAGCTGATTTAAAATATATTAAAGATGCGAAACCTATGTACATAGATATAAGTGAGTTCACATGAAGAAAAATAATATTAATCACAATATATTTGAAATGCAAAATAGGAAAGATATTATTGTGATATAATAAAGAGATGGAATGCGTATATGTGAGTATATGTATATTATGACGGGTACAGTGTAGAATTAATACACACAAAAGTAACTTAGAAGGTCCACCTATTCCACAAGAAGAAGTAACATACGTTATGAAACAAATGAAGAAAATAACAATAGCCACGCTAAGGAAATCATTGATTCATTCATTAAGTAGCATGTTATTTGCAGAACGTATCTTGCATAACAACCTTCAGGGAAACTTCTAAGTGATAGGCAAGATGTCCAGCGTCCGATAGACCCATCTGGAGATCATCTGCCACATCCTTTACCCATCTACTCTTTGGCCTTCCTCTTCCTCTCTTCCCGGGCATGTACCCCTCCATTATATTTCTCTCCAAACTGCCATGACATTCCAACTGTCCCCTGGCATGTACGATGCTGATTTATGGATTGGTGCCCGTTGACAACACTGAAGCAAAACTAGAGCCAAATTGAATTGTTGGGTGGCTTCCACTATTGTGCCATTTGGTAGCCTCATGTGGTTCTCTCTTTGTCGATATTTCGTATTATTTCGACTATTTTGTCGGTCTTGGTTAGGAGTATGACTATTCCTTCCGGCGACTTGTAAAGCTGGGCGATGCAGTGTCTTCCTAGTTCGATTCCCAGCAGGTTGATAATCGTGTCTTTTATCAAAGCTGACAGATTTTACTCCCCAGCGCCGGTTTGCTTCAACGTAACTTTCACAGTGAAGGTCGCGGATGGGTTTTCAACTTGCGAAGTCTTTGGTGAGCTTCTTGGCTGCATCTGCTTGGTGTTGCTTTGACTGGCTTCTCCTATATCAAGGTCATTGTTGCTGGCTTCAGGTGTTCTGATTTTCGATGCTGGTGTGAATATGTTGCTGCTGGGATCTGCTTCGGCTTGTGATAATGTAGTGGCATTTTTGTGTGTTGCCACGGGAATAGTAGTCCCACGTTTCTTCACCTCTGCTTGTTTCTTTTCTGCTGCAAACAGTGAGTGCCACTGTTTAGCATTCTCAGTGCGAGCCATTTTCTGCACCGTCACTTTTTGATAGAGCATCGAGTCGTGACCAGAGAACCAGTATTTAGGACCAGTAATAGACAACCTGCGTGCTCTTCAGTCCAACACACACAATCAGGCTTAATATAAACTAACAATAAAGGTTATGACAAAGGGGGGGGGGATCGTATATAGATTGGGACAAGACAAATTAATGTATTGATACATTACTTCAAGCGGGTAAATCATATACTTGCTGAAGTAGCAATGTAGAAATATATGAGTTATTTGATAAAGCTATTGAAATAAGTACACATAAAGAAAGATGAGCTTCATAACACGAAGACATGTTAGTAGGTAAACCGAAATGATAACTAGTACCAAAATTAACATATACAACTCTAACGTTAAATCTGTAATTATAGGTGCATCCATCCATCCATCATGTGCCATGCCGGTAAGCGTGGGCGGTCATGTTCTGCCATCTCACTCGATCACCAGAGTCGTGGATCAGCTCCGTGTTTCTTTCACGACCATGCCACAAGGCCAAGCCATCCAGGTACTTGCTTCTAGGTCTTCTCCTTGGTCTGTTCCCCTGAATCTTACCAGTTGTCACCAAGTTCTCCAAATCATTTCTTCTCATAACATGCCCAAAAAATTGTGACTGTCTACGTCTAATGTCTCTAATCAGTTTACGATTTTCATTTGTTTCTTGAAGGACTTGTTCATTGGTCTTTCTGGCTGTCCATGGTATTCTTTGCATTTTCCTCAGAAACCACATTTCTACAGCCATCAGATGTTTTTCAGCTTGACTGCTCATTGTCCAAGCTTCACATCCATATGAAAGTACAGGTTCTATGTAGCATCACAACACTCTTTTTCTCGTTTCAATTGACATCTTTTTATTGGTCAGTATGTTTTTCATCTTGCTAAAGGCTACTTTTGCCATGGTGATTCTTGTTCTAATCTCTTCAAGGGATCTCCCATCAGATGTTATTACTGTTCCGAGATGATTGTACTTATTCACTTGTTGAAGAATATTCCCATTTACTTGTATATTACATTGTGGTATTTCGTTCTTCCTAGTGACGACCATAATCTGTGTCTTTTTACAATTTAATTCTAACCCTAGTGTTCACTGTGTGGAACAGCCGCGTCTACACAATTTTGCAGGTCCTGTTCATTGTCTGCAATCAAGACTGTATCATCTGCATATCTAATGTTATTGATGCATCGTCCCCCAATGTTGATTCCTTCCATATCTTCAATATTTCTGAAAATACTTTCACTGTACAGGGAAAACAGTTCTGGAGACATTACACATGCCTGTCTCAAACCTCTCTTAATAGGCTGATATTTGCATACTTCATTGTCAATTCTTATGGCAGCTTATTGTTTCCAATATATGTTTTTTACAAGTCTAAGATCTTTTCCATCAATTTGTAGATCTTCAAGCATCCTTCTCATGATGACATGTCTCACTTTATCGAAAGCCTTTGTGTAGTCAATAAAGCAAAGATGTAGATCTTTGTTTACTTCTATAGAACGTTCGATTACGGTTCTCAGTATATACACAGCATTTACTGTACCCTTGCCTTCTACAAACTTACATTGTTCTTCTCTTATTTCAGATTGTATTTTCCTCCTAACTCATTGCATGATAATTCTTAGCAAAATTTTCGTGATGTGACTCATTATACTAATTGTTCGATGTTGATCACATTCCAAGGCTCCTGATTTCTTTGGGATTGCAATAAATACAGAATTACATAGCTCCTGAGGTATATTTCCAGTATCATATATTGTATTAAGCAGACTGGTAACTTTGTCTATTCCATATTCTTCTAAAGCATTTATCATTTCTGTTGTAATGCTGTCTGAACCGGGGGTCTTGCCAGATTTCATATGGTTAAGAGAATTCTGAACCTCCATCTTCAAAATTGCTGGTCCTTCATTATTATTTTGAACATCAAACTGTTCGTCTCTGTTATCGTCATAAAGGATTTTCACGTATTCTGACCATACTTGTAAGATCTGATCTTTTTCTATTATGACTCTTCCATCTTTTGTCTTTAGGCAGCCTGCTGATGTACATGTTCTTTGATTGTTAAGCCCCTGAATTCTTTTGTGCATTAGTTTCGCAATTTTACTGTTGTGACGAAAGGACGTTTCATCTGTCTTTTGTCTATTAGATTTCGGCTCTATTCGGCGCGTCATCAGGGACATTCCCGGTTATTTATAGACTGGGGGGGGGGGGGGGGTTGCTAGGTGCACTAACAAATTCTCGTGCAGAAGAATCTCGAAATTCTAGTACGTGGAATGAATGTTGTCTGTGAAGTTGACTTACATCAAGAAGCACTCATTTCTCGTTCGCTTTGGTACGCACGTAGGAGAAATGCGGCTGGAAAAGTCATTCACTTTCTACCTCTCAAGGCGTGAGGACGCATGGCTCTGCTAGGCCGATTGTATAGCGTCTCACACCCAACCAAGATGCAGCTGACTGTTGGCCCATTACGGCATGCTTGCCCATGAACAGTTCTTGTAGCTGACTGGAGTCTGGTTCCGTGAATTCAGGTATTTACTTGGTTAATTAATTTAACTTTGTAATTGATCACAAAACGCAATCGTTCTAATCTCATTAAATATGTGGGTGACTTTGCATCGCTAATGAGAAACGGATCGATAACGTAGTTGAAAAACTAGGGCGGTATTACACCTGCGCGTGTCGCGTTTGTTTACAAGCCTGTGTTGTTTTGTCCACTGCTTATAACAGAAAGTCCGTTGCATCGGCGTATTGTGTTCATCTGTGATTAACCATGTGTGGTAAATAGTTGCATATACTAGGTTGCTGTACACAGTTACTAGTGTATGATATGAACCTAACTTATGTCAGTCAGTAGCTGAAGCTAGAAGAACGGTTGGATCGCCAGGTAAGTTGTTAGTTGGAGATTTCAGACAGTGATGTGCTTAGTTACCAAGTAAGAAGAGCACGTAATGCTTAGAGACAGGGAATGATGTAACTATTGTGTGTTAACGACATAGTGAATTCATTTTGTGGAACTGTGGAATTCTGTGAGAAGGTAAGTTCTTCATTGATATATATATATATATATATATATATATATATATATATATATATATATATATATATATATATATATATATATATATATATATATACATATACATATGATGTGTCATGGTAAATATATATATTAGGTCATGTTATGTGATACTTCTAGGAGTGATACCGAACGCCGAGTGGTTCGACGCATGATAACAAAGCGTTACCGTCGCGATGTACACCTGCGTTCTTAATTCTTTTCTTTCCTGTCCTGTTCTGTTCATACTTACATAAGTACGAGTCAGTGCTGATGTGATAGAAGTATGGAAGGACAAAAGGAGGTTGAAAGAGGCACGGGGAAAATGGGATATGGGGATTGAGAGCAAGTTATGAAAGTAGCCAGTCATGAAGTTCGGCCCAGGCCAAGGCTAATCCACTTGGAAGGTCAGAACTGGTGCAGAACCCTTGGAACATGTGGGGAACATGTTTTGCCAAGAAGACTTTTTGACTCTAGGGAAGAGTCTAATAAGAAGAGTTTCGCTACAGGGTGGACAGGATGTTCCACCAGCGAAATGGAGTGTGTACATACGTTATGTGGTCATGTATTATTACTATATCCCAAGTGATGGTACATTGATCGTTATGATGTTTACTATTGAATGTATAATGTAAGGTTGGGGGTCCAGGGAAGCCTCACCTTAATGTTTAGTTCTGTTAACTCAAGAACTAGGATAGCTATTGACGTTACCGACCACTGGTAGAGGAATAGGGATATGTGAGACGCACGATCAGACTCGTCATTCTTGTTACGTTCTTTGTTTGACGGGCTGTTCTTTGAGGCCATCTGACATTGACGGATACCCATGCTTTACTACTCTCAACATAGAGATGATGCTCTAGTTAGTTGAATAACTAAGTAGCCTGACTGAGGGTTGAGTAGTCAATGATTTGATGCATGTGAACCAATGTTTGGGGCCGACTACTCTCACCGATCGCTCTTCCTTTCAGGAGTTGCCTGTTGAGGAACCAGCCTACTGCAATTGTTGTTTGCCTGAAATCTCTTCGTGTACCATAGCGAATGGTGGAGACTCGACTTACCACGCCTGACTAAACCACATCATACGAGAGGGTGAATCTTCCTGACTGAATGATTCTCACCAAGTTGATTCCAGTGCCCTGAAATTGCACATGTGGGACGTGATGGTTTGTTTCTTTTTCTGACAGTTTGAAGATGCTCTATTTCAGCAATGAGATGATCAGCAACCTGAGCAATCACGCTTAAGTGTAAGAGACAATCGACTGTATACGAAATGATGTGGCTATGTTTACCCAGTGAGATGTATCAAGGTGTGGTAATCTCAGCTCTGGGAGCTCATCAAGTCCAAGTCTTTTGTTGATCCGCCTAAACGTCGGAAACGTTAAGCAGAGATTAACCCATAACTTTGGGCAGTACCTACGTCAACACTAGTGGCAGGTCATGATGAGACCTACACCAGCTTACGTATTGTGACTCTCTAAAGTGTTAGCAGTTATAGAGGACAACTCATTATTGTCCATATGAACATTGTTGCAGTGAACAGTGAAATAGGTGCTTGTTCAAATGGTGTAACTATAGAGTCTACTAACTGTGAAATGTTTTTCTCATATGACTCTTGTGAACTCGCAGCAGAACTATACCCAACCAGGGGTACGTGACATTATTCAGGGACCATTAGATTGGTCATTGGCTACAGACATTTATTGAAGTCGAAAGTAACTGGGGTCACCTCAAAGAGGAGGGTCTCCCAGGCAGGCTGTCTACAGAGAACTGTTTAGTGCCTTTAACAGTGACTCATTGGGAAGTGATGGAGTGCAGTCCATCCAGTTGAGTGAGGTTCAAGTGGTTAACTCCTCTTGTTGTCGATCCAAGCTCTGGGGACGGAGTGGTCGCCAAGGTTCTATTCATCTCACTGGAAGGAAGCCGGGTGAGTGACGGACCGACTGGACGGGACATCTGCATCCAATCTACTTCTCAGCCTGATGATGATTTGAGCCATATCTCTGATTCTGTCTCTACTCTATCCTCTACTTATGTAAATAGAATTATTCTATCAGGGTGTTCAATTCAGTTCTATATTCTCAAGGGTAGAATAAACTTTGTGTATGTTGACTTACTCTTTGTACAATTATTGAGTGTGGTCTCGGTCGATGCCTCATTGCTCATTGTCCCAAGGTGTCGTGTTAAGTACTCACTCTCTACTATAGTGTCTTGAGAGATATTACTTCTATAGTGTCGTCCCTGGAGTGAGTGGAATCAACACCCACATTTTTTTTCAGTTTCAATATCACTATTCTGGAGATATCCACCAGACTCCGTCCACAACACTCCCTCAGTCCAAGGACACCTTCTTCTCACTCTTGCTCACCCCTTGATCATGCCTCTTCTCACTCTTCCCCAACATAACATACTTGACAACTCTAGCCTCAACAAATAACTACAAGAAATTTATTAAAGCTAAGAGTATATGTGATAGAAGTGTGTGTGTGTGTGTGTGTGTGTGTGTGTGTGTAATGTGTAGAATGTGTGTCGCATATTCTAGGTGTATATGTAGACATTAGACCACGAAGCTCTGGATCACATTTTGATCATCATTGTACGAGTTACACCACATCATCACGGGTCAGTAAACAAAACCCTCACCACACGCCGTGTCCCTCTTGTGCGATGTTGACTCTCTCGGGTAGCCCCTTTGATAACCCAGATTCCTGGTCACCAATCACGAATATAGTCCGTTATTGATCTGACAGCGATCATACACCCTGTTAATAAATGTCTACATGGTTCCGAACCATAAACCTTCCTGGCCTATTGAAAACAAGTAACACGGTTCCTGGGAATAAATGACTCATCCTTACAAGTCCTACCGTTTTCACTATTACACTGTTCTCGTTCTTTGAATTAATTCCTATTAATATTTCACATGGTGGTGTGCAAATGTTACAACACTCTAGTGTTATGTCACTTGTAGTGTGAAAAGCAACACTCTACTGTTATTTCACTTGTGGTGTGAAAAGAAACACTCTATTGTTATTTCTCTTGTAGTGTGAAAAGCAACACTCTACTGTTATTTCACTTATAGTGTGATACTCAACACTTTAATGTTAGTTCACTTGTATTGTGATAATCAAACACGATATTGTTCTTACACCCGTGGTGTGACATAATAAACCCTTTTCTCATGGGCCAAATGCACAGGCCACTGAACAGATCTCCTCGTACCAAGTTCTCCATGATACAAACAATTCAGCATCTGTTCTTTGAAAACCCGAGGGGAACCTGTGAAAGAGACACAACAGACTCGGTGAGGGCAATCTGATACTGACTCCTATTAGATGAGTGTAGGTGTACAGTCTATACTCAGAATCATGACAGTGAACCAATCTCTGTCATGTCAGAGGAGCTCCTCCCCCTGGCCTGAGTTAGGGCAAGGCAAGGAAATCCCAATATACGAAGTGTAGAACCCCAGTAGACCCCCACTGGAATATCCCACCCTTGGACATTTCCCCTATCCCCCCCCCCATTCCCAATCACACTAAATATCATCCCCTTTCACTAACCTCAACTAGCTGAGCTAATTTACATCTCACACTAGTTAGTTTAACACTGCGACTGTCTATTGTCGTCGACACTGTTTTTATACCTGACTACAAAGCAACCACTACGTTAAATTTCTAAACTCTAACTATCATTTTACTATTCCACATTATTAACATTTAAATGTTAATTGTAGATACCCTATGAATTCCTAGCTCATAATCCGAATTGAATCTCCAAATTTCCATGAAAGACACATGTTTTATTCTCCAATATACTGGTAGTAACATCCGGGATTCTTTTCACTACGAACACTGAGCTATTTAACACCTGAGCCTAGGTCAACTTTATTTTGCACTCCCGACAACAAGCTTGTTTTTATATAATCTGTGATTGACCTCGTGACGTCATTCTCCTGTCAACAACATGTGGCAACCAAATCATGGCGGCGCTTTGCCTTTTCATCTTGAGTCTGTTTTAAGTCAGTCGGGAAATTCTTTTCACGTTTCTCCAGGGAATCATCATAGACCAGCGGTGCCTTTGAAAATTGTAAGTTCGAATATAGCCTGCCTCTGTTGTTTCATCATCTATCGTGATTATAGTGGGTTCATGACACAAGGGAGTAGGTAGATAGTGGGGGTCTAGAATCTGGAGGGGCTTGTAGACATAATTAACTAATACGAGGTCAACAGCAGAGTAAACAGTGTATCTACCTGTCCCGCCCCTGGGGTCAGAATACACGGGAGTGCTAGAGACACCTCGGGTGTGGTTAACTCTCAGTACCCGAGGCGATCCTGTCACAACTGTTGTGTTGTTTTTCAATTTCTCTGCAATTTTTCTCAAGCCATGTTTTTTTGCCTCCTTACATAAGGTTCTGACCTTTTTGTGAATTTCTTCATATGTGGCAGGATTATTTTTGTTGTGTCTTCTTGTTTCCATTAAATGTAAAATTTCTTCAGTCATCCATGTCTTACGACCCACTTTCTTTACTTTTGGAATAGGTTTTTCTGCTGCACATCTGACTGAGTTCTTCAGCATTTCCCATTGATCATCTACATCTTGAAATAGGATCTCTAGATCAGACAATAAATCAAATTTGTTCTTTACTTCTATGTTAAAATTATCTTGTATTTCTGTGTCAGTTTTCAATTTGCACAAGTCATATTTAGGGTTTCCTGCTGTATACTTGACTTTCTTTAACTTTACCATCAATGTGCCTGTAATTAATCTGTGATCAATGTAACAGTCTGCATTTGGAACTGTTTTTACGACTGTTAACGCATTTCGAAACCTTCTGCTAATCAGAATGTTATCTATCTGGTTTTTAATCCTGCTGTCTGGACTCCTCCATGTCCATAATCTTCTAGAATTCTCTTAAACCAGGTGTTTCCTACAACCATTTCTTGTTCTTTTGTCTATTCTACAAGCCTGTATCCTCTTTCATTTCTCTCTCCCAAACCATGGTTGCTTACACTGGATCCATCACTTTGCTTTCCTAATTTTGCTCTGAAATCACCCATTATGATATTTATTTCTGATATTTTACAGTTCTTCAAAGCAGACTCCATGTCATTATTATAGGTGCATGAGAAAATATAAATCAACGAAAACTGTTACCTTCTTTTTTTTTAAAACTTTCGCTAGCTTTGGACTCACGGAAAGTCCTTTCATGTTCTGCTGTTTCGTGTGCACTGTGCTGATTTTTTCATGTGAATCATCTTTCCCTATTAATAGAGCCTGCACTTTTGTATGGATGAGAAACTTGGACAATGAGCAGTCAAGCTGAAAAACATCTGATTGCTGTAGAAATGTGGTTTCTGAGGAGAATGCAAAGAATTCCATGGACAGACAAAAAAAACAAATGACCAAGAACTACAGGAAACAATCGTAAATTGATTAGAGAAATTAGACGTAGACAATCAACATTTTTTGGGACATGTTATGAGAAGAAATGATTTGGAGAACTTGGTGACAACTGGCAAGATCGAAGGGAACAGACCAAAGGGAAGACCAAGAAGTAAATACATGGATGGCTTGTCCACATGGCATGGTCGAGACAGGAACACTGAGCTGAACCACGACTCTGGTGATCGAGTGAAATGACGAGTCATAACCGCCCACGCTTTTCGGCATGGGACATGCTGGATGGATGGATGGATTAATCTTTTGCACGCAGTCGCATGCTCAGCTAAGTTAAGATAAAGTGCCGCCTTCACAGCAAAGGTCGTCTTGGTACAATGCACTCTCTGTCTCTTAACGTAACATCGTTGTGTAACAGCTTTTTCAAACACATGTTGATAAACAAGGATACCTTACTGTACACGAATATTTGGACTTCCAATTTTATGGACCAATTGTCACTCGCTTGTTGTAACAACCAGAAATATTTGTGAAAAGAGAAATACAGGAAGACATCGTGGGGAAATTCTTACTAGTCTTGTGACATGTGCCATGTCAACACACGGAAGGGAGTCAACACACGGAGATCGTAATTTGTAGAGAAGCATGATTGTCCACACTAGTCATCTAGGCACTGAATGATGTCACTTACTGATTAGTGTGGTGAGTGTCATGGGGCCATCTTTACTTCTAAGGCCATTTCTTGTGACCCAGTTTAGACTAGTAGCCCTGGACAATTTAACAATGAAAGTACGCCTTGAAGCGTATTCAAATTGATGTCCACTAGTCTGACAGCGAGCATCAGGCCGCTATGCTAAAGCTATTGTCACATGTATCGTAGATTATCACGGTCTGCAGAGAATGGTGCTGCATGGCCCCACTGGGAATATGGCCGACAATCAGGACTCCCGACGATAGGCTCGACGGACACTTAACCAGACTGCTACGGGTACCATTAGTACTGGGACTCTTCGCCGCCTGTTAAATTAATACGGAGCACGTATGGGAATGTCCCGAGTGCTTTGATGTGAGTTCTTAAGTCGACTCAACTATTTTGACAAGTTACAGTTCTATTCAAATGTGTTATTTATAGCGAAATCGTCAAGCTGTTTCCTTGCGCTCTGTAGGTAATCCGTTCGTTTTCTAACTCAGTAATTTAGACCACGATATCAGCTTTTACGAAGACACCTTGGGGTAACCACTAGAGCTATGGATGTCATACCTTGTGCAATGCTCACAGGAGAGAGAATGGCCAGACCAGGTGGAGAAAACCCCGTGCACTAAATCGATTATCTTGCCTTTACCCTGAAATCCAAACGTAAACTGGTATCTTTCCCTTGCAAGGTTAACAAACATTGTTTGCATACCCTTTACAGGACATTACTGTCATCATCAGCATCTTTCAGCTGATTGTTGATTTCTTGGCAAGATTACGCTCAGTAGTTTGCCATTGCTTTCTGGGCGGCCGGCTCACATACCCCGTAAGTTACCGACACGATTCGAACCACTGCTGATTTTCACCGTCGTCACGTTACTTACGGGAGTATACGAGATTACGGAGAAAAGTCGCTAACCCCTAGGCCAGGAAGCCGGCCTTGCAAGGTTGCCATTGCTATTTCTAATTAGCATAAGTATCGTCATGTTATCTGTTTCTTATTGCATGTCCAGTATTTTACATGTGGGTTCGTGGTTGCGAATGGATAGCACGGGAACCTAATTGGACGCTGGTAATTTTGTCTACACTCCTTTGAACCATTGGTTTTATTGTTTTTTTTTTTTTTCTTTATCTTTTCGTTTATGAAATTGACCTTGGTTTTCAAATCGGCCTGGAGTAAACTTGGCACAAATAAAGTCGCTGGGCATGATATTGATTATATCAACTAATCAACTCTAGAATGCCGATCAGTTTCCGGATATGGGGTTATAACATACATCTATTACAACCTGAAGTCGCAACAAGATGTATTATGATACAATTATTGGTATATTATATTATATTATATTATATTATATTATATTATATTATATTATATTATATTATATTATATTATATTATATTATATTATGTTACAATGCATTGTATTGTATTGTATTGTATTGTTGTGACATGTCTCATGCCCGTCTTCATACGAATAGTGCACGCACCATATACAAAGGCAAGTAAAGATAGACAACAGTATTATATTGAAAGGACAGACAGCAAGCAGTTTCTTATGTTTACAATCAAAGGAAAAGTAAGTCCCTCCTTCCCTCCGCTAGCCCACGGGACACACTTGGGCAAGGTGGAATACCCTCCCCCACACGTGTAGTCCCTATACAAAAGTAATTGAAATGATTATGATGTTCATAATATTTGACATTGACATGACTGGACAATTACAGTGACCGTTACTAATTTTTTTTTATTCCAACATCAGATTGTTTCGTTATCATATATTGTCGGTAATGTACATATGTCTTCGTCGTCTTCGTTGTCCAGAGAATGTGTCGTTAACGAAGATTCGTCTAGATTTTTGTTTGTAGTAGTCTCGTTCAGCAGTTTGGTTGTCGTTTCGTTTTGATTGTCGTTCTTGTCAGTCTGGTTATCGTCCCCTGTTTTCTCTGTCTGATTGTTTATGTCGTTGTCAGTTCTAGAAAAGTAAGGTTTTAACATATTTACATGGACAATTTTCAATTTGCCATTTAAATAGATTTCGTAGTCAACTTCCGAAATTCTTCTGATAACTTTAAATCGTCCTTGCCAAGAGGTTGAAAGTAAATTTCTCTTGTCAGGTAATAATAACAACACCTCTTGATTAGGTTGTACTACAACGGTTCTTGCACCTTTGTTGGCGTATTGCCTTTACATAAAACCTTTCTCCTACAAAGATGTTCTGGCTATTATACAGGATCTAATGATTTTGTTTCTGGTGTCAGTGACTAAATCATAGGTGGAGACTTTTAATTGGGTGTTTACGGGTTGCGATATCATATCTCTGTACATAGAGAGAGGTCCTCTTGGATTTGCTCCATATATTAATTCAAAAGGAGAGAACCCGGTGCTCGACTGCGGCACTTCTCTATAAGCGAAAAGCACCGTTGGGAGAAGTGTATCCCAATCGGCTGGATTTTCAGCTGTCACTTTGGCTAACATATGTTTTAGGTCCCCGTTCAATTTTTCGCTAATTCCGTTCGCGGATGGTCGATAGGGGCTTGTAAAACATTGTTTTATGCCGAGTAACTTAGTTACCGATTGAGTGGCATTAGATATGAATTGCGTTCCTCTATCCGATATTATCTTCTCCGGAAAGCCAAAACGGGAGAATATTTGTAAAAATACGTCCGTCACATCTTTAGAGGAGATTGATTTTAATGGAATCATGTCTGCCCACCTTGAACACAGATCAACGAGTGTAAAATTGTACCTATTTCCTTTGTTTGAAATGTGGTTTAAAGGACCTACTAAATCAACCGCAACTATTTGAAATGGTCTTGGGGCCGTTGTGGTTGATTGGATTTCTGCAGTAGGGTTTTTCCCCTTCTTAATTAACTTCTGACAGATATCACAAGATTTACAATAGTTTTTTATGTGCTGGCAAAATTTAGGCCAATAAAATTGGCTTAGGACTCTAGCCCTGGTTTTTTCATACCCCATATGACCTCCAAAAGGTGAGTCATGGGCTATATGAAGCACTTTGTCACGATGTGACTGAGGTAAAACCACTTGTTGTATTGTGGCTTGATCTCTGGTATATAACCTCGTTAAAATATTGTTCTTTAGTCTGAATGTCCAAGAAGCGTTTTTCGTCAATTTTGGCTTCAATCCTACTAGTCGAAAGTATAACGAAAGGGTTGGATCTGCTTTTTGTTCTTGGATAAACTCGGTGGTGGTAATATTGGGTGAAATGTTTTGTGAGTCATTTGTCTTGTCACTATATTGGCGTATTATGTCTGTTGTTGCACATTTACAGGTTCACAATTTTGCGTTTCGTTTGCATACTCAATTCGAGGTTTTATTCTGATGGTGTCATTGAAAGATTCAACCGCCCCTGTGTTATGCACCTCTGTGAATTCGTTTCGAATTCCGTCATCGGTGGTCTCCCTTGTGCTTTTGGCAGTTTGAGACATGCAAATGTGTTCTTTAGTTCTGGAATCACTGTTTGCTTTTTGGGTGCAGTTTTTCTATTCCCATTCTCTGATTTCTTCTTCAGAACAGGATCTTATATTAGGAAGATTTCCAAGAATAATATCAGAGCAAGGATCTTCTAATACTGCGCATAGCACTTGCCCTGACAGAAAAGGTGACTGAATTTCGGCCAGTGCTAGGGGGTATCTTTCGATGGTGCCTGCGAATGTGCGACATGTCACGTAGTTGTGTGTGTAGTCTTTGTCATTGATTAATGTTCTTTTAATTCCACAAAGAGTCGCTCCGCTATCACGCATTATTGTACATAGTTTGTTATTAACAACACCTTTCAGAAAATTTAACTTGCCTTTTGACACTAAGGCTGTGTTGGCCATTTCGTTGGATATAGGGATTGTATGGCCACATTCTAAAGTGGTATCCAACTGAAATTTTCTGCACGTATTACATCTGTTATTATTGATGGTGTTAATGATTTCTACCGCATTCCTTGACTCATTCGCACTTTCATTCTGGATGTCACATTCATTCAGTTCTTCACTTTCTTCATCCGTAGATGTATCTATTAATGCTGCATTGGCCTGCTTCATCATCTTGCGGCCATAGCAGCGTCCCGAATAATGCCCGTAAGCTGAACAAAAGTAACATTTGACCGCTCTCTTATACGCGTTTTGTTTTCCACCATCATTTGAAGGTGATGTGGATAAGTTGGTGATTTATCACTTATTGCGTACTGTTCGTGGGTCAAATGGCAGTATTGATACAGGACTGGTTTTGTAAATTTAGAGCGTTGTTTGAACCTATTCTCATTTGGTTTTGAATATTTGGTATTTGTGACAGCTGCTGTTTCATTCTGACTCATATTTAAGTGAAAAATATCACGATTCGCTGTGAAATACGCACTACCTTTAATTTCGACCTCTTGAATAGTCTTACAATCCCTTTGTCTTAGAAATTTCGAGAAAGGAGTTGGTATTGTGTTCATGATCTTATCAATTACTATTAGCTCTTTTAGTTTATCATAGTTGTTATTTGTTTTCGCTGAGGTTATCCATTTTGTACAAATATCTTGGACTGTAGACACGTAGTCTATGAACGTTTGGTTGGGTGATGGTGTTAATTTTGAAAACTGCAATTGATAGCCTGCTGTGTCTAGTGAAAAATGTTGTAGTATTCTTTGTTTTAAATAGTCGTAATCTTTCCTCATGTCTTGTGGAATTGTTTCTATCACTTTTAAGGGCTCTAATGCTAAGTTTCTCATCAGGATAAATGCCCAATCGACTTTTGAAACGTTATGATATGACATCAAACACTCGAAGTTCTCTAAATATGCACTTATTGAATCTCCAGAACAAAAAGGTTTGACTAAGCCTTTATATTTGTTGTATTTTTGTTCCTCTTCTTTGCTCCTTAATTTATTTACTGAAATTTCTAAGTTGGAGCCAATTTCCATTTGTTTCAATTTTAATTGTGTTTCTAATTCTAACTTTTTTGTTTCTGCGTTTATTTGAGCTTGTTTGCTAGCAGCTTCTATTTGCATCTTTTTCTCTTCTGCCTCTATTTGCATCTGCATCTTTTTCTCTTCTCTTTCCGCTTGCATCTTTTTCTCTTCTCTTTCCGCTTGCATCTTTTTCTCTTCTCTTTCCGCTTGCATCTTTTTCTCTTCTCTTTCCGCTTACATCTTTTTCTCTTCTCTTTCCGATTGCATCTTTTTTTCTTCTCAATCCGCTTGCATCTTTTTCTCTTCTCTTTCCGCTGCCCTATCTTTTGGTGCTATGTTTTCTAAATGTGTCTTTTGTGCCCATTCTGAAAATTTATCGGCGGTATAACCTAATTTAATTCCTAATTCGATGCACTGTTCTAATGTTGATATCTTGTAACTTTAGCTAATGTTAAATTTGTAGCAATTAAATCCCTTTGGAAATAGTTTGGGTGTACAAAAATTGGTTATATCCCTTAATGTTTACATTCCAACTTTCTAACGAACAAGTTCACACGGTTATGACATTTGCATATATATATCATTAATAACAATACATAGAAAAAATTTTACATCAATGAAAATATGTGAGTATCGTTTAGGGATACAATGAGCATGAAATGGGACTTATCTTATTTACTGGTTTCTTGGCTGTAGTGTTGTTTGGTTCTCCTGTTTTATCGCCACTACTGGAGAACAGTTTACATACACACAATCTTTCGCGGAACAATCTGATGTTGGAATAAAAAAAAATAGTAATGTGTCACCATAATTGTCCAGTCATGTCAATGTCAAATTTTATACATATAGTTTTCAAGTAATTTTCTAGAGGGACTACGATAGTTTATGAACAGATGATACGATAGTAGCTGCAAAGTTCAGACTTTGTTATGTATGAATGTTGTTATATTGTACTTGGCAAAACCAAGAGCTGTCGGGAAAGTGAAGCTTGCGCTTGCCAAAACCGGCTTGGAGCCCCCAAATAGCCTGTCAACGTCCTAGAGACCTAGGGAAATGAAACTCGGGTTCATACAGGCAACAAACTCCATTCTGATACTATCTGATATAATTTATTTACAGTAAGCTGGCGAAGAATGGTTTTCGCAGCCAGCTACATTTGAGTGCACTATCACAGGAGTTCATAACAAAGCAATCATACATAATCATTACAACAACCTCTATCATCTATCAATCTTATGAGTAACACCCCTAAATACACTTGGGTTCAATCTATCAAGTCCCCCTTAAGTTAAGCCCTGTTGCTTCTTCGATGTCCAGTCGGCGTCTGCCCTCTAACGTGTCTCGGACACGGGCTGTAACTCTCCTCGAACTTCTCGTGGAACAGGTCCTGGCACGCGGTCAGCGGTTTCCCCCTGTGTCCACGGAGCTGTAGGCGAACTGACCTATCCTTCTCGAAGGCTCTAGATTGTTCGAGCATTCGAGTGTGTCTCCCTTGTATTGGGGTTATGTCCCTGCTCTAATTCCCTTCTATCTTTCTGTTCCTACCTACTCCATGTGAGACTGTGACAGCTATAGATATGTGTGTTATAGGTATATGTTTTATAGATATATGTGTTATAGATATATGTATTATAGATATATGTGTATGTCACAAAATAAAACCTTGCGTTTAACCAGTTGATTATTATAGAGGCTTTCTGATTAAATGGCCTATCTGCCAGCGACAACTATTTTAACTAACAGTAAAAACAAATCCAGAAAATGTAGCTGCACGTGTTTACATCTGGTCGACGGATTGGGAACATTCGGTGGTGAGTGAGACAAATCCCTGCATCGCTTTGACAGTCTGTCAACATTTGAATACAGATGGAACCCGTCGGATCCTGGTTGCAATTGGATGTCAGCCATCACAGGTCGGGCAAAGTTAACAGCTGCAGATGTGTAGGGGAAGTGGGTGAGCTGAATTATACATCGCTTTGACAGATTATAAACAGGTCGGATTGGAAGCGGAAGTACTCAGCTCGGAAGAAAACAGTCCGTCTGTCAATTTATAGTTTCCGGACATCAAGAAGATTGGCAGCTTGTTGGGGAAACCCGTTGTTGTATCATACGGTAACTCGCTAGTTTGTTGTGGGAGTCAAAACAACTGATGACAACTCTGACAGTGACTAAGCCAGGGAAAATGGATTCTTGACAATGGATGATATGTCCAAATAACACCTGTGTGGACAGGAAGAATACCGTCACGTGACCAATTTTAGGTTTTGCCAAAAACCATGATTGGAGAGGACAGTTGAACTCAAACCTTGGATTTTAGCGGACGTGCTTCGGCACTGCGGTTTTGATTGGAAAATGTCTACCGTGTGCGAATTGAGTTAATGTAATTTTACACGTGCCTGCCATGGCAAGAGTGGATGTAATTGGATCTAACTGCGGTGTGCCTAAGGTAGAACCTATTATAATTAGTTCTAATTAATATAGGCTGTAGCCTTGTTAAAACTAAAGTGTGATGATTAGCACTGTTAGTGGAAAACTAGCTAGAGTAGGGAAGTGATACTTGGCTCTGTGAGTTGAAAATAGATTAGGGAAGTGTTGATAAGCTTTACTAGTTGAGAATTGAGTAATGAGGTATAATTGGGATATTCCAGTAGGTGTCCCTGGTGGGCGGGGTTCCGCATACTGTTTGTTGATTTTTTTTCTTGTCTTGGCCTGATGATAACCAATGTGTTCAGTCATCTGTCCCTGACAGAGTAGGTTCACTTTATTTTCTGAGCGAGGCCGATGGCCACGATCATCTAATAGAGATCAGTGACGGGGAGGCTATCACCAGATGTATGATTTAATTTACAGGTTCCTCTGGTTGGAATGAAGAACCCGGAACCAATGAAAAATCCGATCCCGGATAAATTATGATGTAGAGAGATGGGCCAGCAACTTTCGCAACGGAAGAAGTTAATACACATTGCCCGGTGGAGCCTAATGGTATATGTATCCTACATGAGTGCATACCAATCGTTAACACACCTGAAGTGATGGATGTTCAGCCCATGAGGAACTAGATCAGTAGGAACTGATGTTTATATTAGATGAAACCAAACCTTGAAATGTAGTTGTTCCATGTATATAGGAAATCAGAACTTTCAGACTATATCTAGTGAATAAAGCAAGCCAGTTTTGTCTAGATACATTGACTGTTTAAGAGTGAAAATACAGAACTAATAGGAACCGTTGTGTTAGGAACAATAATAGTATTTTCCACGGATTATATATTTACATGGGATTCAGATCTCATGGTCATCAGAGCGCCTGGAGGAGGACATGTCTGGAGAGAAGGATACGACTTCGGTGAGGTCTATTGTACTGACTCGTGTGATGTCGTGTAATCCTTGCCATGATGTGTGTACTATGATCCTGAACTTTGAGGGCTGACATATACATTTATGTTATTATACACGACACACATTTTTCTTCGCATACACGTCTCATATACGTTACACTTTTCTTTTAATAAATTAATCTTTATTAATTTTTAGAAGCAAGAGTTGTTGAGTATGTTGCGTTGGGGAAGTATGAGAGGGGGCATAGTACGACAGTGAGAGAGTGATAGGAAAAGGTGTCCACGGGCTGATGGAGTGTGTTGGACGGAAGCTGGTGGATTCTCCAGGATATTGATAGGAAAGAAAAATATTATAATGTGGGTGTTGACTCTCCTCACTCCAGGGACGACACTTTAAAGGAGGACACGACAGTGTTTTATAGATATATGTGTCATAGTTATATGTGTTATAGATATGTGTATTATAGATATATGTGTTATAGATATATGTGTTATAGATATATGTGTTATAGGTATATGTGGTATAGATTTATGTATTAAAGATATATGTGTTATAGATATATGTGTTATAGATATATGTGTTATAAGTATATGTGTTATACATGTATGTATTATAGATATGTGTGTTATAGATATATGTGTTATAGATTTATGTGTTATAGATATGTGTGTTATAGATATGTGTTATAAATATGTGTGTTATAGATATGTGTGTTATATATGTGTGTGTGTTATGGATATATGTGTTATAGATATATGTGTTATAGATATATGTGTTATAGGTATGTGTTATAGATATATGTATTATAGATATATGTGTTATAGATATGTGTTATAGATATATGTGTTATAGACATATGTGTTATAGATATGTGTTATAGATATATGTGTTATAGATATATGTGTTATAGGTATGTGTATTATAGATATGTGTGTCGTAGATATATGTGTTATATATATATATATATATATATATATATATATATATATATATATATATATATATATATATATATATATTATAGATATATGTGTTATAGATATATGTGTTATAGATATATGTGTTATAGATATATTTGTTATAGATATATGTGTTATAGATATGTCTGTTATAGATATGTGTTATAGATATGTGTGTTATAGATATGTGTGTTAAATATGTGTGTGTGTTATGGATATATGTGTTATAGATATATGTGTTATAGATATATGTGTTATAGATATATTTGTTATAGGTATGTGTATTATATATATGTGTGTCGTAGATATATGTGTTATAGATATAAGTTTTATAGATATATGTGTTATAGATATATTTGTTATAGATATATGTGTTATAGATATATGTGTTATAGATATATGTGTTATAGATATGTGTGTCGTAGATTTATGTGTTATAGATATGTGTGTTATAGATATGTGTTATAGATATGTGTGTCGTAGATTTATGTGTTATATATATATATATATATATATATATATATATATGTTATAGATATATGTTATAGATATGTGTGTTATAGATATGTGTTATAGGTGTGTGTGTTATAGATATGTGTTATAGATATGTGTGTTATAGATATGTGTTATAGATATGTGTGTTATAGATATGTGTGTTATAGATATGTGTGTTATATTTGTGTGTGTGTGTGTGTGTTATAGATATATGTGTTATAGATATGTGTATTATAGATGAGTATGTCGTAGATTTATGTGTTATAGATATGTGTGTTATAGATATGTGTTATAGTTATGTTTGTTAGAGATATGTGTATTATAGATGTGTGTTATAGATATGTGTTATAGATATGTGTGTTATAGATATGTATTATAGATATGTGTGTTATTGTTATGTGTTATAGATATGTGTTATAGATATGTATGTTATAGATATATGTGTTATAGATATATGTGTTATAGATATGTGTGTTATAGATATGTGTGTTATAGATATATGTGTTATAGATATATGTGTTATAGATATGTGCGTTATAGATATGTGTTATAGATATGTGTGCTATAGATATATGTGTTATAGATATGTGTATTATAGATGAGTATGTCGTAGATTTATGTGTTATAGATATGTGTGTTATAGATGTTTGTTAGAGATATGTGTATTATAGATGTGTGTTATAGATATGTGTTATAGATATATGTGTTATAGATATATGTGTTATAGATATGTGCGTTATAGATATGTGTTATAGATATGTGTGCTATAGATATATGTGTTATAGATATGTGTGTTATAGATATGTGTTATAGATATGTGTTATAGATGTATGTGTTATTGATATGTAATATAGATATTTGTGTTATAGATATATGTGTTATAGATATATGTATTATATATATATATATATATATATATATATATATATATATATATATATATATATATATATATATATGTGTGTGTGTGTGTGTGTGTGTGTGTGTTATAGATATGTGTGTTATACATATGTGTTATAGATATGTGTTTTATAGATATGTGTATTATAGATATGTGTGTTATAGATATGTGTTACAGGTATGTGTGTTATAGATATGTGTGTTATAGATATGTGTGTTATATATGTGTGTGTGTTATAGACATGTGTTATAGATATGTGTGTCGTAGATTTATGTGTTATAGATATGTGTGTTATAGATATGTGTGTTATATATGTGTGTGTGTTATAGACATGTGTTATAGATATGTGTGTTACAGATGTGTGTGCTAGATATATACTTGTTAGTTTTTTGTGTTATATAAATAGGTGTTATAGAATTATATGTCATAGATATGTGTGTAATAGATATGTCTGTTATGGATATGTCTGTTATAGATATGTCTGTTATAGATATGTGTTTTGGCGACATTTTATTGTCAAGAAGCACTAATCTAAATCCAAAAGATACAATTTCATTAATTCTTCCTGTGTAAGATTTCCCCAAGTAAGATTCTCTTCCATCGTTTTTTTTTTTTTTGCAGTACGTCTATCCCCAAGATTTCTTAAGGTGACCTCCAAGTTAACGTCTACACATCCAAAGATTAGCTGCTGATGTATTAAAAGACCCAGCGTAACAATTGCTTACAACAGAAATACCCAGGTAACAACGGCTTAACAGAAAAATAAATTACAGTAACCACTGTTTATATCAGAACGACTGAAAGTAGCAATTAATAAGAATAGTAGTATAAGTAGAAGTGAATCTCAAACACATGTTTTGCATATCCTTTACAGGACATCGCTGTCAATATCAGCATCTTTCAGCTGGTTGTTGATTTCTTGGCAAGATTACGCTCAGTAGTTTGCCATTGCTTTCTGAGCGACCGGCTCCATACTCTCATAAGTCACTGGTGCGACTCGAACCGCTTCCAATTCTCGTGCGCTCACGTCAACCACGAGAGTATTCGGGGTTATGGAGAAAGCTGCTAACACCTCGGCCAGGGAGCCCGGCAGAAGTAAATCTACCAGGCACAAATAAATTAGTTCCCAAATCATGTGAAGTTATCAGCAGAATAACAACCTAACTCAGCTGTTAGGAAATGTATTAATATATGACCTCTAACATGCAATGTTTCATTCTTAATTACATGTTCTCCGGTAAAGCAAAGTAATACTCCGTGACGGTTGCTGCGAATCGTCGTCAGCTTCTTCATGGTATCCTGCGGAGCTCCAATTTTTTTTTTCAAGACAGTTGGGGATATATTTTCACAGTCAAAGAACGTAATTCAACTTGGTCTTATTACTGTTACAGGTGGATATTACTTTACAATGATATATTTTACCATCAACACTTTTTCTGTTTCACTGCGTGCCTTTATTCTAATATGCCTCTGTATTTCTATACTTGTTTGCAATCTGCATCAAGTACTACACCGGAAGGCTTTAAAGACCTCGTCAACAGATGGCATTTCTAAGAGGTGTCACACAGTTGCTAAGATGGTGGTTATGATTTCCGCACTGTACATTTCCTGCACCACCCCGACAACCATAACAATGTTAGCTCTGACATTCGAGTCTGACCTCAATATTGGTGGTCCTCAACAGAATATAGGCATGGTTTGTATGGCGATTGGAATTCTCACAGAATCCATCAATTCATCGGCAAATTTTTATATTTATTAAAAATAAAAGACAACTTTGGTGCATATCCTTTGTAGGATGTTGCAGTCAACGCTGGCATTTTTAGCTGTTGTAATCTCTTGGCACGTTTAGGTTCAGAAGGTTGCCATTGCTTTTTGAACGACAGGCGTCGATTACTTTTGTAAAACACGAACGCAGGTTGCGGTCTGCTGCCAGATCGCCTTCAGTTGTGTTTCGAACTCGCCCGTCTCCCTTTCGCCACGGAGCCAGCATTTATTGCCATGTGAGTAGTAAATTCAAAGAGGCGTTTTTAGGCACATAATGTTCACATAATAAAAACGCCTCTCGGGTACAGCAAATTAATACTCCGTGACGGGCTTAGGCTTTCATCGCACTCCACAGATCCCGGTCTTTGGTGTTCTTGATTAACTCTGCTACTGATATTCCTCCATGCTGCCGTCTCAATACATCGAATATCATTTCTCTTGGTCTGATTCTGCCTCTCGTCCCCTCGATCTTTCTAGTTGTCACAATGTTCTCCATTGCCTCTCTTCTCATCACATGACCGAAGAAAGCTGTTTGTCTCCTTCTTATTGTTGTATATAGTGTTTTAGTTTCATTGGCCTCTTTCAGGCAGTCGTGGTTAGTTACTCTGGCAGTCCAAGGAATTCGCAGCATTCGTTCCAGGAACCACATATCTGCTGCTTCTAATTTCTTCTTAACTTGTTCATTTATATTCCAAGATTCGCTGCCATACAGCAAAACTGGTTCTATATAAATTTCATCATTTTCTTTCTTACATTCAGTGATAGTGACGTATAGCATAAGATACTCTTCATTTTCTGAAATGCGGCTTTTGCTTGCCCTATTCTGCTCTTAATCTCTGTTGTACATCTTCCATCTGATGTTATAAATGCCGCTAGGTAATTAAAATTATCCACTTGGTTAAGAATTGTCTCTTCTATTTCCGTGTCACAGTTTGGTGTCATCATTTTCTACATTGTTACTGCAAGAGAAATGTCAGGAACAGAACTGCGAAATGTTCTCCACTTTCATTGACCTTACCAAGGCTTTTGATACAGTCAGCAGAGAAAGACTGTGGAAGATTATGTCAACATATGGCTGTCCACGAAAGTTTGTCCAAATAGTCCGGCTATTTCATGATGGCATGCAGGCAAGAGTACAGGAAAATGGTGAACTGTCTGAACACTTTCCTGTCACCAATGGAGTGAAGCAAGGATGTGTCCTGACACCAACACTGTTCAGCCTCATGTTTTCAGCCATGTTGATGAATGTCTTCGAGAACGACGAGATTGGAATAGACATCAACTACCGTATGGATGGAAAGTTATTCAATCTCAGAAGGCTGAAAGCTAAAACCAAAATTAACAGCGACACCGTCAGAGAGCTCCTGTTTGCTGATGATTGCGCTCTATACGCCAACTCAGAGGCGTACATGCAACATAATGTTTCAGCTTTCTCACATGCCTGTGCCAACTTTGGGCTCAATATCAACTTGGAGAAGACTGTAGTTATGTACCAGCCAGCTGCAGGGAATAATCACACTGTGCCGAATATCAAAGTGAATGATCATAGACTAAGTGTTGTGGACAAATGCGCCTATCTTGGCAGCACTGTTTCACAAGCTGTCACAATTGATGACGAAGTGAATGCAAGAATCTCCAAGGCCAGTGCGGCCTTTGGCAGACTGTACAAGAATGTATGGGACAGAACTGGAATAAGTCTGCAAACAAAGCTAAAAGTCTACAAAGCAGTTGTATTATCCCCACTGCCATATGCTTGTGAAACCTGGACTGTTTATCAGCGACACGCTAGGAAATTAAACCACTTCCACACAGTCTGCCTAAGGAAGCTACTGAAGATTAAATGGTAAGACAAGATTCCAGACACTGAAGTCCTAGAAAGAGCATCCATGCCCAGTATCCACACTCTACTGATGAATAATCAGATTCGCTGGGCTGGTCACTTGACTCGCATGCCAGATCACAGGCTCCCTAAACGAATTTTTTACAGCGAACTGCGTTGTGGTAAACGCTCCCATGGTGGCCAGAGGAAACGTTTTAAAGACACTTTGAAAATCTCATTGAATGCTTTTGGAATTCATCATGACACCTGGGAGGTTGCAGCCAGAGACCGAAATTCGTGGCGTGCATCATTACGCAAGGGTGCAGTCATATGTGAGGCAACCAGGACTACAAGAGCTGTGAAGAGAAGGCAGGACAGAAAAACCACTGCAGGAAATCTTCCTCCAGAAACGTCAAGAATTCTTTGCCCAGATTGTCAAAGAACATTTCGAGCCAAAATACGCCTTATCAGCCATCTTAGAACCCACGGCTCCATACCTTCAACCCCACTGGATGAAATGAATGGTCATCATCATTCCTGATGGACAAACAACAAAAAACAGCGCCTTGCAGTCTTGACAGACGATAGTTTGTTTCATTGTGCTTCAAAAGTTGGCAACCAAGGCTTAGGGCCTGGTCTGCCCTACCACGGCATTTAGTCCTTAGGTTGCATTTCCTCGCACAAGGATCAGGCTTGTGCCCTCCCAACCACGCTCCTCTGTTCAAAGTCGTTAGCATAATGTGGGATGTAAGGTTTTGTGAGCGCCTCCCAACATTTGGCACTGACATACAGCAGGTACAGGGTGTATTTTTACTGACTATGCAGTGTTTGACAATATTAATGGTCCAAGTTTTGTATTTACCCTCTGTAAAGTTCATGCAACAAAGGTAAATACAAAACTTGGACCGGCAATATTTTCAAACACTGCAGTAAGTACAAATACACCGTGTAGTACCGTCTACTGTCATACGGTAGCTATGGCCAGTAGATATATATATATATACATATATATATATATATATATATATATATATGTGTGTGTGTGTGTGTGTGTGTGTGTGTGTGTGTGTGTGTGTGTGTGTGTGTGTGTGTGTAAAATAATAAGTACATACACGTGTACATGGCAATTAAATCTGCAAAAGAACTCACTCATGTAGTATGTGCCTGTTGTATTATTAAATAGATGACTTTCTGTTTCTTCAATTTTTTTATAATGATACTGGTTAACATGTAAATTGTTATGTTTTGGTGTGACAAGCACATGTTGGTTCTGTTAAGTGTCGCAAAGTAATGTTGATTACAACTCATTGTAACGTTTTCAGTCATTAAATTGAGAGTTACATAAAGTAATAACAGACGCACTGAAATAACGAAATTGCCATCATAATTGTAGGTAGTGTCATGTTTGTGTGAATCTTACAATTACTGTAATGTTTTTCGTAACGTAAGCTAGACTATGTATTATAAATGATTTCAATAACAGTATCTAATTAAACGTCTTGTCAAAATTTAGTATTGTACAAACACAGACACTATAGGATAAACATAACTCAACTGCAATGACCACAAGATGTGTGTGGAATTGAAAGTAACTCGCATTGTGTATAAGTGTTGAAGCATTATGAGATGGAAAACTAGAATGCCTCAGATAGATACATTTTGTTACAGTTCATTGTATAGTCATTGTGAAAGGGGAGCTGGGTGGTCTCGGGGTATGGTGTCCGCCTTGAGTGCTGGAGGTACCGGGTTCGCGCCCCGGTGAGGGCCAGGACTTTTTCACGTGGACTTCTATAGTCTGTCCGGAAATTTATGCCGTCATTCAAGATCAATTATTTTGAAAACTATCTGTTGCATCGTTATGAAATTTTTCCAGCCGTCTTATATTTACCCCCACCCAAGGAATATGTCTTTGATAGGTCCCAAAACAACTTAAATCATTAAAAGCGGCATCATTCCTTTGATGTTTTGCTTAACAACTAGTGATTTCTTGTTAAAAATGTTATGTTTACGGTAATGAGGACCTGCAAATTCAGATGACAAACAAAGGCGTATCTGGATTCGTATGGGAGTGGGTGCAATCAAAGAAGTAGCTTACAGTCGACAGAATCGGCTGCATTGCACAGGGTTTTTATCCCATATGGCTCAGTTTCTTTCCGCAGCGCGGAAAGCGTCGCACAAAGCACGAACTCCGTAGCTCCAGCGACGACCCTCGGCAGTCTCCGAATAAAATGAATGATGCGGCCCGGACAGACAGACAGAAAGGTAGGTAGGTAGGTAGGCAGAAAGATAGGTGGGTGGATGGATGGCTGGCTGGCTGGCTGGCTGAGTGGGTGGATCGGTCGGTCGGTGGGTCGGTCGGTCGGTGGGTGGGTGGGTGGGTCGGCAGGCAGGCAGGCAGGCAGACAGATTAGATAGATAGATAGATAGATAGATAGATAGATAGATAGATAGATAGATAGATAGATAGATAGATAGATAGATAGATAGATAGATAGATAGATAGATAGATAGATAGATAGATAGATAGATCGATATCGGTAGGTCGGTCGGTTAGTGGGTGGGTGGGCAGGCAGGCAGACAGACAGACAGATAGATTAGATAGATAGGACAGACAGATAGATTAGATAGATTGATATCGGTAGGTCGGTCGGTCTGTCGGTGGGTGGGTGGTCGGGCCGGCAGGCAGGCAGATAGATAGATAAATAGATATATAGATAGATAGATAGATAGATAGATAGATAGATAGATAGATAGATAGATAGATAGATAGATAGATAGATAGATAGATATCGGTAGGTCGGTCGGTTAATGGGTGGGTGGGCCGGCAGGCAGGCAGACAGACAGACAGATAGATTAGATAGATAGGACAGACAGATAGATTAGATAGATAGGACAGACAGATAGATTAGATTAGATTAGATAGATAGATAGATAGATAGATAGATAGATAGATAGATAGATAGATAGATAGATAGATAGATAGATAGATAGATAGATAGATAGATATCGGTAGGTCGGTCGGTCGGTCGGTTGGTGGGTGGGTGGGCCGGCAGGCAGGCAGTCAGGCAGACAGACAGACAGATAGATTAGATAGATAGATAAATAGATAGATAGATAGATAGATAGATAGATAGATAGATAGATGGATAGATAGATAGATAGATATCTGTCGGTCGGTCGGTCGGTATGTGGGTGGGTGGGCCGGCAGGCAGGCAGAGAGACAGACAGACATACAGACAGACATACATACAGACAGACAGACAGACAGATAGATATATAGATAGATTGATTGATAGATAGATAGATAGATAGATAGATAGATAGATAGATAGATAGATATCGGTACGTCGGTCGGTTGGTCGGTGGGTGGGTGGGCCGGCAGGCAGGCAGACAGACAGACAGACAGACAGACAGATAGATAGATAGATATATTAGATAGATAGATAACATAACATATATAGACAACATATGTAAAGAAACCAGCCAAGCAGAGACAGCAAGAATACCGCATGACGAGAACACAGAAGAAGAACCATCTGCAAATCTAACCATTAGAGAACTCCTGTTTGCGGACGACCAAGCACTAATAGCAAAATCAGAAGCTGAATTACAAGACCACATGAATAGTCTAAACGAAATGTGTAGGGAACATAACATGAAAATTAGCACAAGCAAAACAGAGGTAATGACTATAACTAAAGAAGAACAAACAGCAACAATTCACCTAAACGAACATCCCTTGAAACAAGTAAAGAGCTTCAAGTACCTAGGAAGTATAATATCATCAAATGGCAGATCAGAAGACGAGATCGAAAATAGGTGCAATAAGGCAAATCAACTCATTGGACAAATGGCACCAATACTAAAGAACAAACATGTATCAATAACTACTAAGAAAGCACTTTACAACACAATCTTCCTACCAACTCTGTGCTACCAATGCCAAACCTGGACAATGACAGAAAAAGAGAAAAGAAAAATCACAACAACAGAAATGAGGTTCCTGAGAAGAATACTCAACGTATCAAGAAGAGATAAGATCAGAAATGAAGAAATCAGGACTAAAGTGGGGGTTAAAGCTGCTCTAGATTTTATTAGAAAGCAGCAAGTCAAATGGTTTGGCCATGCAAGTAGGCTACCAGTCAACAGCATGCCACAACAGGCAATGACGTACAGACCAGATGGAAACAGAGGAAGAGGCCGACCACGTAAACGCTGGACGGAGGGAATAACAGAATCCATGGGAATGTCGATATACGAAGCCCATAACCGGGCACTCTCACGAAGTTTATACTTCACCTCGACACCGCAAGGTACAAGAGGAACATGATGAGATGAGATGAGATAGATAGATAGATAGATAGATAGATAGATAGATAGATAGATATCTGTCGGTCGGTCGGTCGGTCGGTATGTGGGTGGGTGCGCCGGCAGGCAGGCAGACAGACAGACATATAGATTAGATAGATTAGATAGATAGATAGATAGATAGATAGATAGATAGATAGATAGATAGATAGATAGATAGATAGATAGATAGATATCGGTACGTCGGTCGATCGGTCGGTGGGTGGGTGGGTGGGCCGGCAGGCAGACAGGCAGACAGACAGACAGACAGACAGATAGATAGATAGATAGATAGATAGATAGATAGATAGATAGATAGATAGATAGATAGATAGATAGATAGATAGATAGATAGATAGATAGATAGATAGATAGATATCGGTAGGTCGGTCGGTCTGTCGGTGGGTGGGTGGTCGGGCTGGCAGGCAGGCAGATAGATAGATAGATAGATAGATAGATAGATAGATAGAATAGATAGATAGATAGATAGATAGATAGATAGATAGATAGATAGATAGATAGATAGATAGATAGATAGATAGATAGATAGATAGATAGATAGATAGATAGATAGATAGATAGATAGATAGATATCGGTAGGTCGGTGGGTCGGTGGGTAGGTGGATGGGTCAGCCGACCGGCAGACATTCAGACAGACAGACATTCAGACAGACATTCAGACAGACATTCAGACAGACATTCAGACAGACATTCAGACAGGCAGACAGACAGACAGACAGACAGACAGACAGACAGACAGACAGACAGACAGACAGACAGACAGACAGACAGACAGACAGACAGATAGATTGATTGATTGATTGATTGATTTCCACCAGAAACCGGGCCTTGTCAGCTAGTTTATTTATATAATCACGTTTCATGAAAGAACCCACATTTGGAGACGCCTCTGAATCTTCGCGCTGTTTGTTTGAAAACGAAAGTCACGTGAAAATTTTGAATAATTTGGGTCGAATCTTGGGGAAGCTGTAAAACTGTTAAAATCATGGTCGTAATCTTTAAGTCATAATTAATATACCGTATATAAGCTAACTTTAAAATCTGCTGTAAAATCTCCAGAACAAAAATTGTTTTGTTGGGTGGACATAATGATAACGTTATATACTAAATCTCATCATTTTATCTCAGCCCGTTACTGAGATATTGAATTTTATATTGAGGCAACCAAAAAAAAACACACTATAGTAACAAAATTTCCCTGGTCTCTGGGTAGTGAGGATCGGACGCCCGTATGTATTGTTGCGCACGTAAACAATCCCTTGGCGGTTGTAGCCTAACGGCGCTGCTCGGGCAAAATTTCGAGTTAACACATCTACCCAAAGTATTTCAGGTTCCTCGCCGGTGCTAAAGAGTTCATGCACTGAGATGAGATTCCCCGGACTGAGACTTGATTTATGAGTAGAACGGAGCACTTATGGGTTACATCCGTGTGCCGCGATGTTAATCCGTCGACTAAACTAAACTAAACTAAACTGATAGTAAAGTCACATTCTTTAACCTTGTTGTCGTGAGTATATGTAAAATGCCGACATTTTTAACTGACCTTAATTTGACACACACACACACACACACACACACACACACACACACACACACACACACAGACACACACACACACAAATACACAAATACGGATGGCCTGCTGTTCGGGGTTAATTTGATAATTAGAAGGGGAAAAAACATACACGAATATATATATATATATATATATATATATATATATATATATATATATATATATATATATATATATATATATATATATATATATATACATATATATATAGGGGATGTATGAAATAGAAGGTATATATGCGAATGTTTACTATTGTCGATGTGGATACGGTATCTATGCAATGTGATGAAATTACGTGTCAGTTAAAGGATAGAAGAAAAATGCACGCGTAGGTTTATGTCTGTCTGTCTGTCTGCTTGCTTGCCTGCCTGACTGCCTGCCTGCCTGTCTGCATGCATGCATGCATGTATGCATGTATGCATGCATGTATGCATGTATGCATGATAACAGAGAGGAAAAGTATGATATTAGATTTAATCATGAAGGACCTCCAATTTTAAATATGGAGGTTCAAAGGGTTCTTAAATATTTGAAAGCTAGCAAGGCCTCCGGTGCAGATAACATCACAACAGACGTGACTACACCTTTAGAAGGAATTCGACTAGAGCAAGTCAACAGACTGCTGAACACATTATCATTATATGATACTTGAGATATACCTTCTGAATTATGTAACTCTGTATTTATTGCAGTCCCAAAGAAATCACGCGCCTTGGAATATGATCAATATAGAACAATTAGTATAATGAGTCTCATCACAAAGATTTTGCTATGAATTATCATGCAAAGAGTGAGGAAGAAAATACGACCTGAAATAAGGGAAGAACAATGTGGGTTTGTAAAAGGAAAGGGTACAGTAAATGCTGTGTATATGCCGCGAACAGTTATTGAACGTGCTATAGAAGTAAACAAAGATATACATCTTTGATTTATTGACTACACTAACTATTTTGAATAACGAAGACACAAACAATAGATTGCACGATTTATTGCCTGGCATATTTCGCTGCATCTCGTCAGGTACATACTGCAGAAATCACACAACTTACGTGAAATTAACTAGATAAATCCTTCAAGTTGAAATATACACAATTTCGCACAGTAATGTCACTTATCTACCACGGTAATTTTAAGCTGACTAACATGTCTTTCTGTTTACATAATTCTGGCTTGCGTTGATAGATCATAATTGCTTCTGCAAATTTTAACAAGCGAGTATTTTGTGTTCTAAACAACAAGCGAAATGCAGTGTCTCTGGACACAACGTGACCACTGGCGACAATGTGTCTGCCGATTGAAGACGCCGGGAGCTTCCGGTGTGTCGGCTCCTCGCGGCTAGCCACTCCTGTGTGTTGTATCTTGTTGACCCATTGAGGTATGTGTTCTGACACCCGTTTGTTAAGCTGTCTCTCCGTTCGACCAATGTAAACGGCCTGGCATCTACATGTGAATTGGTAAATACAATTGTTTGTGGCGTACAGAGGAACAGGCTCTTTGACTGTTGGTGTAGGAATGGGTACGGTTTTACATCTAATGACTGGAGTTGCCGCACAGAATGTTCGACCTACTGCTGTAGTAAGCCGGTCTTGTAGACGTTGCATTACGTCATCCCCTCGAAAGGTTAGCTGGATGAATACCTTGAGTTTAGGGACTGTAGTTACGTCTGCTTTGGGTTTGGGCTGTTGGCAATGGCGCTTTATAAATCCTGTGGAGTACCCATTCAGGTTTAAGACATTCTTCAGAGTTTCAAATTCCTCTGTCAGTGTGTCCTGGGTGCATATCTTTCTAGCACGGTCAAACAAGGTCCGTACTAAGCCCCGTTTGTACTGGACAGGTGTGAAGCTCTGAAAATTTAGGTATTGGCCAGTCCATGTTTCTTTGCGGTACACCGATCTTTGAATTGTGCCGTCTGCTCTACGTCTCATTAGAATATCTAGGAACGGTAACGCTTCGTTGTGTTCGTGTTCCATAGATAGAGAGATGTTTTTATGCGTCTTGTTCATTGTGGCCTGAAACGATGTTGCTTGTAGCTCGTCTGTGGTGATAATTAGTATATCGTCCACATAACGCCGGTAAAAGGCCAAGTTGTTGATGTCTGAGGATCTCTTTTCTTCTAAGTGTGCCATGAAGATGTCCGCTAGAATAGGACCAAGAGGACTCCCCATGGCCACTCCGTCAATTTGGCGGTATGACTTAGTTAGAAAATTGAATTGTATGTTGGCGGTACATAGTAGTAGTAGCCTCTCCAGAATAGGTGTTGGTATGCCTAATTTTAGTTGTTTGTCTTCAATGCGTTCCCTTAATAGAGTTTGACATGTCAGCATGGTGGATATGCTTGCAGATCTACAAATTGATGGGACAGACATTAGACTTATAAAAAACATATATTGGAAACAACAAGCTGCCATAAGGATTGATAATGAAGTGGGATAATATCAGCCTATTAAGAGAGGTGTTAGGCAGGGATGTGTAATGTCTCCAGATCTTTTTTCCCTATACAGTGAAAATATTTTCACTGTTGTAGAAGATATAAATGGAATCAGCATTGGAGGACGAAACATCAATAACATTAGATATGCAGATAATAGAGTACTGATTGCAGACAATGCAAAAGATCTGCAACAATTAGTAGCTGCGGTTGTTGTACACAGTGAGCAACTGGGGTTAGAATTAAATTGTAAAAAGACACAGGTTATGGTCGTCACTAGAAAGAACGAAGTACCACAATAATACAAGTAAATGGGAATATTCTTCAACAAGTAAATCGGTACAATTATCTCGGAACAGTCATAACATCCGATGGTTGATGCCTTGAAGAGATTAGAACAAGAATCGCCATGGCGAAAGTAGCCTTTAGCAAGATGAAAAACATTCTGACCAATAAGAAGATGTCAATTGAAACGAGAAAAAGAGTTCTTAGGGGATACATAGAACCTGTTCTTTTGTTTAGTTTAGTTTAGTTTAGAGTTTAGTCGTTGGATCAACATCACGGCACACGGGTTTAACCCATAAGTGCTCCGTTTGCCTCCTAACTCAAATCTGAGTCTGGAGAAACTCAGCTCAATACACGAACTCCGTAGCATCGGAGAGGATCCTGAAATACTTTGGGTAAATTTTTAACTCGAAATTTTGCCCGGGCAGCGCCGTTAGGCTACTCTTTTTCGATTTCCAACTGCCAAGGGATTTTTTTCGTGCGCAACAATACACACGGGCGTCCGATCTCACTACCCAGAGACCAGGGAAAATTGTATTACTGGAAGTCCACGTGGATTTTTTAAATAAATCCCGGTCCTCACCGGAGCCTGAACCCGGACCTCCAGCACTCGAGGCGGACACACCATACCTCGAGACCACTCAGTTCTTTGGGATGTGTAATGAATTACACCGGTGTGGGAAGCCCCCCCCCCCTTTTTGTTCCCCCCCCCCCCCCAGACCACTGTTCTTTTGTATGGATGTGAAACATGGACAATGAGCAGTCAAGCTGAAAAACATCTGATGGCTGCAGAAATGTGGTTTCTGAGGAAAATGCAAAGAATACCATGGACAGACAGAAAAACCAATGACCAAGTACTACAGGAGACAAATGAAAATCGTAAATTGATTAGAGAAATTAGACGTAGACAGTCAAAATACTTTGGACATGTTATGAAAAGGAATGGATTGGAGAACTTAGTGACAACTGGCAAGATCGAAGGGAACAGAGCAAGAGGAAGACCGAGAGGAAAATACCTGGATTGCTTGGTCACATGGCCTGGACGAGACAGGAACACTGAACGTATCCACGACTCTGGTGATCGAGTGAAATGGCGAGTCATGACCGCCCACGTTTTCCGGCATGGCACATGATTTATTGACTGAAGAGACTCGATCGTTCAGAAAGTAATTGTAAACTACTGAAAATATCCTGCAGCACAATCCTCCTAAGATAGACTGCGACGTCCGTTAAAAGATATACAACTAAAGTTAGAGATAGATATGTATGTGTATATGTATGTATTTCTGTGCACATACTTGTATGCCGGCGAAACATCTACTGCCAGTGCATAATTCAGATTACATTGTTATTTGTAATATCCTTCGCGGCAGCTTATTTGACTAATATGTGAATCTACATAATGGCAAATCACACTACTCCGTTTGTGACTAAGAACTATTCGCCCCTAGTAGACAACTTCTCAATCCTTATTTTTACTTACATTACCTACACCGCTGTGTGTCAGGTCTTGAATACTTTTGGCGTGTTTTCCAACATCATCAACATCGTGTGCTTTGTGAAGCAAGGATTCAAGGAGCCCATTAACATTAGTCTTGTAGGTAAGAATTGAAACATTATTCATTACATTAGATATCATTTCTCCTTCGAGAGACCCTGCCCGAAATCCTCGGTAAAGAGTGGATTTATTTTTTTTTTCTTTCCTGCCGGGGGTGGAAGGGCAGGGATGGGGGGTGGATATAAACCGCACCCTGCACATTTCGCGGCGACTGCAGTAACCAGGCGGCCTTAAGTCCTCACACTCAAGCCCCCCCCCCCCCCCGCCCCCCTCCTCCCCCCCCCCCCCCTTTTCCACCTTCGTCCTACATCGCAAAGTACTATAGGCAGCAGATGGCAGATTCGGACGCACAAATTCATAAAGTCCCAACATCCTACTTTAAGGGAAGCAATCCGATTTCTGCTGATTGTGCTAGTACAAGATGGCAGCCGTTTAGAAGGCTATGGCAAACTCATGTACTAAAATTGCCACATAAATCACAAACATGCAATAAATCACGTAAAGGACAAGCAACTAACTTACATATGGAGTGTTTCGTCTATATTTTGTTGATTAAACGTATAGTTTTATTGGTATATATGCAACTGGAATAAGAGTCCATGCTAAAACCTACAGGGAACAAAGTCCTGGACAGTTTCGTCTGCTCACCATCAGGTAGACCGGCTCCGTGGCAAAGGCTTTACGGACGCAGTTCGAAACACGTGTGTTGCCGATTTGGCAGCAGAACGCCTTATTTTAGTATTTTTATTAAATTTTATTGGTGCCTGTCATTCGGAAAGCAATGGCAAACTACCAGGCTTGTCCATGGGAATGGGATTCCCATGGGAATCACACACATTTGTATGGGACAGCATACATTTGTATTTCCTATGGGACACATGGGACAGTAGCCATGTCATAGCAACTTGATCTACATAAGAGCTACCCTTAATGTTTTTATTTGTTTACCTTTTACAGCCTATTATCCTTCTTTATTCTTTATACATTTGTATCAATTCTTTATCTCGTGGTGAGACACCGGATAAATAAATAAATGCGCGCTGCTAGTCAGCAATTGTTGCTGTAGTTGTTTATTGGCGTCTTTGGCGATTTTAAATACGAAGCTAGTTTTAATCTGCTGTAATCGAAGTTGTTTTGTTGCAGAATTTTTAAATTTGGTTGAATATTAGGTATTATATTTATATTATATAAATATATAGTAGTCATAATTTCAAATAATTTGTGAAGGCAGTCACTTGAGGTCACAGTGTTACTGAGTGTAGGCTGTGTAAGTCTACGGTACCCCAAAATGACCAAACAAAAATATGAGTTCCAAGATCTTACTAAAACTGTTGTTGCTAAGATGTTGAGTGGGGGATAATGCCACGTGATTGATGTTCCAAAAGAACTTGTAAATTCTTCAACAGCTGATGTTAAATCAGTTAAAATATATGAAAGTATTTTAGCACCATTTGTTTGCTGTGTAAAGTGCAAAACTCTATACAGTTGGCATAAGTTTATTAATGAAAAATGGGTTAATCATAGTGGTTAAGAGTTGCAATACAGCATAGCATGAAATGTGGTTCCGGTGGTTCTACTAACATCAACAGATTTTTTGAAGCCAAGCAGCGGGAAGTAACAAAACCACCACCAACATTGTCAAATGCGTGGCAAAATAAAAAAAAAAAATTGTTGAACTGATTACATCACATCCAACAGTATCCATTTCGGCTGGATGTGACATTATATGCGATGCTGCTAACTTTGCTGCAAAATCTACTCACGCTGCAAACAAGGTATATAATTACACTAGTCACGGCAAACAGTGACTCGTTCTATTTTGGAGCAAGGAAAATTGGCTAAACTGCAGTTTCAAATATTGTTTCAAAATAGGGCCCAAGATCCAGAATGTGCAATTTCGGGAATAGTTGACCTTTAGTCTGCAAGACAAACATATCTTTTGCCATATGGGGGATTTATTGCATATGAACTAGATCAATTTTTTTTTTTCGCATATCCTTTTAAAGGACATCGCTGTCAATATCAGTAACTTTCAGCTGATTGTTGATTTCTTGGCAAGATTACGCTCAGTAATTTGCCATTGCTTTCTGAGCGACCAGTTCACATACCCCGTAAGTTACCGACGCGGAGAGAACCGCTACCAATTATCGCGTACCTCACGTTACTCACGAGAGTATACAGGGTTACGGAGAGAGTCGTGTAATCCCTAGACCATGGAAACCGGCAATCAAAATTGGAAATGGATTACTTTTCTTCTGTATCTTATAAACATTGATAGTAATCAATCCCTTACTGCACAATTTACGCACAGTTTTTTTTTTTTTTTTTGCACGTGAATTTCTTGCCGAATCAACCACATTCTCCAGTCCATTGATTGTGTGTACTGATAATGCAGCAAGCATGACGTCAGCATTTGATGGACGGTTTGATACCGATACAGAAATGCACCGATCTGGTTGTACTGGACACAGGTTATCAACATGCATTACTGATAGCTTCAGCAGAGGCGTGGTTTCTGAACTGGATCAGTTCATGGATCAACTTTCATTTATTGAAACATATCACAATACATGTCAGGCAAAGGCATCACAGCTGTCATTTTCCATACCAACAAAATCTGTAACACATGAATGGCGATCATATTACCAACGTTTCAATGCCCATTAAAAAAAAATTACACGCATTACTTTAATGAAGATGGAGAAGAATTCATAAACTGCATTCCGAATATTGCTCAGATTAAAGGAATGCTGTACATACATGAGAAATTCAATACTTTTTTTTGACAAACTAGAAATTGATGGTGCTACATCTAATTTAATGTTGCTGTTATACTTCCTCCTAGACTATCAGCTGTACACAGTTATTGTTGATACTGACGAAGAATCTTCCAGCAGAATGGTGAAGAAATATTGTCAGAACTTTCAGAAAATTATTGGAGAAAATCTTTGGCCTTATTGCGGCAGTTCTCTGGCTGTTACTGCAGCGTTCCTTACTGGCGTTGACATTAAAGTCAAAATAGAAGACATGGTCAAGTCAATTGTTATTAAGAAGAAAGGGAATGTGGACACCAATAAATGGGCCTATGATTGAATAGCTTTTTATAAGTCTGTTGTTCGAACTATATTTCATTCATCAAGGAATTAAATCTTTCTTCTGAATCAATGTGAAGTAGCAGGAATTGTAGAACAAATCCGAAAAGTGTTTTGACGTATTTTTTTATCCTCCACCAAACAAAGCACTTAAGTTTGATGACCCCAGAAACAAATGCCTTGAGGATGAAGTCACTATGTTTCAAAATTTACGGCAACCAACTTCACAACCATTAAATTATTGGAAAAATGAACACAGGTTTCCACTGCTAAACGCAAGTGCGAAAATTGTTTTGGTCATACCAGTGTCCTCAACAGCAGTAGAGCGCTTATTTAGTGCAGCTGGATTGTTGTTGAGTAAGTTACGAAAACAGATGTTACCAGCTCTCGTTATACATTCATTCATTCATTCATTCAGTAGCATGTCCTTTACAGAACCTCGCTCCCATAACAACCCTCCGGAAAACTTCTCGATCACAAGCAAGATGTCCCGCGTCTGATACACCCATCTGGAGATCATCCGCCACATCCTGCACCCATCTTCTCTTTGGCCTTCCTCTTCCTCTCTTCCCAGGCATATACCCTTCCATTATTGTTCTCTCCAAACTGTCGTGACGTTTCAAGTGACCAAAATACTTCAATTTTCTTTGTTTTATCGTCTTTAATAGCCATCCCTCCTCAATATTCAACTCTTGAAGTATGGATGCATTTGTTCTTTTCTTTACCCAAGATATTCTTAGAACTCGTCTATAACATTTATATTCAAAGGCATGTATGCGCTGTTCAGCTTGTTTAGTAAGTGTCCATGTCTCACAGGCGTATGTTGCAATGGGAAAGATGCATGCTCTTAAAAATCTAATTTTTGTAGTTCTGTCTGTCCCACACCATAATTTATTCATCTGTTTTAGTCTTTGAAGAGCAATGGATAGTCGCCGTTTTATTTCTTTCATTGTGTCACCATTATTCGTAATCAATGACCCAAGATATTCAAAATTTTCCACCACCTCCAATTTTCTCCCATTAATGTATATTTCTTTCTCCATAGTAGTTTTATCTGTATGCATTATCTTAGTTTTTGCTATGTTAAGATATAAGTTGTGATTTTCACTATTCAATTGTGTTGAGGCTATTAGGTTTTCTATGCCATTCTGTGTTGTGGATAGTAATACTGTATCATCAGCATATCGAATCTCTGGTATGTCATGACCGCCAATATTTAGGGCATCATATGGCTCCCTGTTTATATCATCTCTTACATTTCTCATTATATTTTCGGCATACAGGTTAAACAAATAGGGTGACAGCACGCAGCCCTGACGGACTCCTTGCTTGATGTCAAACCAATCTGATGTCTCGCCATCTATTCTAACTGCTGCTTGTTGGTCTAGATATAGCATTTTTATGAGATGTACTACATGTGAAGGAAAGCCCATATTCCTCATGATTTCCCAAAGTTTCTGATGCTGTACACAGTCAAATGCCTTTGAATAATCCACAAAACATGAGAATAGGTTTACATTAAATTCTCTGCACTTCTCTATTATTAAACGCATGTTGAATATGTGATCTCTTGTTCCTCTTCCTTGTCTAAATCCAGCTTGAACTACGTTAATCTCTTCTTCCATTTTCTTACTAAGTCGTCGCATTATGACTTTTAGTAGAATTTTACTTGCATGACTTATCAGGGCAACAGTTCTATAGTTGGTGCATAATTTCAGGTTGCCCTTTTTTGGTATTGGAATGAAGATAGTTCTCTTCCAATCTTTTGGCCATATACCATATTTCCAAATCTTTGTACATAATGCATGATATATGTGTATGCTTTCTTCTCCTCCTGCTTTAATTAGTTCAGCTGGTATCTCATCACATCCAGGTGATTTACCATTCTTCAGGTTCCTTATAGCCCAAGCAATTTCATCTAATGAGGGTTCAGGTTCTGTCTCTGCTGTCATTGGCTCATGTATCTCATTCATATCCTCACTGTCACTCATATCATACATTCCACTGCAGTACTCCTGCCATCTTTCTAGAATTTGTCTAGATTCTGTTAAGGTATTTCCCATCTTGTCACAGATAACATTCAATTGAGGTTGAACATTTCTTGTCAATAACTTCATTTCCTTGAACATTTCATAATCTCTTCCAGCCTTATGATATTGCTCTATTCTGGTACAGCTATCTTGTATATATTGATTTTTATCCTTTCTTGTGTTCTTTCTTATTTCTCGAGTTAAAGATTTATACTTCATCCTGCTATCGGATTCATCTCCTTTCTGTTTCAGCTCCCTTCGTTGTTTTATTAATTCTAACGTGTCTGATGTAATCCATGGCTTACGTTGCGTTTTCTTGGTCGGAATGAAATCTTTGGCTGCAGTTATCAAGATATCTCTAGCTTGTACTGCCAGTTCATCAGGTGTCATTTCTTCTTGTACAGACATCAAGACCCCAAAGCGATTCCTAACTTCTATGTTGTATGCGTCCGGTATTTGTGTGAGATCAAAACGAAGTGGCCTTGGTCCTCGGGTAAGCTTTTTGAGTTTTAATTTCAGATCTGCTTCTAATAACTGATGATCTGTATCACAGTCTGCACTTCGTAGGGTTTTTGCAGATGTTATGCTTGATCTCCATCTTCTTTGTATTAAAATATAATCTATCTGATTTTTGGTAAAACTGTCTGGAGACTTCCATGTGAAGAGTCTTCTTGGATGTTGTTTAAAAAGTGTGTTGGCTATCGTTAACTCATTTTCTGTGCAAAATTCAATTAATTTGTCACCTGCATCATTTCTATTTCCTAATCCAAATTTTCCTAAAATGTGTCTCTCATTTTCAGCTCTTCCTGCACCTACTTTAGCATTAAAATCTCCCATTATTATTGCTATATCATTATGACCAATCTTATTTAATGTGTCTTGTAGTGTGTTGTAAAAATCTTCAATTTCGTCCTCCTCTGCTGTTGAAGTAGGTGCATATATCTGTATGAGAGTTGTGTTTTTTGGACGGCCTTTAAGTCTAATAGTGAGGATTCTATCACTAACTGGATTATATCCCATTAAAGCTTTTGCAGTTGTCTTATCTAAACAAAATGCCACTCCACTCTGGCCTCCGACATCTCTACCAGAATAAATGAAAATACTTCCATTTTCAGTTGTGAAATGTCCCTTGCCGCTCCAGCGATGTTCACTAATTCCTAAAATGTGAATGTTTAACCTCTCAATCTCATCACACACTACTTTAAGCTTTCCCTCATACAAACTTCTCACATTCCACGTTGCTATTCTCACTCTGTTTCTTAGTCTGACACAGGGAATTTCCTTGGTAACACAGTCAGGATTAACTCCGTCATCACGATTACTAGTACTGGTCCCTGCGTCACACTCTTCCCCAGTGTTATCTGATCTGCCTGGCCTGGGGGTCTCGCCACCAGATCTCTTTCTTATTATGTTTTCTTTCATGGTTGTTATGGTTTCTTGGCAAGTTTTGCAGAAGGTAGTTTGCCGTTGCTTTCCTTCTGGGCAGTGACTGTACTAGTCGGTGGCCATAGCCATTGTCTCTACTGATGAGATCATCTGCCTATCGCCGCAGAGTGCAAGACCATAACCAACAACAATCTGTCGGCTGCTCTCACACTCCATCCACCACCTGCTTCCATGGCTTCACGTAACCCTGATCGGGGGGCTAAACGGGTACTCCACCTTGCCCAAGGGTGTCCCGTAGACTAACGGAGGAAAGGAGGCGTCTTACATCTCCTTTGATAGGGGATACCCCTACCCCGCTAACCGATCTCGTTATACACTCTGTGTATATCAGATTTGCATGTAAGATGAAACTTGTGGAAATGGTTCAGGGATTACCTGGATTAACTGAATTAATAGAAACAGTCGATCAGCAGGAAATTGATAATGTGCTGATTGAGCAGAGTGAATCAGAAACGGAATGAGAGTGTCAGAATGACACTGAATTGTCATATTTAGATTAAACATTGTTTTAGTAAAATACTCTTGAATATAAAAATTAACAAATTCTGTTGTTTTACATGTCTCTTTGTACATGTAGTCCTATTTAGTAGATACTAACCCTAAACTTTCATAAATTCCATAATTCTATATGAACTGTATTCCATATTAATATTATCACGGGAATCCCATGGGATGTGATGGGATGGGATGGGACAGGCATAAATTACCATGGGAATGGATGGGATGGGACTGAAAAATGTGTCCCATGGACAAGCCTGCAAACTACTGAATGTAAATTTGATCAGGAATCACGAACAGCCAAAAATGCTGGGGTTGACTGCTACGTCCTGTAAATGAAATGCAAATAATTTTGTTTAACACCATTATTTAGGCATGTTGTGCAAACGATAACGGCGGTCCAGCATGTGAAAGGCCCAGTTTTCTTGACACTCAGTCATAACTGGCAGAGTTAAAAACTTATACAGGGAACCAACGATTTCACTGGAACTGATTAGAAGTAGAAGACTGAAGTAGAGAATACAGGACACACTAGGTCAACAGAAATATACATTTAAGGACATACTAGAGAACGAAGTAGAAATTAGATGTCACATTTCTATGAATTAGAGACTAATAGATACACTTCAGAAAGGATTAATGATTAGAAGGGACACTAGCATGAGGTAGAGACAAGAGGTAGCATTAGATAGAAAAAAGGGAAGAATAAACGACACGAGCCTTGTTTCCATGCTCTCATCGCATACCGGAATTATGTTTCCAGCTCATACAGTCATTCCAGAAGCTATATAGTCAGTACCAGCCTATTCCAATTCCCTTGTAGTTTGTTTGCTTTTGGAAATTGTACTAGGCTAAACAGAACCTGTCAGCCATGACATCACGATGTTTATTACATCTCTTACTGTGTTAAAGAATACTTTGATTAACATATGATTACCAGTGATTCCTTACTGTAATTGTTATGCCCGTTTCTCTGTTGGCATCTCTCCTCACATCTAGGGCTGGCAATCTCAGACATCGGCTGCAATGCAACGTCATTTATCATTAACATTATGGTGACACCTGCGATGTCTGAAGCCGATTTGCCGTTTGTTGTACATGAAATGGCCCTTCCAATAGCCGGAATACCTCACTTGATCTTCATCAGTATAACAAGCTGGATTACTGCAGTGATCACAATAGAAAGATGCTTATGCGTGGTAGTGCCTTTAAAGGTCAGTATTGTCTTATGTTATTGTCTTGTCTGCTATTTATCCACAACCTCTATGTGTCATTTGTATCATAAAATCTCGGCTGGCAGTTTGGTGCTGTATTGAAAACAAATGCAGGTTCGTTGTTGCCGTGCTATCTCAAGCGCCGCCATTAACATACATGACAAGTGTATGACATCATTGATTGTGTAATAACAATTTAGAATAAAATCTAATAAAATAGGAATGCTTTAATATGTTACTTGGTTAAAAAGAGTGAACTTTCGTCGGTACAAGATATATTGTCATGGGTAATTTCGCAACCACTAAAGACAATCGAAACTTGTGAACTTACGTTTTTACAAAACATGTATTAGAATATCGATGCCCATAATAAAGAACAATATCAATCGGAGAAAACTGACTCGCCAACAGCATCGTGTATTGGCATATTAAATGTCACGTTGACTTGGAAAGAATAGTAATGAAAGCTATGGTCTTGCAAGCAAAGGCAGTGGTCAACGAGAACAATGGTTGACGGAAAGAATTAGACACTTTGAGTATGAAAATGTACGACACAAGGGACTGGTAAAACATGGAGAGACTTTCAAACTTGAAGTAATATGAGCGGCAACCTAGAAAGCACCTGCTACAAACGTTTCATAACATCAACCTTTATTGTAGGGTGGCATGGTTCGTTTGTACGGTGATTTCACTTCGATACATCCTTACAGTCAAGCAATAATGCTCACGTTTAAATTACACGTGAGATTTATATTCAAATTTTATATCTGGACACTTAATAAACAAGCTGCATACATGCCTTTAATATAAATGTTATACAAGGGTTCTAAGAATATCTTGGACACAGAAAAAACAAATGCATTCACATCGACAAGAGCTGAATATTGAAGAAGGCTGGCTACTAAATACAATAAAACAAAGAAAATTGAAATATTTTGGTCACTTGAAACGTCATGAAAGTTTGGAGAGTAAAATAATGGAGGGGTATATACCCGGGAAGAGAGGAAGAGGAAGGCCAAAGAGAAGATGGGCACAGGATATGGCGGATGATCTCCAGATGGGAGTATCGGACGTGGGACATCTTACTTATGATCAGCAAGTTTTCCGGAAGGTTGTTAAGGGAGCAAGGTTCTGCAAAGGACATGCTGCTGAATAATTGAATGAATATCTAAATTAGAACGTCGCCCGTCTTACAAACTACAAACTCGCATTATAGGAGAAGCTATTATCATGACACCCACTTCGGGTCAGCTCATCACACAGTTTTCCAAATGAACCCATTGTCATTCCACTTCCTCAGTGTTTACAACGCAGGATTATGTCGTCGATCGAAACTACATATATCAGTTGAGTTGCGTCAGGAAACTTCATCACGGCACTCGGGGTTACAATCACGACATGCGTGTTCTCTCGGTAGTCAATCCAGGGAACGAAACTGTGACTTCACCGACATCCATTCTCAATCTAGATCTGGTGGTATCATATGCCAGGCTTTAGTGCACAAAACATCGTACACCACATTTTGCCACGATATGATTTACCCCGCAGCACCTTGAGCCTGCCTGCAATCGTGGGTAAGACTAGGATATCGTATACACTCTACCGGCGTGTCCCTTGTGCATACCAGTGTCACCGGCTTGGCTTCTTTCTTTATGCTCTCTAGGTTCAGCGGTTAAAGCTTTGACACTCTGAGTAGTCCTATACCATACTAAATTAATGAGAAAATCAGATCAAAATCTTTGCTCCATGCCCATTGCTGTATTTATCTTCTTAGATTCCATAATAGCTGCACTTGATCTATGAATGACATGATTCTGTCGAAGGTGTTTCCCAGGTACCTCAGTTTACTCTATCTCTCTTAAAATTGCTGATTTATTGTAAGACCTGCGATGCCAACCTTAACAATCCTTTTGTCCAAAGAGCACCATAACACATACGCCGTATCTGGGTTAAAGACACTTACCCATCAGTGCACACCTGTTGATCAGTTTGTTTACTGTCTTCGCAACTTTTGCTCAGTGTACATCTTGCCACCTCCCTCCCCTCCCACGTGCTTATACGCAAGAAACATCTTCTTCAAATGTCAGTATCCTTCCAAACCAGTGTCTTCAATGCTTGTTGATATATTGAATAGTACAAGCGATATTGCAGATCCTAGTGGCAGTCCCGTGGCAATAATTCACGCTTCCGAGGCTCTCGCTCCTTGACGGAAAGCAACCCTACGAGAGTGCAGGGTGGTTGTTACCCAATTAATCACCCTGGGACTGATACCCATCTCCATAAGACTGAGCATTAAGATAGCATATCTGACTATGTTATATGCATCCTCAAGCTGCAGTTACGCTGCCATTGTTTCCTGTCTATTCTGGAACCCCTTATAAATACAATATGCAAATGTCGTTGCATTTGACCAAGTTTCTTTCCTTGGTCAGTAACTCCCCAGCCCTCCAAGGAGTAGCTATTCTCTTTCCAAGAATGTATGCGGCTTAACAGCAACAATCTTTTCCAATACCTTGCCAAACGTATTCTACCATGTGATAATCACATATCCATTTTTTATGTTGCATATAACTTACAGGACGTTGCAGTCAACACCAGCATTTTACTGCCGCTGTTGATGTCTTGGCAAATTTTTACGTTCAGTATTGAATAAAAGCTTTGTGCGCCGACTCTTGGTTCATCGATGCTTGTGCAAATTCTCTGGGTAAAACACGTAGGCGATTCCTCCAAATCTCAATTTCTCATATCTTTCAAATGGGAGCACCTGACTCCATCAGACCCTGGCGCAGTGTCCTTCGTTTTTTCCAATACAAACTTTATGTCTTTTGCTGTCACGACATCGATATTGCCTTCGTCATTCATAAAAACTGGTAGTTGTTCTCTAACATCCTCCTTGCCGTATCGATTGTGTGATCTGTCTGTGTTATAAACCTCTCCATGAGAGCTTCTACTTTCTCCATGTCCTTTGTCATGATCAATCTGTTATCTCTATATACTGTTGGCATTATGGTAGGTTGGCCTTTTCTACGCATTTGTCTGTGTAGTAAACCTGTCTGTGCTTCCAGAACCTACCCGAAGTCTTATCACTTCTCAGCCTACTCATGAAATTATCCCACTTACCTTTTTTTTTTATTTTTTTGCTTCTGCTACACGGAGCTTGAACTCCTAAAACGTATTCCTTTTGCACACATTCCGCCATCTCCAGTTCCAATAGTTTGCTTTGATTTGTCTTTCAACGTTGCTGTATCTGCTTAGACTTCCACATAAGTTCAACTTTGAGAGGTCCACCATCGGCGATAATAAAAAGTGAGTCCGTTCAATCTAATCTATGCCCTCTATCAGTTGCGTGGAATAAGGGTGTTGGCCCGTTGGTATTTGAAGGCGCTACGGACCTCGAAGCCTTGAACTTCCTCGATTTCGATATCACCACAGATTATGGCAGGTGGTCACTTCTATGATCTCCCAAGACAGTACATCCCATTTCCGATACCGCCGACCAAGTGACATATATTAGTTTTGTGCATCATCGAGTGTCAGATGTCAGAGTGTTGGGGGATTAGAGACAGGACATATACAGCGCATATATAGAGATATCGGAGACAGGACATGAGATACGTCATAGACAGGACATAGACGGGACAAAAAGACCAAGGTATAAAGGGGACACAAGTCTATGAATAGGACACAGGGACAGAGAGACAGGACTACGTCCTTGACCAACACTTAGGCTTGCACTGAACGACCTGAGACAACAAGACCGGACAGCCAGGACGGCGTGACTACTGATATAGCCCGACTAGCCCGAGATACACGGGGTCTAATACCACATGGTTAGCAGGCCGCACACCAGAAGGCTTCAGACGGAGACTCGACACGTTAGGGGGAAGACGTATGTATTCTGAAGAGCGAGTGTATTGATTGCGGGGAGTGGGAGCTATAGTCTGTCCGGAAATTAATGCCGTCATTCACGATCAATTATTTTGAAAACTGTCTGTTGCATCGTTATGAAATTTTTCCTGCCGTCTTATATTTACCCCCACCCAAGGAATATGTCTTTGATAGGTCCAAAAGCAACTGAAATCATCGAAAGCGGCGACATTTCTTTGATGTTTTGGGGAAAATGTAGTGAATTCACGCTAACAAACTAGTCTTACAGTAAACCACGTTATTTCTGGTAAGGACACAAGTACAAGGCGTAGCCAGATTCGTATGGGAGTGGGTGCAATAAAAAAGTAGCTTAAATGTCGAAGGGTCGACTGCATTGCACAGGGTGTTTATCCCATTTGACTCAGTCTATTTCCGCAGCGCAGAAAGCGTCGCACAAAGCACGAACTCCGTAGCTCCAGCGACGACCCTCGGGAGTCTCCGAAAAAATGCACTCATGAAATGAAGGAATCGAACATATAATCTTCGGAGCCCGAGTCAGACGGCTTGACCACTTCACCACGGAGACTCCCGAGAGGGGTGCAATGTGTAATATTAGTAAAGACAGAGAATTTACAAAGGCATGGGGTAAATAATGTGTAAATTGACAAGAAAGTAGAAGGAATATATTTCTTACCTTATTTTTCATTTCCTTCTTGTTTCTTCAGCTGCTGGTTAATAATTATACACAAGTATTCATGTTACTAGAATGCATTTCGCTTTTTATATTGAGTTCGTGAAAGCTTCCAAATAGCTGTGCGTTAATGTGCGTATGGAGTGACCAGAAATGATACCGCAATTTAGTCATCATGTGTTCATTTTTAAGGATCTGTTCAGCTGTCTGTGTAGTTTCTTCACACGTATACATGGGTGACAGACCCGCTTTGAGTCTTCGTGAAAGAATGTCTACTCTGCTGTTTACTGTTCAGAGACGGAACATGATTACCTGTTTTGCACTATGAAAATAGTTGTCAGTGTCTCTATAGTGGGCTTTCTTCTTAACGACCAAGATGTTGGTCCTCTTTTCATTGAAGTTTATAGATTGATCCGTATACACGTGTGTTGTCTCCTAATTTGACAACGTGTCTGCTCTCACGTTTCTTGTTATGCCACAATATGTCAGTTTCCACCGCAATATTACTCTTCTGTTGGTATTCAATGCGTTTTATACTGGGGCAGACAAAAATAAATGGACTATAGCCTGCCGAGCTACGATAGAGAGTATTGAGTGCGGGGTTTTGTGATTGCATGATGGCTATGGCTGAGTGTTAATTGCTGTTCATATATATAGAATATAGTGTATGCCATGTGTGCGAAAACGGTGATCTGTATATACACTATGTTAATATTGCTGTGATGTATGTATAAATGGTTTGAACCACATGCGAAGTTTGAGATCTATGAGTGTGAAGAAACTCGCTGTGACATGTAGAATGATGAGCTAAGGGTTGCCTATATTTTCTAAGACGTTGATAGGCGAGTTTAGGTGGTGTCAGAAGTGATTTCTTCTGGTGTGCGGCCTGCTAACCACGTGGTACTTGACCCCGTGTATCTCGGGCTAGTCGGGCTGTATCAGTAGTCACGCCGTCCTGGCTGTCCGGTCTTGTTGTCTCAGGTCCTTTAGTGCAAGCCTGAGTGTCGGTCAAGGACGTAGTCCTGTCTCTCTGTCCCTGTGTCCTATTCATAGACTTGTGTCACCTTTATACCTTGGTCTTCTTGTCCCGTCTATGTCCTGTCTATGACGTATCTCCGGTCCTGTCTCCGATATCTCTATTTGTCAACGACTCAACTGACAGGCCTCATCGGGTACTTCTCACACACCCATACAAGACAACTTGCAAGTCGTGTGGGAGGCAAAATGTATGGTCCATTTTATTGCCGTTGGCTCGCTTACAAGCGGTAAACAGTCGCTAATGCAATACACAATATACAGCCACAGAATTATCTAACACAAACTGCTAACCCTATGCTAGTTCTATCTATTAGTGAACACAAAACTCCTAACGCTATTCTAAACGATGTGAACGCCTCAAGTCCAGTCTCCCGTCTCCCTAACCTCTCTCCCGTGGTCACACACCACGCGGGGTGACCTTCACCTTCGTGCGTGTTACCTCACATCGCACTCTGCTGGCAAACGTGGCCTGTTGAGTGTCTACTCAACTGTGCTATGGCTTCACGAGGTGTGGTACTATCGAGTCTTTGACACACACCCACCCCTCTTGTGTTGCGTCATCAACTTTCACTCATTGGTTGTGACGCAAGAGGTTCCCAAACAAAAAATTAGTGTCTCTAATTTTTGTCAAAGACTCTAGATAACCTGGCTTTGGGCATTCCAATAGATTATTAATAACTATTGTCACAATGTAGCAAAGCCTTACTTGGCTACTGGCAACCGCCACAAACTTGACTGGTTGGCGTGAGCCCCTTCTCACATGCTATATTATATTTATCAGAGGTATGTCTGAACCGGACCGTTGTCTTATAAGACCTGCCCTCACATAGTAAATTAACTTACTACCCATACAAAGTTGACTTTCTTAGGGTCAACACATGAATTATTTCATGTCCCCCATATAATATTTAACAACCATTCTACAAGAGTGTGTGCGACAGGCTTTACCTCCTTCGCTTCCGCGCGTAAGACTTTATTTCACTGTTAATTTAGTTCTTCGTTGTCCATTATGTCCCCTGGCCCCATAGTTATCTGTCTTTGATTTACAAATAGTGTATGCAATTTATATGTTTGTTTTTCTGTTTGTTTGTGTGTTTGGATGTAATAAATCTACTAATCTAATTTCTATCCTCTATTTATAAATTCTATGTGTATGTATGTTAGTTTTTTGAGTGTCATAATTTGGTTCAATGTGGCCACAAACAGGTGTATAACACTAATTCGTGACTACATTCACTTGTTATGAAACCCAAAATACTGTAATCTAAGTTCTAAACTATATTACAGACAACACATTCACACTAACACAATTTCACTAACGAAAACTTTACATTCTAACATACCATTCTAATTCTATAACTAAGTATTTAATGTGTTACCTAAATTTATTAAATTTGTTATGTTAATTATATGATATGATTATATTACTTCTTATTTTTTTCTAATCTAAGTGATGTAATCTAACTATTTAAATGCAATTGTTGTGATGTGAGTTATGTACCTTAATTAAATGGATTATGTGACCACAATTTATGTACTTTTCTAAATACTATGCTAAATAATGTTTTTAAATGCACAAAGGAATTATATGAGTGATGTTCTTAATCTAACTGGTGTAAATGCTGTATGTTACCTTATCTACTCTTTTTAATCTATTATGATGTCAAATGATGATACTAATAAATGGTAATATTTGAAAGATGGTATGGTTTCATTAAGATGGAATAAACTAACTACAATGAAACTAAGTGAAATATAACAATCTAAATGGTACTATTCATATCATAAATTTAATTTAACTTGTAATAAACTATTCTTATGTCTAAACTAATATTCTAATCTAATTTTAATGGGTTAATTACTGTACTAACTACATTATTAAAATAAATGAGAACTGTTATAGTTCCTAACCTACATCTAATTTATCACTATCTTAAAATATTATATTACATATCACAATAAGTTTATATACATAGTATTCGGTTTCCACAGGTTAGTAGTTGCCTTCATGTATGTGCAATGGTTGTATAGGCATAATATAACCACACATTTTGCCTGGGTATCTGAAATACATTACACAGTCATCTTAATGTTCTCTCGGTAGTGCACGTGTAGAGTTCGCTGGTGTTGTAGCTCTGTCTTTTCGTGTCTGTAATTAAGCACTGTTCTGACACTGTTTTCTGCGGTTCATATATATGATACACCGGAATGGAGCTTAGTTGGAAATGAGCTGTCCTAGTTCACACGGTGGTATCTAAGTATAGCAGCACAGTTCTTAATCTGATGTCCACGGACACATGATAGTTCATTGTTTTGGTACATGACTACACCAACAATGTGGATATGTATGTAAGCTATTTTACATCTTATATTATCAGATATTCATGTACCAACCATCACTCTACATTTACTGTTGGATTTCAGGTATTTTTACCCCAGATGGTAAAACTAGTGACCACCTGAATATCCGGTCATTTTGATGCACACCACTATGTATGACCGTGATCAGGGAGTTGTCGGTCTGGACAAAGCAGTGAACATCCGTCAGAACTCGATGGAGCCTTCTCACCGTATAGATGAAGCCTAGGGCTGCAACTGTGATATGGAATCTTTGGACTCAGCATGTGTGATCTCACTGCTCACGCAGCAAAGCGGATGGAAGATGCCCTCAAAAAAAATTGGCCTAGTACTGCAGTGATGGAGATTCTGCTGGCATATGACCTAAGATAATAAATGAGCCTAGGATTAGGCAAGCGGAGGGATTGGAATATTTACAAAAAAGGATCTTCAATTTTGACAATGCAGGAATTAATAATGCATCTTTCACATTTCATTTCCAGAAGATTTTAAGACATTGGAAAATATATTTGTAATTTCTGAGTAATTTACTAATCCCAAAAGGTTTCTGACCTGTTTCTTTCTGTTAGACATGGTCAGATTCATAATTTTGGTACTACTTTTCAGGTCAGTCTACAGTTGGACTTGAGAAATGACATGACCCAAAAATGAATTTATTTTAGGCATAATTTGACTTTGCTGGTTTGACAGTGAGACCGAAGCGTCGCACTCTGTCAAAGGCATGTCTCAGTTTCAGTAGGTGTATTGTCCAGTCATCAGTATTCTGATTTATTCATGTGTATTCTATAAGTTCACTACATGTATGCCCCTCGTCGGATTTGCCAGTCTCACTAACTAGTGTAGTTGCGTTGTGTATGTCTGTTGTCTGATCACTTGGTGTTGGTGCAATCTGTTCGTCTGTCACTACCTCTGTCTCTTGTCTTGAAAAGTGAGGTTTCCGCATGTTGACATGGAATATCTCTAAGTGTCTGTTTATCGATATTTCATAGTCAACATGTACCATGGTTATGTGCTACTTTGAATGGTCCTTGCCATTTCGTTTGTATGGAAGTAGCCTAAATCTGTCTTGATCAAGTTCCAGATTACTTGTTTTCGCACATTTGTTTGTGTGCTTGTGGTAGAACTGACCCTTCCTCTATCAAATGGCTTGGGTGCCAGTGTAAAGGGTTGTATTTCAGCTGTAGGATGTTTACCCTTCAACTTTTGTATCAATTGATGACAGCCATTACCAGCAAATAGATCATGACAAAATAATTTGTTATTGAAAAAACTTGGCCTGGCATTGCTGTATGCATGATGACCTGCACATGGTGTTTTGTGTGCATTGTTTAGCACACCTAACTGATGTTGTTCAAGTAACACCTGTTCATGGTTACTAGTAATATGACATGTAGTTGAAATGCCATTATTACGTCTAACGAACCAAGATGCATTCTTGGTCATTTTGGCTTTGCCTCTTGACAATTTTAAGTATGGAGACACATTAAAATCAGATTTCTGCTGGTGTATAAGTTTTTGTGTGTTTTTGTCATCTGTGCTGGTTGGAAAAAGCATTAGTAGTGCCTCATTTTGCAATGGGTCATGATGTTTTGAAGTGTCAACTCTGGTTGTTGCCTTAGCTGCATTTAATTTCTCCCATGCAACTATTTCTTCACTAGTACATTGTTTCAGTTGAGGTAAGCACCCCAAAATTAAATCTGTACAAGGGTTGTTAAGTATTGCACAAGTAAAGGTACCGGAAAGAAAAGGAGAATCAATACGGGCTTTTGCCAAAGGGTAAATTTCAACGTTACCCGAAAAGGTTCGGCATTTCACAGTGTCACCTGTGTAATCACCCGGACTCACTAGTTCTTTTCGAAGACCAATAAGGGTGCTGCCGCTATCCAGCAAACATTGGCATGGTACATCATTGACCATTGCATTGTGGAACACTAACTTGCCTCTGGAGGCTAATGCTGCATTCACACTCTCAGATGAGCATGGTACTGTATGTCCACATTCTAGTCTTCCGTCTGCATGGAATTGGTGACATCGTTCACAGCCGTCAAAGCTTAACATATCGTTAGCAGCACACACATCCTCTGCTTGGTTAGTTGGTAAGTCACTTTCAATCTCACACTCATTCTCACTACCACTATCTGAAGAGGTGTCAATCAACATAGCGTTGTTAGCTTTCAAACGTTGGCGGCCAAGGCACTTATTAGAATAATGGCCATAAGAGGAACAAAAAAAACATTTGATTGCACGCCTGTATGCAGACCGTTTGCTTTGCTGCTTTTTGATCACATTTTCAAGATGCGCCGGATAATTCGGCGATTTGTCGCACATAGCATAAGTGTCGTGCATTAGTTGACAGTACATGCATATGGAAACTTTTCTGTCTTTCTTATCATACTTCTGAAAAGGTTTTCTGTTACCCTGATAGTTTTTTGATTGGTCTTTGACAAAGGAAACTATCTCAGAGTCACTTGAGGTCTTAAAAATCTCTCTGTTAGAAGAAAAATATGCTGAGCCTTTTTTTTCGAACTGCTCGATGTTTTCAATGTCTGACTGCTGCAAAAACTTAGCAAAAGGAGAAGGTATAGTAGATATACACTTGTCCATAGCTATTAGGTTTTTTAATCTATCAAAGTCTTTTCCTATGTTAGCTGCTTTAAGCCACCTGTTTAGTACACTCTGCACATTTGAAAAATAATCTATAAAAGTTTCACTAGGTTTAGGTTTTAAATTTGAGAACTGAACCTGATACCCAGGGGCATCAAGTAAAAAGTGCTGCATAATCCTATCATGGATGTATTGATAGCTAGATCTAAGTTCAATAGGAATAGACTCTATTACTTTAAGGGGCTCACCACTTAGATTCTTCATGTAAATCGGAGCCCACATATCTAAAGGAACTTGGTGATATTTAAATTGATACTCTACATTCTCTGTCCAGGCAGATATGGAGTCCTCTTTACAATATGGTTTGATAATATTTTTGTATTTGTTGAACTTATTTTCCTCTTGTTGACTTCTTAGTTTAGTGGCAGAGATCTCTGCGTGTGAGTCTACATCCATGCTTTTCATCTTTAATTGTGTCTCTGATTCTACCTGAATTTGTTTTTCTTTAACTCTTGCCATTTCATCTATCTCTTTTTGCTTTAGATCTAATTCCTTTTGTTTTAATTCTTTCTCTTGATCTAATTGTTTTTGTTTCATCTCCTTATCATGTTCTCTTTCTCGTGCGCGTTCGTCCCTCTCCGCATTCTCTTTTCGTGTTTGTTCCTCTTTTGTTTCTTTAAATTTCTGATCAGCATATTGTTGTAGTTCTTTTCCTGTTAATTCTAGTTCTTTGCCTGCTTTTATGAAATCTGATAAAGTTGCCATCTTACTTTAGTACTTGGCTAACAGTGATAGGCAATGATGATTTTAATCAGTTATTTATCTTTGATATTGTTATGTTTGTTCTTATCTGATCACTATCAGTTGTGCTTTCTGTTTATACCCTGCCCAGATTTATCTTGCAGAAAAACAGAGTATACAAATATGTCAACGCGTTACAAGCTGAACAAGAGATGCACTATTAATCAAATTGCATGACAAAATATATAAGTGTACTCAGCTTAATGTGGGAACGAAGCTCCTTTGACACAGGTCACCTTGTTTGGTACACTGGGGTGGCGACACGTTTCGTACGTAGCACACGGTATTTGGCCCACAGGTGTATGTGCACAGCTGTTGTTTGCCCTCTGATATATAGGGCAGCAGTAAACACGCCTACTAAACGATATGATTTACTCGACAACTAAGGACAATGACTTAGACAATGACAGACTTACGAACACCTAGAATATGTATTAATTAATTTTAATGTCAATGTCCTGTCTTTGTTTTAAACAATAATTGCCTTTCGTTACTAACCTAGTTAATTTCTGTAAACGTTGTGCAGCTAAGTATCAGATGCTTAGCCCGAAAATAGTTCCATCGTGACGATAAGCAAAGAGAAAATAGACCCAAAAATGAATAAATGCTTGTAAAGAAATCAAAATAACATAATAATGTGTCAATAAATAAATATATTCATTTAGTAACTTAAATAAGTAAATAATAAACAATATACAGCACAGATTCAGGCGGGCCGCCGCTAAGCGATTTTGTAAACACTCGACTGCTTTATGCTAATGACGCAGAACAACTGTCTGTCAATCAATCTACGTCATCGCGCAGCGCTATTTTTAGATCTCAAAAATCAATATTGTCGGCTGCCTGTGTATTCCTGCGCCGTGAATCATGTTTGGTGCTTATTCAAGAATAAATTGGTAAATATATGAATAAATATAAGAAAATAAGAATATTAATACTTACAGCTTCGAAGAATACATGATTTCATTCAATAAATATATCATAAACACAATTAAACACTATTTTGTCACGATAGGCATATTTCTAGCTCGCAAATTCTCCTGTCTGCACAAATTATCGTTACTACAAAAATTAATCCCTAGTCTGGAGCCCGTGGATGAGTGGATTAGCTTGAACTTTTCGTTCAAGCTTCACTTCTTGACACCACAATTACCCTTTTACTGTGGGTATTAGCTTGGCGCTTTCGTCCAAGCACCACTTTCTGACACCACAATTACCCTGGCCTGTCAACGACTCAACTGACAGGCCTCATCGGGTACTTCTCACACACCCATACAAGACAACTTGCAAGTCGTGTGGGAGGCAAAATGTATGGTCCATTTTATTGCCGTTGGCTCGCTTACAAGCGGTAAACAGTCGCTAATGCAATACACAATATACAGCCACAGAATTATCTAACACAAACTGCTAACCCTATGCTAGTTCTATCTATTAGTGAACACAAAACTCCTAACGCTATTCTAAACGATGTGAACGCCTCAAGTCCAGTCTCCCGTCTCCCTAACCTCTCTCCCGTGGTCACACACCACGCGGGGTGACCTTCACCTTCGTGCGTGTTACCTCACATCGCACTCTGCTGGCAAACGTGGCCTGTTGAGTGTCTACTCAACTGTGCTATGGCTTCACGAGGTGTGGTACTATCGAGTCTTTGACACTATTGTCCTGTATATGTCCTGTATATGTCCTGTCTCTATTCCCCCAACACTCTGACATCACTAAACATACCGATCAATAGTTTAAAGTATGTATTGGTAAATTAAGCATGTAAACATTTTAAACACCAGCTGATGGGAGACATCAAACTAAATAAAGTAAGTAAACGTACTATGAGAGGTATTTTGGGATATGGCTCTAGAGTCATATTTTAGAATTCAATGGATGATGTGATCAGTACCATGCTGGCCGCGTTTAATTTTCAGTACATGTCCAGGAACCCGTTTTACGCTGGGTCGTCTTGCGATCCAAGGTCACTATTTAAAAACCTTAAAGGTGCTTTAACACATCTCTGACAGTCTGGCAAGCAAGCGCGCAAGTCGTTGCGCTACTAAGGCTCTTAGACATGTTAAAATGTTCCATAAAATGCACGTACAAGGAAAAGACATTAAGTAACATTAATTTTACGAATAAGTTTTTTTTTATAATAGTGCGAACCTCACATTTCGTGTGGGTTATTTTCGTGCGCGAACATTGTTGTATAGCAACACAACACAACTCGTTTGGAGAGAAGTACATGGCGTTTCGATCAGATCGTGGCTCTCAGTTTCACATTATATTGAGCACTTGTCAAGTTTCACCACATTCCTGGAAATGCACCAATATAGGTGATATATTTATCGTACTATGTCCACATTTGAATTAATCCACCACTGACTGATCTTCCAGAAACATTGCCTTGTTACTGCAAGTGTATGTTTCTAACCCATGATGACGTTTGATGGTGACCATAGATGAAGGTATCAATCTCGGTGCAGGGACTCCGGAGCCACTGCAAGAAGAGCCCACTAGGATTTATGTACCCGGGGTGCGGGGCAATGGACATGCTGATAATTAGCTACTGCTAATCCTCTGAGTGGAGAGCTACGTTCTTCTGAATCTAAGCTGGTGAAGGATATATGTATTCAGATAGAGAGTGCAGATGAAAAATTGGGGTATCCAAATCCTGAAAGACTGGCTCAGAAAGAAAGGAGTACAGGGCCTGGACTATATCCATAAAGTGCAGCGGAAAAGCAATGCGGACTTGAAATTAAATTGCTGTTGAAATAACCAGAAATGCAAAATTTCAGTGGCTTTTGAATTGGGGAACCGAACATGTGTGGGGGTGTCCCGAGTGCATCTAGGTCAGTACTTAAGTTCAGTATTCGGTATTTGTGACGACAGACATGTTCCAAGTCATTTAGTTTCTGAGACACGTTGCTGTATACAACTAATTTACAGGTATTAATTAGCCGCTTGGTATACTGGATGGCGAAACATCCAGAAGAGTGAGTTTCAGCTGTCATGTCTCGTCATAGTGGTCGGTTGACCCCTGATAAACACTTTCAGCTGTGGGAAGGAGGCTCGCGTAAAGACTTCTTCCCATTCTCCTGCCGAAGTCCCATCTGCAAGAGGTCTGTGTTACAGATCTACCCTTCCCTTCCCCAAGCTCAGACACAAAATGCCGCATAAGACGTGTGCTGGAACTTGCATTTGCAGAGAGAAATATTGGGATATAACCAATCTTTCTATTCACCACAGTGCAAATAGAAAGGTCAGTTCTAGGTCAAGTTCTGGTAATGTTTCCTCCGCGGGTGTCAAAAGACTTCAACCAAATAGAGGAGGGAGATTGCATGGTACACTTTCTTTATCTTCTCCTGTCTCACAAGCTGTCACACTAACCATCTCTATCCAATGGTTGTCCTTCTGTTGAATTACGTTGTAATGTAAGATGCATCACATACAAATATTGATGGTTTTAGTTACAGCTGCTTAACATATAAGATATTTAATTAAGGTATGCAACGTAAATTAACTTTTTGTTTGGTCATATACTATTTACATGACACTGTAGTCAACACAAGCATTTTTCAGCTGCTTTTGATGTCTTAACAAGTGTTACGTTCAGTAGTTTGCCATTGCTTTCTGAACGACCGGCTAACATACCTTTCCGTAAGAAACCAACGAGACGTGATCCGCTGCCGAATCTCGCGCAGCTGTGTTTCATACGTGGGTATACGGGATTACGAACGGCGTTCTGAAAATCTTCGTCATGGAGACCGGCAAATTAACAAATGCTTTGCGTAAAAATGAGTCAAAGCTACGAATAGACAAACGTAATATTAACTCTGCACAGAATAGAAAGAGTTAAAGTAACACATTCTTTTAACTGAACGTTTGAAAGTATCTGCTGCTCATAACAGAAACAAGTTACCAGAAGACAGATGATTAACTTTCCCCAAACATGCAACTCATTCAGCACACATACATTTCAACATAATTATTGTGATTTTTTTTCCAGGTCATTTCTAACATGTAATGTTTCATTCTTAATTCAATAACCTCAGGTCAAACAGATGATCACCCCTAGACGGATGTTTGTTATTGTGGCCAGTGTCTACATAATCTTCATATCTTCTGGTGTTCCAATTTATTTTGTCAAGAAACTGGGGATGAAATTTGTTCCATCAAGGAACAGAACTCTGCTGGGGTTTATCTCTATCACAGATGGAGATTACTTTACAATGATTTGCTACACACTTAATAGTGTTGTTGTACCATTTCTTGCCTTTATTATCATCAGCGTCTGTACCGTTATCCTCGTTTATTATCTCCACCAACAGACACAATGGAGGAATGCCTCGACAACTTCGTCAGTAGCTAAGATTTCCACACGGAGTGACAACGTTGCCAAGATGGTGGTTATGATTTCTGCACTTTACATTTCCTGCACCATCCCGATAACCATAACTATGATGGCTCTGGCATTCGAGCCTAGAATCAATTGGGGCGGGCCGGAAGTGAATTTAGGAATGCTTGTTGGAGGTTTTGGGGTTATCGCCGAATCCATCAATCCCTCTGCAAATATTTTTATTTATTATCGCATGAGTAGTAAATTCAAAGAGGAATTTTTATACCTGAGCAGTAAAATATATGCTCAAAAACTGTAGATATTGGGATACAGATGATGATGATGAGGATGATGATGATAATCATACTAGTAATGCTTATTATTAATAATGTCATTTTTATTATTATTGCTATTAGTAATTATTAGACAGAGCATTGCTTTGCTGATCTAGCAGCTTCTGCAGCTTGTCGTGTTTTAGATATATTGGTGTCACCTTTCCTCTGGACTAAACAAGGCAGGCCGAGTGAGGGATCATGCAGTATGGTCAATACATGGTCAATAACAATTCAGATCAGGTTTTGTGTTATAGGGAGGTATAACTCCATCCCTGGTCTCGGAATTAAAGCGAGTTAAGGGTTATAAGTCCTTGTCAATTGGCGTAGATAGGGGCGCCAAGGGTTGCCTCTGATGGTGGGAGACACATACAGGTGTCGCTGATCATCTACCGCCAGCCTCAAGCTGGACATCCTCCAGCCAATTGGGAGCTGATCCGACTCAGCGAGCTTGCTTTAATGGAGACTTGGGGCTATGACAATATCTGTTTCGCAGGCTTGTAAAACAAATGCACTAGGTACTAAATGTAACAGGATAGGTTGGGGTAGGATGTATAGATCTTACACTGTTAATATCAGAACCAGCTCTAGTCAGGCCACAGGTGCAGTTAGTCTCACGACCCCGTAGACACTAGGACTTTTCTTCTCTCATTAGACTCTTTCAACCCCGGGAGAAACCCTGTTGGGGGATCGTCCCGATAATGAACTCAACAAAGTGTCCATTAATTTTAAGTAAACCGCACATGTATTGAATTAACAGATAACATAAAAGAATAGGTGCAGGATAATGCCGTCGCAGTATTCCGGGGACCGATCAAGAGGTCGTCACAATCAGAGTATAGATGTCATCATCGGGCCACTCAAAGAATGCCTAGCCGTCTGTAGTATGGAAACGCTCACCCGGCTTCCTTCCCAACGTGAAGTCCAGTGGCGATAATTCGAGACTTTTCCCGCAGACAACTTAGACTGGCGCGAGAACTCCATTGTAGATTACTTGAGTAGGAAAGTATAAGTCTCAGATGGTACCCGTTCCTACTCTGAAGCTGTACAAAGTCAAACTTGGAGTGACACAGTTCTAGCTGGGCGGCAGTAATACTGTCCTGATGCCACCCTCACGCAAATTTCCTAATCCAGAAGACCTTCCAGTTCCCAGTCCATACAACGTGAGGACACAGTGTAACGCTGATAGATTATGCACTGTCCTGTCAACACACCACACGAGAATGGTGCCGCCATATAGAATAAATTCCATCATATGCCAACATGACCACAATGTTAACACAAGACACCTTACTTGAAATACAGGAGCTTCAGCAGTGGTGCAGGTGGGCCATGATTAGCAGATGGGCCACAACCGTTGGTGAGCAATAATACTGCACGATACTCTAACAATGGAAGTAGACGTAGACACCAGTCCTGGTATCAGCCTGGTTCCACAGCATCACTTGCAACATCGCTGCCATCTTTGCTCCGTACAAGAAAGCTGACCCTGAAAGGAGAGCAACGGGTGCTAGACTCCCGGACCACAGGTTGGCCAAACCCTATCTATGGGCAAGCTCCCACAGAATAAAAGGGCCACCTTACAAAGGGCCCTCCAACCCCGTTATTATTTGTGCCGAAAAGAAGTAACTGTTACGAAGGGGACAATACCTAGTCACGCCGCTTCAGGAACTGCTTTGTCTGAGAACCTTATGGAGATGGGTACCAGTCCCGCCTTATTTGTACCCTAACCTTAGAAATTCAATAACACCATTAAGTCCTCCTCTTCATCACACAGACGTAACGGCTCCACCATCAGGCTAAAAGTTTATATTCTAGAGTCCCTAGTATGTGTGAGCTGTCGGCGTTCCATAATGCAATACTCTCCCTCTCCTCATGAAATAAAATCCTCCCGGCTGTCCCACAACGGAATCAATTCGATAGAACCAGCAAAGGGAAGAAAGAGGAAGAGTAATGTGCATTAACGCCGACTCAACGTACATGCACACGCAATAACATCCGCCTCGGCGACTTTCCAAAACGCCACGCCGTACGACCTCATCGACACACGAACCACGCCGTACACATCGACACCACACTCCCAATACGACCAGTAATGCTACCCGTCTATTCCGATCGAGATTCGAACCGGCCTGCACAAGGTCGTCACTGACCACGCACACTTTGCCCACTCATAAATGATCGCTTCCTAAATTAGTGGCGTGTTTATATTCATAAGGGTCGAGCAAACCACGACGTTGTGACTAACCGCCACTGTGAGCAGTAGGTTCCTGCCTCAGGGCGTTAAGAGCCCTTTATCGGTGGAATTCTAGTGTGCTGCTTTGGTAGTGTGACAGTTTCTAAACAGGTCCGGCCTGTGGACACGCGAAACGAGTCACGACCGGGTGGCGCCTTTATAGGTGACTATTCAAGACGGTAACAACGAACATCCACCATACCTTATATGATAGAATTGCCCTCCTCTCAGCCTTCAGATCCAGTCAAGTATCTTTAACTACTGCAGAGACGGTCTGGAGGAGTACCACAAAGGGCTCCATCTCCCCTTGAATGGCAAGCTTTGATTATATGAAGCTTTCCAAACATGAAGGCTGGGCGCAACTCACTACTGGGTTTCAACGGCAGCTCGCAACACACTGACGTCACCAATTTCAGTGCATTGCTCCCGCTGACGTGTTATGTTTTCCGGGAGTTCGGGGATTTCCCATAGCATTTTCTAATCCAGAGTCCCCATGAACAGAGTGTTCTGAACTTCACAGAAATCTTTAAGAACCAAGTTTTCTAACAGAAGCCAAATCTTTCGGATGTTTTCTGACCCGGGATCTCCCGTAGGTACCATTAGCGGGAGGTTCTCGGTCCGATTAAATGCCGACAGTACAGACATACAGGTGATTTGGTGACATTAAACAGAAAACATAGAAACCTCAAACTGCGACTGGCAACCGGGATATTCCACTGACCTGACGAATATTGACGATGTGAGAAAAACGGCCGCAATTACGCCTTAGACAATTCGGCTACGCTACCCTTAAACTTGTTTCAGCGATGTGCTATTTATATGTATACTAACTGGATCAAGAGATCTGCTAACTTGCATTACTTCGGTTTTGGCTGAAGAAATGCCATCGCAAAGGACACTGTCAGCTGACCGAAGGCGAAATATCATTCTGAGACCTTTAAACTGAAGGAAGCAACATTAGATATGCAGATGATTCAGTCTAGATTGCAGACAATGAAAATGACCAGCAACATTTAGTAGATGCGGTTGTTGCACACAGTGAACAACTATGGCTAGAACCGCATCGTAAGAAGTCATAGATTATGGTCGTCACTGGGAAGAAGGAAATACCACAATGGGATATACGAGTAAATTGGCATATTCTTACGTAAGTGAATCGATACAGTTATCTCGGAACAGCCATAACATCTGATGGGAGATGCCTTAAAGAGATTAGACCAAGAATTGCCATTGCAAAGGTAGCCTTTTGCAAGATGAAAAAAACATACTGACAAATATAAAGATATAATTGAAATGCGAAAAAGGGTGTTGAAGTGCTACATAGAACCTATACTTTTGTATGGATGTGAAGCGTGGACAATAGGCAATCAAGCTGAAAAACAGCTGATGACTGTGGAAATGTGGTTTCAGAGGAAAATGCAAAGAATGCCATGGACAGACAGAAAAACAAATGAACCTGACCTTCAAGAAACAAATGAAGATCGTAAACTGATTAGAGTCATTAGACGTAGACAGTCACAATTTTGTGGGCATGTTATGAGAAGAAATGACTTGGAGAACTTGGTGACGACTGGCAAGATCGAAGGGAAGAGACCAAGGGGAAGACCGAGGGGTAAATACCTGGATGGCTTGGCCACGTGGCATGGTCGAGACAGGAACACGGAGCTGATTCACGACTCTGGCGATCGAATGAGATGGCAGAACATGACCGCCCACGCTTATTGGCATGGCACATTATGGATGGACGGATGGATGGATTGTATCGTACATGTTGATGTAAAATCATAACATTGTTTAAACAATTCCATAAGACTATCATTTCCCATCACTACCTAGTATATGTGAATGCTTATGTCTCGAAATCACCAGTTAACTATCATCATACTTCAAACTATCTTACATTACTTGGTGGGGGACTCGTTATATTAATCAGGGAGGGAAGACTGTCAGGGAATAAACCTGCTCTGCCTTGTAATCGACTAACAGTTGTAAACATCTAACCTCATCCATCCCACTCCTTGGAAATAACAAGACCAGCTACTTTGACCTTTTCACGAGCCATTTTCAGCTGTGTGCTTGTGTATCCAGGGACTTAATCTCATGTCAGCGTAATCGAGACTTTTGTTCCGAGGTTGTTTGCCTGGAAAGGGAGTGTCGAGGAGGTGAACCCGCAGGCTCTACAAAGCCAGTGTAAGCGATAACTCAGTTAGCTAACAAATAGGAGTTCCACAATACTCCTTATATTAGCAACTTATGACGTAGTAGTAGTAGTAGTAGTAGTAGTAGTAGTAGTAGTAGTAGTAGTAGTAGTAGTAGTAGTAGTAGTAGCAGCAGCAGCAGCAGCAGCAGCAGCAGCAGCAGCAGCAGCAGCAGCAGCAGCAGCAGCAGCAGCAGCAGCAGCAGCAGCAGCAGCAGCAGCAGCAGCAGCAGCAGCAGCAGCAGCAGCAGCAGCAGCAGCAGCAGCAGCAGTAGCAGTAGCAGTAGCAGTAGCAGTAGCAGCAGCAGCAGCAGCAGTAGCAGTAGTAGCAGTAGTAGTAGTAGTAGTAGTAGTAGTAGTAGTAGTAGTAGTAGTAGTAGTAGTAGTAGTAGTAGTAGTAGTAATAGTACAGTAATAGTAGTAGTAGTAGCAGCAGCAGCAGCAGCAGAAACAGTAATCAGAGGAAGAAGAAGAAATGAACAACACTAGAAGGAAAATGGAACAATAGCAAAAAGAACAACACGAACAATGACAAAGAGACAACAATAGCATCAATACATACGGGAATAACAAAAACCAGGACATCAAAGAGAAGCAAAAGTATATAAAAAATAATAGAAAGTGCAATAAAAACAAGAACGAGAAATCGCAACAGAAACAAATTTAGGCAACAAGGACAATAACTACATAGATAAAACAAAAAGAAAATAAATTCCGCTGTTATGAGCCAGTCCTGCAGAAGTTGCATTACGTCATCCCCTCGAAGGGTTAGTTGATCCCCTCAAAAGGTTAGTTGGACAAATACATTGAGTTATGGGACTAATGTTTCCTTGGATGCTGGCTTCTGCTGTTGGCAGCGGTGCGTTAGAAATCCAGTGGAGAACCCATTGAGTTGTAAGATATCCATTCTTTAGAGAAGTACGAAAAAGAAGAGTGCAGCAGAATGTTAAATAAACCTATTCAGAAATCAGAAGATCTGTCAATTACAGTTTATCACGCATAACATATTAATGAACTAAACTTTGACTAGTTGAAAATTATACGGGAATAGTACTGATAAATCTAGTTGAATGTGAATAGCTACGTTAGCTGAAGTGATGCAACCACTGCCAGCATTATATGTGGTTTTGTAATGGTAATCACTATTCTGTCTAAAACAGTACAGCAAGGTTATGCATTAATTTAAAACCGTTGCACACCTACTAGGCCACATAATTATATAATGAGTTGTGACTCCTTATTTTCGGTCGTCACTTCATCCGATGGAATTTTTGGCACCCGTGCAAAATGAAGACTATATTGAAGACAAGAGTCGCCTAGGTGATCAGGCAAAAGTCGTTCAACTGTTGGGACATGAGCTCCGCATCAATGTTGGGGCAAACAACGGACTGACCACTGTATTGCCACAAGTACATACTACATACTGATGACATATCTACACCAGTAGAACAATATGATGAATTCTTACACCAGCTCTCCATTATCGTGTGACTTGTATTAACCTTATCGGAAGTGTCCAAGCTGAACCAAAGATGGAATGCTTTCAGTTTGAAAAGAATGCACTGTGATCACACGCTTTCTTAGTATGTGTGTGTGTGTGTGTGTGTGTGTGTGTGTGTGTGTGTGTGTGTGTGTTTGTGTGTGTGTTTGTGTGTGTGATTGCATGTTCGTGTGTGTGTCAGAGGGGGATTTTTGCGCGGGTATGTGCGTAATAAAGAGGTTATAATATCCACTAAACATGGCTAACATTTTGTTTATTTTATTTAAGAGATAGTCCAGAATTATAAAATAAATAATCTCTCAAAGGATGGCAAGGTTGTTGGGCATTATTTCTGCAGTGTAAATAGCCAGAATTCTATTGGTAAATATGAGTATGACAACGCATATCTTAACTGATCTCAACGTTGGTAGATATATCCTCAACTTCATGCTGAAAAGAGATTTGGTTGCGTTCTGTATCGTTTACAGCAAGCAAAACGCCAGATTTGCAACTTTCGGTTGACACGCCTGACATCGGTGTGAGTATATAATGTAACCTTGTTTTACCGCTTTTCTTTTTGGATATCTCATCGGTTACTCTGACAGCTGCTTGTTGTTCATGATATAATGGTTTAAATAAGCGGGTCAGTTGTGATGGAAATTCTGTATCAGTCATTTAAATTTAACAATTTATGATTGTGAACGCCGAGAAAGGTCTTACTGTAGTAAGATAAATAAGCATGACAAACTATGTTGTATTCTTTACATTTTCTGAACACCTCTTCATGGTGATTCATATGATTTTGTTAGCATGTTTTATTAGTTCTAAAGTCTAACAATGGTGCACAATACCGTCTTCTGAACTCCAAGTTCCCTTCTTCACTTTGACAACTTTGTCATCTTTTGAGGGATTATTTATTTTATAATTCTTTACTATCTCTTACATAAAATAACCATAATGTTAGCCATGTTTAGAGGATATTATAACCTCTTTATTACGTACCTACCCACGAAAAAAATCCCCCTCTTACACACACAGTAACCGTATGTTTATTACCGTAATGGCTACTGTCCTTTCTCAGTTCGTCACTTCACTATACCCAAGTTCACACATATGATCTCTCTTACCCTGAGATTCATTATCGGCTTTGCCAAGCGATGCCTCGGGGTAAACATAAACTCTGCAAGTAAACTTGATAACACAACAACTCGTCAATATAAAAGCATCAAATGGTAGGCTCTGGAAGCCCAACTCGAACTGAAGAAATAAGTCGACTCCGTTAGACGTTGACAGTTACGAAGCTGTTTATTTCTGCAGCTCACAGGCTTGTAGCAAATAATTTGGCAATAACAAAGAACAAAATACTGTGTCTGTTCTGTCCAGGCACAATTAGAATTAAAACCAACATCATGTCCCACGCCATCTCTGCTCAAAATTCTAAACAGTTGTCCTTGCACGTCAACACGGCGTCCTTCTCTCTATCTGTTCTCTTCGAAGTGTCCTTTCTGACGTTTTTCTGATATAGAGTTTCTGCATTCGTCTGCATATTCATCCGTGGCTTATATGAAGGTTGTCTCCACACTTTGACTGGTCCATTCCTTGTATTAACTCAGCCACCAATGCGATATAGTGCCAGTGCCTCGCCAACTTATCCTTCTCAAATCCACATAAGCTGCCGCTCCTATGAAGCTCTCAAGTCCGTCTGTTGTTGTTGTTGACAATCTTCCGTGACGTTTTTGTCTTACTACGTCAATGCCTAGTTTTCCACAAGATTTGGGTTGTAGGATTCTCTGTTATTTCTGATTTAACTCATTACGTCACACCTGCTACTTGGCAGTATGCCCCTCCCACTTGAAAATGATGCAATCATTTTTAATCTGTCATTGATTAGTATCACCTGACAAGTAGCAGTGCAGACTCAATGAGCCATACGTATAAAATCTACTGTGCTAATAAGATGGTATGGTCTCGTATTAATCACACACAAAATCTCATTTAAAAATATTATTATTATACGGGCACGCACTACAGTCTACATCCAACGGTAGACGTCATGTAGCACTGCCTATAGGAGGGCTGTGCTAACTACACTATAACCTATTAATAGTCACTCATTTGCCGAAACCGACAAGCGTCCACACCCAAAGCCATAAAACCCGAGTGAGGGGACGTGTGTGATTAACTGGTATCAATCCGTCTATATTAGTTTTGACTTGTAACTATATTCTCAAATTTTTTTTTCACCTGCTATGTCATCGGTCCTTGTTAAGTGGATAGGTGGGTTTCCCGCCGTAATAGCTATTGCCGTATAAAATCGTTTCAGTATCCTTCCATTCGTTGTGACGGCTATGACTTCTTATGTGTTGCTAAATATCAATGTGGCTCTGGCTAAGATCGCCGCATACCGTAATGAATGCAATGTAGAATCACCCTCAACATGTGATATAATCATTGTCACCTTGTATATGTGTTGACGGTAATTAAATATGTTGGCCATAATCATTTAATTAACGGCGTCCTAGGAGAATCATAATCTTACATAAGCATAATAAATTTTTGAACTAGTAACTCATTAATCAAAATAAACTTAATTAACCCTGGAATAAATAGAAAATCGCATAATATGCACATCCTTTCATTGTGTCATGCTATTCAGTCCGATCTATCTTAATGTATAGTTTGTACTGTTCTGCGTCTGAACTGTATCGTGTATGTGTTCAAAATATCATTAACCAACATTCTACCAGCAAATATAAATGCAACAATTTAAATATCTTCATATCTCAACATCTCAATTATGGATGAAGTAATATGTGAAACGTGACGTATAATTCACCGAAATGGATGTGATGTGTGAATCTGCGCAATGACGCGAAGTGTGAATACGGGCAAATTCGATGATGCGACGAGTGAATATCCCCAATGATGTGAAATGTGAATCTGAGTAATCATGTGATATGTGAATTCAATCCCTGACGTGACATGTGAATCTGATCGAAGACGCGATATGTGAATTCGATCCATACTTTGAAATATGAATCTGATTAATGACGTGGCATGTGAATCTGATCAGTGATGTAACAATTGAAACTGATCTAAGATGTGAGATGTGCATTCGACCCATGATGAGACGTGTGATTTCCACCAATGATGAGACGTGCGAATTCGACCAATGATGAGGAATGCGACTTCGGCCAATGATGAGAAATATTAATGCTACCAATGATGAGAAATGCGAACTCGACCAATGATAATGAATGTGAATTCGAACAATGCTGATAAATATTGACTCGACCAATGATGACAACTGTTATTTCGATCAGTGCTTACAACTGTAAATTCTGCCACTGATGACAACTGTGAACTCGCTTCATGATGTGCAATGTGAATAAATAAAAGTTCGCATATCTAAAACAAATATGTAAATAAATTAAATTAACTAATAATAACAAACACTGGTGTCACTCCACAAAGACCGCACTCAGTTCCTGACGAAATTGTAAAGTTCTAGCCACATGTCCAATGTTAATGTATAGTCACTCGCGCATAATATTGAAGCGAAAACGAATGCACTGACCACATCATAAGTCCGTAGATCACTATAACGGCATCGGCCCGACAAATAATGTCCGCGTCTACTGCCAATGAATCAAATCAAACAAAATATGTACATATCTGACACTAATTAATATTTACTAATTATGTTAGAATGTTTGTTGTGTTTGTAGAGAGATTCTATTTGGGTGTCTATCAATGAAATGAACACTCGGCCTGTTGTACTACATGTATGCACGCAAACAAATAACATGAACTGTGATAGCAGATAGGAATTCTATAGTCTACTAAGAAGATCCACCAAGTCCTTGCCTGGAATATGACATATATCAAACTCATAGTCTTGTAACAGAAGAGACCATTTGTGTATTCTGGAGTTCTTTGGATGGCCAGATTTAAAGATCTGCAACGGTTTATTAGAACTAGATATTTCCTCCCGAGCAGATATCTAGAGAACTTATTCACACTCTCGATTAAAGCTAATGCCTCAAGTTCAGTGATTGCATAATTTCTCTGCGTTTCTGAAAGTTTCTCACTAAATGCACAGAACAGGATGTAATTTGCTGTTATGAATCTGGAGGAGGACAGCAGATATGACGTGAAAACTCGCGTCTGATGTCATATGAAATCTTTTGAAATATCTGGAAGTTTGAGAATCGGATAACTGCTGAACAGAGATTTAATCCGTTGTAGAAGTTAGTCGTGTTCATTTGTCCATATAATCTTAGTAGGTTGACCTTTTTTCAACAGTTCTGAAAACGCTGCTGTCATAGCAGCAAAATTAGGAATGAACTTCTGATAGTAGTTAATAAGACCTAGCAAACTCCAAACTTCTTTTTTCGTGGTAGGAGGTTTAATGTTCAAAAACTTGGTGACTACCTGTGGGTCTGTTTTGCGGAACCCATCTGAAATTCTATGACCAAGAAATTGGATTTCGGTGAACCCTATTTCAACCTTGCTGGGTTTGACCTTAAGACCAGCATGTTGGATTCTTTGGAATACCTGTTTTAATATTCTAATATTCTAGAATATAGACATGTGTGTCTATATCCGCGGTGTGTATAGAGATATCATCCATATAAGTAGCTACATTAGTAATAACGTGAAGTAGCTTTCGCATCATGCGCATAAACGTGCTCGGCGCGTTCTGTAAACCAAAAGGAAGAAATACCCACTCGTGCAGACCTAACGGAGTGGCAAAATCAGTGATGTGCATGGAATCTTCTTCCATGGGGATTTGCCAATATTCCTTTGTAAGGTCGATCTTTGAGAAGATTTTGGAGTTAGCCATGCCATCTATGAGTTCATCGACATTTGGGGTTGGCTCAGCATCAAGCAACGTGGCAGGCTTCCACTTGTAGTTTCCTAGGATGCATAATGTGGCAGTTTCCCCTTACATTTCGCATCCACATAGCTGTGAACTTACGTATTCATTCTTTGACATGATTAGTCGCTACGATAAGTACCCTACTCTTTGGTTTTCTTGCAAACAACAAAGAGCACCACTTGGGGATTCCAGTGGATACTCTATTCCCAAGAGCTGCAATTATCACACCTTAATGTATTTGCCTTCCTGTACCATGGGGAGATGGATTTTGCGGTTTTCCCTTCATCAAGTTTACTGTCAAGATGGCATTTCTTACTATCCAGTTATCATTCAACATTGTTGTGACATGGGTGGTTAAAAGAAGGGTTCGCATATCCATTGGTTTTATAAAATGAAACACTATGCAATTTAATAATATATATATATTGGGGGGGGGGGGGGCTAAAGGCCATATTTTCTCACCATAAAACTCGGCGTCTATCTGGATCGAGCCAAATGTTGTTAAAGAAATTGACGTTTGATAGGTCATGTGATCAATATTACGTCGAACGACCTTTACTTTGCATGAAGTTTTCTTATATATATATATATAAGTATATATATATATATATATATATATATATATATATATATATATATATATATATATATATATATATATGCCGGTCTCCCTGGCTGAGGTATTAGCAGCTTTCACCATAACCCCGAATACTTTCGTGGTTGACGTGAGTGCACGAGAATTTGAAGGGGTTCGAGTCGCTCCAGTGACTTACGAGAGTATGGAGCCGGTCGCTCAGAAAGTCGCGGCGTTTTGATGAGCGTAATCTAGCCTAGGAAGCAACATACAGCTGACAGATGCCGGTGTTGACCGCAATATCCTGAAACGGGATGGAATATATATATATTCATTGGCACCTTGCCGTCTTTACAGACGATAGTTTGTAAGGGATGGAGTTATTGCCTCTCCATAGCACAAAGCCTGGGCTAAAATATAGAGATCATGTGTTGCCAATGCAGCATGATCCCTCTCTCGGCCTGCCTAGTTCACTCCAGAGGAAAGGTAACACCTCTACATCTGGAACAAGACAAGCTGCAGAAGCTGCCGGATCAGCAAAGCAATGCTCTAATTGTCCGCCTGTCGGAGCTTCGATCCTAGACCAGCCGCCAACCAAGGCTTAGAGCCTGGTCTGCCCTGCAATGACACTTTGCCTTTAGGTTGCATTTCCTCGCACCAGGGTAAGGCTTGTACCCTCCCAATTGCGCTCTCCCGCCCGAAGCCGTTGGCACAATGTGGGATGTCGGGTTTGGCAAGCGCCGCCCAACGTTCGGCGGTAACAGAAAGCAGGTAGTACCGTCTACTGTTATACGGTAGCTCAGTCATATCTGACTAAGACCTGACACAAATATATATATATATATATATATATATATATATATATATATATATATATATATATATATATATATATATACAAATAAATATATATATATTATGTGTACTGTCATCTGCCGTTGGTGTCCATGTCTCTCTGCCACCTGTCATAGTGCTGTAATTAAACAGTGCTGACGATATCTGCCCATGCCACCGTCTCAGACGTCCATCCAGTATTGTTTCTCTCGGTTTGCCTCTGCTGCTTCTCCCACAAATCTTGTTTCTGTTTCCTTAATATATTCTTAATAATCAATTTGCATGCATTTAATTATTTGCCTGTTCGGGCGTAAATAGAGCTGAAAATTAAAGCCACATCTGCCAGACTATACTTGTTTATTTAAACACAAGAAATCTATTGGGGGGAGGGGGGTGGCGTTGAGGCCACTAAGACAATTACATAAATAAACACACATAGTATTATTTGGCGCTCACAGAAGGAGAAGAAGGAAGTAGAGACTAGAAGACGCACTAGACAACATAAAATTTAAAAGCTATAGTTACCAACCGGGATCGAACCGGGATCGGGGAGGCACCGTCGTCATTTGGAAGCGACAGGTTCGATCCTGGTCGGTAACTATAGCTTTCAAATTTGATGTTGTTTAGTGCGTCTTCTAGTCTCTACTTCCTTCTTCTCCTTTTGTGAGCGCCAAATAATACTATGTGTGTTTATTTATATATTTGTTTATTGTACTACTAGTGTTTTCCAAAAGATGTATCTGTCTGTTTCTTAAATTTTCAGCAATGATAGAGTTCAGAATGCAATTTGTCTATTGCTGGTTTCTGTTACGAATCACAAACTAACTTTAGTTCTATCTAATGGCAGTTATGTTTAGTGTCACATGGTATTTCAGCATATCGGAAAGGATCGCTATTAAATGGAACGTTATTATTAGCAATTATAGACGCAGGAAAAGTTATCTGATTACTGCAAGAGAATTTCACTTAGTGCTGTGTATGTGTATATTTCAAAATCATCATGATATTTATCTAGTGGAAAGATAGACTGCTTATTATCATAAATGATATAATTAAATGTGACTTTTTAAATATTTGGCAAAATACAGTATTATCCTGAAATTATAACCCAAATTATTTTCTTTTCGACAGTGTTTCTGCATCTGGGTTTAATTTCAAATATAAAATTCTATGTAAAGGTTTAAAGGTATTTAAAGGCAGGAGATTAGACTTCACTACACATGATTGTAACCCGTATGGCTCGGTCATTTGATGTTATTTTACCTACCAGCACCGTTTTACAGAGCATGAACTCCGTAGCCCCAGCGGCGACCGAAAGGCTCCGAGAAAACTGAACTCATGAACCAAACTAACAGACTCCAGAAATGAACCCACGACTTTCGGAGCACGAGACTACCGCTTACCCACTTTGCCACGGAGATCAGAAATTGTTGTAATATGTGACTTTACTCTGAGTTGAAACATGAAACAAATAAATACGAGACTGAACATCCCATCGCCCAATGCCTAACTTTGTGGCAAATGCAAGTCACTTTATATTTCACATACAGACGACAATCACTACATAGGGGTTACGCACGGCTTACTGCGTCTGTAATAGCATAATACAGTAACTTACCAACTATCTAAATAAAGTCACCTTTAGTTATGTTTTATTTTTCATGAACCTCGGCTCCCAGGTCCAATCAGTCTAGAAAATTCCATGGAAAGTATAGGCGGTCGACATGATATTGATCACATGACCTATCAAAAGCCAATTTCTCTATCGATATTTAGCTCGATCTAGATACAACTAATTGGGCTTATATACTGAAAAACAAATAATATTAAATAACATAGCGTGTATATGTGTATGTATATATGTATATATATATATATATATATATATATATATATATATATATATATATATATATATATATATATATATATATATATAAAACAAAGATAATGCATACAGATCAAACTACTATGGAGAAATAAATATATGTTAATGAGAAAAAATTGGAGGTGGTGGAAAGTTTTGAATATCTTGGGGCATTGATTACCAACAACGGTGACACAATGAAAGAAATTAAACGACGACTATCAATTGCTCTTCAAAGACTAAAACATCCGAAAAACATTATGGAGTGGGACAAATACAACTACAATAATTAGAATTTTAATAGCATGCATCTTTTCCATTGCAACATACGCCTGTGAGACCTGGACACTTACTAAACAAGCTGAACAACGCATAAATGCGTTTGAATATAAATGTTATAGACGAGTTCTAAGAATATCCTGGGTAAAGAAAAGAATAAATACTTCTATACTTCAAGAGCTGAATATTGAACAAGGTTGGCTATTAAAGACGATGAAGCAAAGAAAAGTTAAATATTTTGGTCACTTCAAACGTCACGAAAGGTTTTAGAGAACAATAATGGAGGGGTATATGCCTGGGAAGAGAGGAAGAGGAAGGTCAAAGAGAAGATGGGTGCAGGATGTGGCGGATGATCTCAAGATGGGTGTATCGGACGCGGGACATCTTGCTCATGATCGAAAGGTTTTCCGGAAGATTGTTATGGGAGCAAGGTTCTGCAAAGGACATGCTACTGAATGAATGAATGAATGAATAAATGAATATCGCAAGTGATAAGGGAGACATAAGAAGCACGTATGAAGGAATAAAGAAAGCCTGTGGTCCAGTGATCAAAAGAAGTGCACCATTGAAAACCTTGACTGGAGAAGTCATCACTGATAAGAAACAGCAGATGGACAGATGGGTAGAGCACTATTTGGAGCTTTACTCAAGTGAGACCAAACTAGCGGATAATGCCCTCAACGCCATAGAGGCTCTACCAACTCTTGACCACCTGAACACACTTCCCACCATAACAGAAGTTAAGTGTGCTATAAATGAACTTGCATCTGGCAAGGCTCCAGGTAAGGATGGGATTCCAATAGAGGTTATCAGGAGTGGGCAAGACACACTCACTATACAGATCCACCAGCTAATAGAGCTATGCTGGCGTGAAGGACAAGTCCCACAGGATTTCAAAGATTCAAGCATCATAACACTGTACAAGAACAAGGGCGATCGGAGCGACTGCAACAACTATAGGGGTATCTCACTTCTGTGTATTGTTGGAAAAGTATTTGCCAGAATTGTTCTGCGCAGACTTCAAGTCCTAGGAGATCAAGTCTACCCCGAATCACAGTGTGGCTTTCGACAGAACCGATCTACCACTGATATGATATTCTCATTGCGACAAATGCAAGAAAAATGCCGTGAACAGAATCAACCACTGTTTATTGCCTTCATCGACCTCACAAAGGCATTTGATTTGGTCAGTCGTGAGGGTCTGTTCAAGGCACTAAAGAAGATTGGCTGCCCACCAACTCTTCTGTCCATTGTGGAATCGTTCCACACAGGCATGAAGGGTATAATCAAGTTTGATGGTGCAACTTCTGAAGAATTTGAAATCAAGAGTGGAGTTAAGCAAGGTTGTGTACTAGCTCCCACCCTCTTTGGAATATACTTTTCACTTCTACTGAAATATGCATTTCGTGATCAGGATGGTGGTATATACATTCACTCACGCTCAGATGGCGGCCTCTACAATGCTCGGAGATTGAAGGCTAAGACCAAAATTAGGAGGGTACTGATCAGAGAGTTGCTTTTTGCAGATGATGCTGCAGTTACGACCCACTCTGAGGAAGAATTGCAATGTCTACTATCTGCATTCTCCAATGCTTGTTCTGAATTTGGTTTAACAATTAGCAAAAAGAAGACACAGATTATGTCACAAGATGCACATGGGGTACCAGCAATCTTTATTGACGACGCCGAACTAGAGATAGTAGACCATTTTACATATCTAGGATAAGTGGTAAATAGCAAATTATCCCTAGATCAGGAAATCAACATCCGGATTGGTAAGGCAGCAACAACAATGAACAGGTTAAGAAAAAGATTCTGGGAGAACAGGAAGCTTACTGCCAAAACAAAAGTCCTTGTCTATCAAGCCTGTGTCCTTAGTACTCTTCTGTATGGCAGTGAAACCTGGACAACTTACTCACACCAAGAGAACAATTTAAACAGCTTTCATATGCGGTGTCTGCGAAGAATTCTTGGTATTAAGTGGCAAGACAAAATCACAAATACTGAAGTATTGGAAAGATCAGGTTGTGTGACAGTTTATTCCATGCTCAGTCTTCGTAGACTTAGATGGATAGGACATCTTAGGAGGATGGATGATGGTAGAATACCAAAGGATATCTTTTTTGGTGAATTACAGATGGGTAAGAGATCTCAGGGTCGGCCTCTACTACGATACAAAGATGTGTGTAAGCGGGGCATGATTGATACAGGCATTGATAATGCACATTGGGAGCAAGTCGCCGCTGAACGTGTTGCATGGAGGGCAAATATCAGAAATGGAATAAAGTCAAAGGAGAAAATTATTGCAGAAAAGTCAGACACCAAGCGATTGAGACGTAAGATGGTGCATGATGGTGGAAATGACCACGTGTTCAGATGCACCCACTGTGAACGGACATTTACAGCGCAAATTGGGCTTATCAGTCACACTCGCTACCGCCATAGTTAAAAGTTATTATGCCTTTTTAAAGCACAAACTATCGTCTGTCAAGACGGCAAGGTGCCAATGTGTATATATATATATATATATATATATATATATATATATATATATATATATATATATATTATATATTATATATATTATATTATATATTATATATATTATATATCTTATATATATATATATATATATATATATATATATATATATATATATATATATATATATATATATATATATCTGCAAAAACTCAAATCATTTAATATATGCCTGTTGCGGTATTAGTTTGCTCACTGCTTTTAAACGAAATGTGTAAGGAACATAACATGCTAATTAGCACAAGTAAAACAGAGGTAATGTCTGTAACTAAAGCAGAAAAAAAACAACAACGATTCACCTAAACGAACATCCCCTGAAACAAGTAAAGAGCTTCAACTACCTAGGGAGTATTATAACATCAAATGGCAAATCAGAAGACGAGATCGAAAATAGATGCAATAAGGCACATTAAATCATTGGACAAATGGAACCAATACAAAAGAACAAACATGTGTAAATCTTGAAAAATAAAGCACTCTACAACACAATCTTCCTACCAACTGTATGCTACTATTGCCAAACCTGGACAATGACAGAAAAAGAGAAACGAAAAATCCCGAAAACAGAAATGAAATAAGATTCTTGAGAAGAAAATTCAATGTATCAAGAAGAGAGACAATTAGAAATGAAGAAATGAGGACTAAATTCAGGGTTATAGCAGCGATAGGTTTTATTAGAAAGCAGTAAGTCAAATAGTTTTATGCAATTAGGTTACCAACTACCAGTATACCACAAGAAGTAATGATGTAAGTTCGCTGCGTGGTCTTGAGGTATGGTGTACTCCTAGAGTGCTGGAGGTCCCGGGTTCAAGCACCGGTGATGCCGGGATCATTTTTCTCGTGGACTTCTAGTAATAAATTTCCCCTGGTCTCTGGGTAGTGAGATCGGACGCCCGTGTGTATTTTTGCGCACGTAAATATCCCTTGGCAGTTGAACATAAAAAAATAGTAGCCTAACGGCGCTGCCCGGGCAAAATTTCGAGTTGAAAATCTACCCAAAGTATTTCAGGATTCTCGTCGGTGCTACGGAGTTCGTTCACTGAGCTGATTTTCTCCAGACTCAGGCTTGAGTTAGGAGTAGAACGGAGCACTTATGGGTTGCAACCATGTGCCGTGATGTTGATCCGGCGACTAAACTAAAACTAAGTAATGATATGCAGATCAGATGGAAGCAGAGGAAGAGGCCGACCACGTAAACGATCGACGGAGTCCAAAGGAATATCGATACATGAAACAAATAAGCGGGCAATTTCCCACAGTTTATACTTCACCCCGACACTGCAAGGTACAAGAGGAACAAGATGAGATGAGATGAGAATCTCTGCTTCTCCAATTTTCAATAATCATACGGTTTGAAATGTAAAATTGTTATGTTTTGGTGACATGTCACAAATAAATTTTGGTTCTTTTGAGTGTCACACAGTATTGTAGATTACAATACATAGTTAAGCAGTGTTTTCCTCTATGTGAAAGGAGTGCTATATACAGCAATAATAGAAGCATTGAAAGTTACGAAATAATAACTTGAGAACTTTAGGTATTGTCATTTATATGTGCATCTCTCAATTAGTGTTTAATTCTTCATGTCGTAAGGCAGGCTATGTATCGTGCATGATGTGGATAAAGGTATCTTATAAAGTATTGCAACATGTAATATAGTATTTACACAGAAACAGTAAGATCAACATATATATGCTCCACTGGCTACCTCATATGGGTGACTTACATTTGCTATACAGGTTTAAACATTATAAGATGAAAACCCAGCTGCTATAGACAGTTAATTCCAGTTTAAATTCAGTGTAAAGTCACATACTTAAAAGTTAGTGACTTGAGATAACATTTAATGTGGAAATTCGTAAAAGTAATTACGTTAACCAATCGGAGAAACCACTGTTCAGGGTTATATTTAGATTAGAAAACACACAACGTAGAAGCATATTAAGGGCTTATTTAATATAGAATGTATATACGAACAGTTTTACCCTTGTCAGTGTGGATACGAAGTTTAAACATTATGTATGTATGTATGTATGTATGTATGTATGTATGTATGTATGTATGTATGTATGTATGTATGTATGTATGTATGTATGTATGTATGTATGTATGTATGTATGTATGTATGTATGTATGTATGTATGTATGTATGTATGTATGTATGTATGTATGTATGTATGTATGTATGTATGTATGTATGTATGTATGTATGTATGTATGTATGTATGTATGTATGTATGTATGTATGTATGTATGTATGTATGTATGTATGTATGTATGTATGTATGTATGTATGTATGTATGTATGTATGTATGTATGTATGTATGTATGTATGTATGTATGTATGTATGTATGTATGTATGTATGTATGTATGTATGTATGTATGTATGTATGTATGTATGTATGTATGTATGTATGTATGTATGTATGTATGTATGTATGTATGTATGTATGTATGTATGTATGTATGTATGTATGTATGTATGTATGTATGTATGTATGTATGTATGTATGTATGTATGTATGTATGTATGTATGTATGTATGTATGTATGTATGTATGTATGTATGTATGTATGTATGTATGTATGTATGTATGTATGTATGTATGTATGTATGTATGTATGTATGTATGTATGTATGTATGTATGTATGTATGTATGTATGTATGTATGTATGTATGTATGTATGTATGTATGTATGTATGTATGTATGTATGTATGTATGTATGTATGTATGTATGTATGTATGTATGTATGTATGTATGTATGTATGTATGTATGTATGTATGTATGTATGTATGTATGTATGTATGTATGTATGTATGTATGTATGTATGTATGTATGTATGTATGTATGTATGTATGTATGTATGTATGTATGTATGTATGTATGTATGTATGTATGTATGTATGTATGTATGTATGTATGTATGTATGTATGTATGTATGTATGTATGTATGTATGTATGTATGTATGTATGTATGTATGTATGTATGTATGTATGTATGTATGTATGTATGTATGTATGTATGTATGTATGTATGTATGTATGTATGTATGTATCGGTAGGTAGGTAGTTAGGTAGGTAGGTAGGCAATTAGACAGGTAGGTAGGTAGGGAGGGAGTCACGTAGGTAGGTATGTAGTTAGTTAGGTAGTTATATTGCCAGATAGTTATGTAGGTAGGTTGTTAAGTAAGTAAGTAGTTATGTAGGTAGGTAGATAGTTATTTATACGTATGTACAACAGTGAAATCTCAATGCCAGTACACTTCTAGATTGATTTGTTATAGGTCATACCTTTCGGGACACTATATTTGACTAATTTATCAATGGAAATAATGGTAAATCACACTATTCCGTTTGTGATTGAGACCTATCATCAGATAATAGATGCCCGCTCAATCCTAATTTTTACATACATTATCTACACCGCTGTGTGTCAGGTCTTGAATACTTTTGGTGTGTTTTCCAACATCATCAACATCGTGTGCTTTGTGAAGCAAGGATTCAAGGAACCCATTAACATTAGTCTTGTGGGTAAGAATTGAGACATTATTCATTGGATCAGATATCAGATAAGAGACGCGGTTGGCCGAGTGGCTAGAACTCCTTGTTCTCATTCCGGAAACTCTGGTTTGAATCCTCTTTAAAATATAGATTTTGTTTTTCTGTCGGAGTCAAAAAGAAATCGCGGCAACTGCACCAGCCAGGCGGCATTAATTCCTCGGGCTCAATTCCCCCCTCCCCCCTCCCCCGTCCTACACCGCAATGTACTATATTCAGCAAATGACAGAATCAGATATCAACAGCAAACTATGTTTCTGTTTTTTAAAGCGGATTAAACGGCATCTCTGGCCGTTTTGATAGTGGGACGCACATGTTCATAAATTCCTGTCATACTGAGTCAAGGGAAGCGAGCCGATTTCCCATGATGTTGCTAGTAAAAGACGGCAGCCGTTCAGAAAGCAATGGCAAACTAATGTACTAAAATTGCCATGTAAATCACAAAAATGCAGTAAATAACGTAAAGTACAAGCAACTAACAGACTTATGGAGTGTTACGTCGTATATTTTGTTGATTAAACGTATACTTTAATTTGTGTGTTTGGATCTGGAATCTAAGTCCATGCTAAAGCCTACAGGGGACAAAGTCCTGGACAGTTTCGTCTGCTCACCATCAGGTAGACCGTCTCTGTGGCGAAGATGTTACAGACACAGATCGTAATCCCGCATATCCGCGTTCCAAACACAGTTTTGGGCCAGTTGTCAGCAGAACGCCTTATTTTTGTTTTTAATTAAATGGTATGGGTGACGGTCGTACGGAAAGCAATGCAAAACTACTGAACGTAAACCTGCCCATGAATCACGAACAGCCAAAACATTATGGGGTTGACTGCTACCTCTTGTAAAGGATATGCGACTAACTCTTTTAGCACCATCAGGTAGGCCTGTTGTCCAAATGATAACGGCGGTCCAGCAAGTGTAAAAGCCCAGTTTTCCCGCCTCTCAGTCTAACTGGCAGAGTTAACAACTGATGAGGAAAGCCCTGGGCCACTGATACAGGAATTCACTGGTACTGATCGGCTGTCACATAAGTAGAAGAGAAGAAGTAGAGAATATAAGACACACTAGGAAGACAGACATAGAGATTTAAGGACACACTAGAGAAATAAGTAGAAATTAGATGGCACACTCGTATGAAGTACAGACTAAAGGACACACTTCAGAAAGGACTAGAGATTAGATGAAACATTAGCATGAAGTAGAGACAAGAGGTAGTATTAGATAACAAAAAAGTAGAGATTAGAGGATACACTAGAGAAAGAAGAAGAGATTAGAGGACGCACTAAAGAAAGAAGATGACACAGCAGTAATGAGTAAAGATAAAGAGGCACACTAGATTTAAAAAAAAAAAAAAATACAGTAGAGGACACGCGGGAGAAAGAAGTAGAAATTCAAAGGCACACTAGTATGAAGCAGAGATGAGAGATGACACTCATAATCATCATGTGCCATGCCGATCAGCGTGGGCGGTCATGTCTTTCCCCTCAATCTTGGAAGTTGTCACCAAGTTCTAAAATGTATACGTTTTATTTCGTCAAATCAGTTTTTGGTTTTTATTTACTTCTTGTACTATTTGTTCATTGGTTTACTTTTTCTCAGTTCATAGTGTTCTTTTTATTTTCCTCAGAAACCACATCTCCACTGCCATTATATGTTTTTTCTATGTAGCACTTCAAAACTCTTTTTCTCGTTGCGGTTGACATTTTTCTATTGGTCAGTATGTTTCCATATGGCAAAAGTTTACCTTCGCCATAGCTATTCGTATTCTTATCACTTCAAGGTACATCCAGTCAGATGTTGTGACTTTTCCGGTTGGCTGTACCTATTCACTTGTTTGAGAATATACCCATTTTCCCGTATATTACATTGTGGTATTTATTTCTTCCCAGTGACGACCATAATCTGTGTTTTCTTACAATTTAGTTCTACCCCTAGTTGTTCGCTGTGTGCAACAAGAGCATCTACACAAGATTGTAGATCATGTTCATTGTGTGCAGTCAATACTGTATCATCCGCCTACCTAATGTTTTTGATGTTGTGTCCCCAAAAGGTGATGCCTCTCATATCTTCTTAATTTCTAAACAACATATGTTCACTGTATATGGTGATAAAACAGTTCTGGAGACATTACACATCCCTTTTGCACAACCCTTATAATAGACTGTTATTTACCTAGTTCATTATCAATCTTTATAACAGATTGTTATTTCCAAATCTAAGGTCTTTCTCATCAATTTGTAAATCTGCAAGCATCTTTAACATGTTGACATGTCATATTTTATCGAAAGCATTTTTGTAGTCAATAAAGCAAAGAAGTCTTTCTTCGGTTATTTGTAACGCTCAGTTAATTTTCTCAGCAAATACACAACATTTAATGTACATTTGCCCGCTCCGTGGCGAAAGACTTACTGACGCAATTCTTAATTCCGCTTACCGCGTTATAAACAGAACTGCGGGCCACTTGAAAGCAGACATCCTTGCGTTGGTTCCCTATACAAGCTATGGCAACCTATTGAACTTAAACTTGCCAAGAAATCACGAACAGAAAATAACTGCTGGAGTTGACAGAGACGTCCTATAAAGAATATGCAAGTAACTGTTTTGCCTTCTACTGATCCTAATTGTTCCTTCCCCATTTCATGTTGTATTTTCTTCATATTTCTTTTCATTATGATTTTTAGAAAATTCTTTGCGATGTTGCTCATTATACTAATTATTATTCGATCTTGATAACATTCCAAGACTCTAATTGGCACTAGAGAAAAGAAATTAGAGATTTGTGGACTCTAGAAAGATATATGGATTAGAGGACAAATAGTGTGTTGTCTAGTCACTACTTCTGTTTTCTACTCCAAGAAGCACTACATACTTGCTAAATGACAGATAGAGCAATATGTTTTTTATTTTTTAAATTTGCATTTTCTCTCTTTGAACTCAAGCCTAGTCCATACACACTACTACTAGTAGCACTGGACTGAATTGTGTGTGTGGATTAGCTTTTCCTATTATCAAATACCCCTCGCCATCAGGTGAACCCACTCTTACTTCTGAGGTTCTTGTAATTTACATCCACAAGTCAAGAACGAGAAGTCAACATTTTAGTCCAACTTTCCGGTGTAGGGGTTGAGCCTCTTACCTTGGCATCAGCACACCGGATGTACCGTGATCTTATCCATTCGGCCAAGCTGACCTCGATAGAGCAGCATGATTATATAATCTCCATCAGTGAACAAGATGAAAGTATTCATATACTCGTTGGTGCTAATGAAACCACACTGGAATCATCAAAACAACATCATTGTAATCACTACCACCACCACCTCTTTCACAGTTATCATCGCAATAATCCTCACTTTTATCATCGTTATCATCGTCATCATTTCTTCTTCTTCGTGTTATTATTATTATTATTATTATTATTATTATTATTATTATTATTATTATTATTATTATCGTTATCATCATCATACTCACCATCATGATCATGATCATTATTCTTCAGGTGACGTTGTTTGAACATACACTGGCTATCATGACAATGCCCTCATCTGTATCATCTATTTTTTCTTTTTTTTTGGGGGGGGGGGGGGGTTACATTATTATTTTGTGCTGAATGTAAGCAGGCAAGTTGACACACATGTTATTTCTCACAACAGTTTTTTTTTTTTTTTTTTTTAAACTGTGAACGGACAAAAAGATAAAAGACAGTTCTACAAGAAGAAGAATAAAATACGTACATTAATTAGAGAACTTAGACGTAGACTCACGATTATTTTATCACATAATGTGGAGGATTAACGTTGACAACCTATTGACAAGTGGCAGCATTGATGTGAAAAAGAACAAAGTTACAGTAGAGAGAAAAATACATAGCCACATGACAGTATAGAGACAATAACACATACCTGATCCAAGACATATGACCGCTTGCGATAGCGAACCATAAACGTCGATGCGTAGCGGCAGAGTCATATAGTTAAAGTTAGTTGGCAGTCCTTTACAGAACGTTGCAATCAACCTCATAATTAATTGGTTGTTTTTGATTTACTAAGCAGCGTTAGTTCAGCAGTTTGTCATTGCTTTCTGAACCGCCGACGCCTTATATAATCGAAATCAACGCTAAGCGTTCTGCTTCCAAATCGCTCGCAGATGCCTTCGATGCCTCTTCTCGGGAAGTCTTTGAATTAATACACTGCGCCTTTCACTATGCCCTAACCAGCAGCGCCACAGTCGTATAATGTTGAATAATACATACTAAAACCATGCACAAAGGTCACGAAGCATTTTAATTCACATATTGAAAGCAAACTATACGTTTTGCAGATTCATTACTTTATAAACTAATCACGCAAAGAGAAAGATATATCGCTGGTGGTTGTTGCAGGAAAAACATGGAGTATATTCATCTTTGAATAAAACAATACCTCTTGAAACCGCGGGACCCAGTGTCGTATTCATCTTCTACTTCTGCCCTGTATCCTTCATTGAGACATAGAGAGTCATTCAAACTAAGCCAGACCATTTTATCTTTTACTTTCTCCTGCAGCTCCATCTATTACCCCAACCCTCTCTCCCCACATGTTATTTATCTCTCTCTCTCTCTCTCTCTCTCTCTCTCTCTCTCTCTCTCTCTCTCTCTCTCTCTCTCTCTCTCTGGAATTCTTTTCTCCAAGTTTTTTAGGTCTCACAACATTTCGTTTGCCTTGTGGATTCTAGACAAGAGAGTATATTTATACTGTCCACAGGTTTTCTCAATGTGTGTCCTATCTTCGTTCACTAAGATTAGTTTAGTTCTCTCCTGGAGCACTTCAGTGATGATTCTGGAGGATTTATCTAATCACTTTAGTTTATGTTGTGTGATTTCTGCAGTATGTATCTGGCGAGATGCAGCGAAATATGCCAGGAATTAAATCATGCAATCTATTGTGTGTGTGTCTTCGTCAAATTCGCTACGGGAAAACATTGTTTTGAATAGCACTATCAGTCTATAATTTTCACACTTTTACAGATCCCCTTTAAAATCAACTTAACCAGACATCCTTCTCTCCAAGTTGCTCTTATTTCATCGGTCTCCTTGTCTCTACCAAATAATTTGTGCTGCAGTTCAGTTGACGTGTCCATACTGGTTTTAATAGCTTCTACTGAGATATCATTTAGGCTTTCCCATCTTTCAGTAGTTAGAGAACTTTCCAAATTTCTTCTTTACATCCCCCCCCCCCCCCAGTTGATATACAGTTCCAAATCTACCCACAGGATATCGGGAGGGATGCCTGGAAACATTTTATTCAAAATATCCTTAAATGATCCAACCCATCTCTTGATTTGACCGGTAATGTTAGTGAGAACAATCCCTTTACTATTTTTGATAAGTCCAGCGTGTTGATTATATTTTGTTACCAATTTCCTTGTGGTGTTGTAAAGATGTCTGAGGTTTCCTTTTGCTGCTGAATCCTCTATCTTTCTTGCTAGGGCAACCAAATAGAGTCTTTTATTTACTGTTATGTATTTTTGCATCAATTGCAACGAGAAAAGGTGAGCTGAAGTAGAAACTGTACTTTTATATGGATATGAAGCGTGACAATGGGCAGACAAGCAGAAAACCATCTGATGGAGTGGACATTTGGTTTTTGAAGAAAATGCAAAGAATACAATGGACAGACAGAAAAATCAATGAGAAAGTCCTTCAAGATGCAAATGAAAACGACACAAACTGATTTAAGAAATTAGACGTAGATACATTTTTGGGCACATTATGAGAAGGAATGAACTAGAGATCCTGGTGACAAATAGCAAAAATGAGTTGAAAAGACCAAGGGGAAGGCATATAAATAATTATCTTGATGGCGTGGCCACATGGCATGGTGAGTCAAACACACAGAGCTGTGAGGGTGTGATATAGCGACACATGACCCTCCCACTCTTATCGGCATGGCACATGATGGATGGATATTTTTGGGGACACTGACTTTAGCAGCTCTTGTTTTGCTCTTAGTTAAGTCTTATTTTTTGTTCCTTCTATATATTTTCTTGAGGGATTATGGTATTATCCATCTTCGACTTTTGAGCTTGTCGCCTGTAAAGTGAGGCAGCCTATTTCTCCTTGCATTCCGCCAACAAGCCACATATTTCTCCTTGCATTCAGCCAACAAGCCACATATTTCTCCTTGCACTCAGCCAACAAGCCACCTATTTCTCCTTGCATTCAGCCAACAAGCCACCTATTTCTCCTTGCATTCCGCCAACAAGCCACCTATTTCTCCTTGCATTCAGCCAACAAGCCACCTATTTCTCCTTCCTTTCAGCCAACAAGCCATCTATTTCTCCTTGCATTCAGCCAACAAGCCACATATTTCTCCTTGCATTCAGCCAACAAGCCACCTATTTTTCCTTGCATTCAGCCAACAAGCCACCTATTTCTTCCTTGCATTCAGCCAACAAGCCACCTATTTCTCCTTGCATTCAGCCAACAAGCCACCTATTTCTCCTTGCATCCAGCTAACAAGCCACCTATTTCTCCTTGCATTCAGCCAACAAGCCACATATTTCCCCTTGCATTCGGCTAACAAGCCACCTATTTCTCCTTGCATTAAGCCAACAAGCCACCTATGTCTCCTTGCATTCAGCCAACAACCCACCTATGTCTCCTTGCATTCAGCCAACAAGCCACCTATTTCTCCTTGCATTCGATCCTTCAAGATGTGATAGCATGGCCGTGTCGAATCTCAGACATATAGCAGGAAACTCCATCCATCCATCATGTGCCATGCCGGTAAGCGTGGGCGGTCATGTTTTGCCATCTCACTCGATCACCAGAGTCGTGGAGAAGCAGGAAACTGCTTCAGGGAAATGTGTGTGCGTGCGTGCTCGCGCGCGCGAGTGTGTGTGTGCATGTGTGTGTGTGTGTGTGTGTGTGTTAGTGTGTGTGTGGTGTGTGTGTGTGTATATATTCTAAAAATCTGACGCCTCACAATGATTGGTGCTTATGAAACAAGTGCAAATATGGGTCTCAGACGTTTTCCTGTAGCATAAACTGTCCTGCCACTACAATACGGACTGTGGACGAAATATATAAAGTAAAAGAAACGGGCCTTGATTCTATGCTTCCATCGCATACCGGAGATATGTTTGCAGGTCCATACAGAGCCGGCTCCGTTGCGAAGGAGATTATGGACGCAGTTTGTAATCTCGCATACCGCGTTCGAAACACCGCTGTTTTGGTTTTTTATGAAGTGGTATGGGTGCCGGTCGTTCAGAAATCAATGGCAAACTACTGAACGTAAACTTACCTAGGAATCACGAACAGCCAAAACATGCTAAGGTTGACTGCTACGTTTGTAAAGGATATGCAACTAACTAACAGTCATTCCAGAAGCGATATAGTCAGTACCAAGCTAGTCCAGCTCCCTAGTAGAATGTTTGCTGTTGGAAATTGTACCAGGTTAAATTGAACCTGCCTACCATAAAGTTACAATACGTATTGTATCTCTTATGGTGTAAAAGAGAACAGTTTAATATATGATTACCAGTAATTCCTTACTCAATTTTTATGACCATTTCTCTGTTCATCTCTAGGTCTGGCAATCTCAGACATCGGTTGCAATGCAACGTCATTTATCATTAACATTATGTTGACACCTGCGATGTCTGAAGCCGATTTGCCGTTTGTTGTACAAGAAGTGGTCCTTCCAGTAGCTGCACTACCGCACTTGTTCTTCGTCAGTATAACAAGCTGGATTACTGCAGTGATCACAATAGAAAGATGCTTATGTGTGGTAGTGCCTTTAAGGGTCAGTATTGTCTTCTTTTATTGTCTTGTCTGATATTTCTTCACCACCATAATGTTTCATGTGTATTATAAAACTGCGGCTGACAGTTTAATATTGTATTGAAAAGAAATGCAGCCCCGTTGTTGCTGTGGTAATTATCTTTAGTATCGCTTTTAACACAATGATAATTATGTGACATCGTTGATTGAGTAATTAGAATGTAAAATAAAATCTGATCAAATAGAATGCTTATATATGTTATATGGTTAAATAAAGTGCACTTTCGTCGGTACAAGATATATTGTCATGGGCCATTTTGCAACCAATAAAGTCAATCAAGACTTGAAATTATTTTTACGAAACACATTATAGAATACCGTTACCCATGATAAAGACCGCGTTGCGTTGGTTTTTTACGAAATGGTATGGATGCCGGTCGTTTAGAAAGCGGTGGGAAAATACTAAACGTAAACTTGCCAAGAGATCGCAACAGCAAAAAAATGCTGGTGTTGACTGCAAAGTCTTGTACAGGATATGCAACTAATATTTTTTTTAAACCCATGAAACAGAACAATATCAACCGGTGATAACTGACTCGCCAACAGCATTGTGTCTTGGCAGCAGAAATACTTATGAAATATTAAATCTCATGTTGACTTCTGAAGAACAGTAATGAAAGCTATGGTCTTGCAAGCAAAGGCAGTGGTCAACGAGCACAATGGTGGTCGGAAAGAATGACTGCCACCTTGAGCATTAAAAATTCACGAGGCAAGGGGACTGGTAAAACATGGAGAGACTTTCAAATTTGAAGTAATATGAGTGACGACCTAGAAAGCACCTGCTACACAAACGTCTCATAACAACCTTTATTGTGGTGTCACGTGGTTCGTTTGTACGGTGAGTCCACTTGCGAAACACCCAGACAGCCAAGCAATAATTTTTTTTTTTCCGCGTTTTCATCCTGTTTCAGGATATTGCGGTCAACACCAGCATCTTTCAGCTGTATGTTGATTCCTAGGCTAGATTACGCTCATCAGCACGCCACGACTTTCTGAGCGACCGGCTCCATACTCTCATAAGTCACTTTTGCGATTCGAACCACTGCTAATTCTCGTCGCGTCACGTGACGAGAGTATTCGGGGTTAGCGGAGAAAGCTGCTAACCCCTCGGCCACGGAGCCGGCATTAATGCTCACCTTTAAATGACACCTGGGATTAAAATTACAATTATATACATATATAAGCTGTCTTGAGACAAAAAAGTCATCATGGCACTTGCGGCGCTCCCATGCATTCTCCGTCCTCATCTGCAACAGCCAGCGAAGAGTATCAATGCTAATGGTACCAGTGGGAGTATGTTTATGTGTCTCTCTGGCCTTTCCTCGGAGTTTTGAGTGTCGATCAGAGCCTCCTGTCACTCCATGCAGCACCATTCTCTCCTAGCAGTGATGGTCTTCTAATTCTTTTGCACTATAGGGCCCCGGCCACGTCTGCCTTATCATGCACCAATAACCCACCAAGGGGTGCACACCCAGCCAATCTGTCCGTCTGCTCGTTTCTCACCACAACAGTCCGGAAAAAATGCAAAAGATCATCTATATTTTGTGTTGGTGAATGGAAGCCTGCCACTCTGCCCGAAGCGTGCGGTCATCACTTATCTCATCATAATTTGTGAGTCCTTCACGATCACGACATGTGTGTGTGTGTGCTGTTTGTCATTAATCAAGGGAAAGCCGCTGTCACTTCCCCTAACTCCATTCTCAGTCTAGATTTGGTGGTTTCATAAGCCAGGCCCTCATGCTCTAAACATCGTCTACCAACTTTTGCCGCGATATGATTTATCCCACCGCACCTTGAGCATGTCTACAATCGTGGGCAAGGCTAGGGTGAATCATCTACACACTACCGACGTGTTCCTCGTGCACCCCAGTATCATCCGCATAACTTCCTTCTTTATGCGCTCTAGTTTCACGATTTGACGCTTTGACACCGTGAGCAGCCTTAACCCATACTCAATTACGAAGAGAAGCATATATTGATGTAATATGAACATCATCATTTGCACCATATCTAATGTTGTCTTGATCTTCTTAGATCTCGTAGTATCTGTTGCAACATGTTCCATGAATGCCAGGATTCTGTCGAAGGTATCTCAGTTTACTCGCTCTGGTATAATTTCGGTCATATATTGTACGACTTGCGAGGTCAATCTTAATCTATTGCCCAGAGAGCACCATCACAAAGGCGCATTATCTTGGTTAATAACACTACCTATCTCTGTACATCAGATAATCATTGAGTTTACTGTCTCCTGAAACTCTTGCCCGTTTTGTATCCTGTCTCCCCAATGCATATACGCAAGAAACATCGTCTGCAAATGTCTGTCCCCTTCCCATCTCTGGTTCTTCAATGCTTGTGGATACATTGAATAGCACAGGCGACATTGCAGATCTTTGTGGTAATCACAGGAATACTTCACTCTTCCGAGGTTCATGCTCCTTGGCGGAGAGCAACCCTACAAGAGTGCAGTATAGCTGTTATCCAATTCACCACCCTGAAACTAAATACCCATCTCCATAAGAGAGTGCATTAGGAGATCATATTTGACTGTGTTATATGCATCCTCTAGTTTCAGTTATGCTGCCGTTGTTTTCTGTCTATTCTAGAACCCCTCATAATCATCTCATGCTAATGTCGCTGCGTTTGAACATGTGTCTTTCCTTGGTCAGTAACTCTCCAGCGCTCTTGGAAGTAGCGATTCCTTTCCCAAGAATATATGCGCTTAACAGCAACAATCTTGTCTTGCATGGTCCTTGACTGGCTTGGATAGTGGGATTAAAACGCTGTTGACCCATTCTTGGGACAAAAATGCTGTGCTAATACTCAGATTGAAACAAGTAGCCATCTCCTCCAAATCTCCATTGTCAATATCTCTCAAATGGAAGTAGCTGTTTCCATCAGGTCTCGGCACAGGACCTTGACTGTTTTAAATACATACTTTATGTCTACTACTTGTACGAAGTCCTCAGTTGCTTCTCCCGTGATAAAAACTACTAGCTTCACTCTAACAGCCTCCCTGCTGTCTTCAGAGTTGTGATATGCCTGTTTCATAAAACTCTCAAGGAAAGCTTCTACTTTCTCTTTGTCCGTTGTCATGGGCAAGCTGTTGTCCCTATATATTGTTGGCATTGTGGAACGTTTGTCTTTTCGTCTTTACACATGTGTCTGTGTAGTAAAACTGTTTGTGTTTCCAGAATCTATCCAAAATCTTATCACTTCTCAGCTCACTAATGAGGTTATCCCACTTAGCATTTTTTGACCTGTGCCGCACGGAGCTTGAACTCCTCAACTTTCTTCATTTGGCACCCATTCGGTCAACGCCAATTCCTATTGTGTGTTTTAAAATTTCTGTATCTGCCTAGACGTCCAACTTCGAGAGGCCCACAAAGGGTGATGATCAAAGGTGAGTCTGCTAGGTCAAATCAATGCCTTCTGTCGGAAAAATACAATAAGAGTGTTGATTGCTTGGTATTTGAAGGCCCCACGTACTCTCCAAGCCTTGAACTTACTCGATTAGGAAATCGCCACTGACAACACGCCATTTCATTTCCGATACCGCCGACCGGGTGATATATATATATATATATATATATATATATATATATATATATATATATATATATATATATATATATATATATGGCACTTTTCAGAATAACGGTCCTAAATGGGGACACAACACTTTAGTGTAGAAAGCATCCCTTACAGGGCCTCATTTGTTGATGTCGATCACTTCAGAGCAGTGTTGTAAACTGCTAGACCGATCGATGGATGCAATAAATGTTTCCTGGGCCTGGAGACCCTTGACTGTCGTCGGAGTGTATATCTATTTCCACATATAACTGATAGGTTTACACTCCGACGACGACAGTGTGGGTCCTCCGGGCCCAACAACATTTATTGCATCCATCGATTGGTCTAGCAGCCCAGCAACACACTTAACTTTAAGTGGAAGTGTCAAGTGATCGACAACACTCAACACATTCAATGCTCGTTCCGATATGTACATTTGTTTTCACAAAGAACAGGCTTTCGGGCAGTATTTACAACATTTGTGCCACAATTTCCACATATAACTGTGAAATATTATTGGTACGTAATTCCCTTTTCACAGTTCTATATTTTAGTTTGTAGAGTTTAATATTTGTTTTATTATATCATCTAATGAGACCTTGTAAGGGATGCTTTTTACACTAAATAATTTAGGACCATTATTCGGAAGAGTGCATATATATATATATATATATATATATATATATATATATATATATATATATATATATATATATATATATATATATACACTAGCTGACCCGGCCCGGCTTCGCCCAGTCCCTGGCGGGGATATGTCTGTCTGTCTGTCTGTCTGTCTACTTGTCTGTCTGTCTGTCTGTCTGTCTGTCTGTCTGACTGGCCAAGCCCGGCTTCACCCAGTCACTGGTGGGGAGCATCTCATTTAATTCATATAAGTAGTCATTAAAGCTCCCGTTCCCGACTGTCTGTCTGTCTGTCTGTCTGTCTGTCTGTCTGTCTATTGCCTGTCTGTCTGTCTGTCTGTCTGACCAAGCCCGGCTTCACCCAGCCTCTGGTGGGGAGCATCTCATTTAATTTATATAAGTAGTCATATAAGCTCCCGTTCCCGACTATCTGTCTATCTATCTGACCCGATGCGGCTTCGCCCAGCTCCTGGCGGGAAGCGTCTCATTAAATTCATAAAACAAAAAAAATTACCTTAAGAATGTCCTTCCACACACCATCCATTATTTTTAATGAAAACTGATTTTAATCACCTACATGATTGTAGATAACTGCTTTAAACATAAAAAGATGAGTTAGAAAATTTTCACTATTTAAATAGATGCATTATTTTTATGAAAACTTTGAAAATGCCTTGAAGATTATATCATTATTTACTATAACTCATATGCCTGTAAATAACTGTAGACAAAGAGTTTATAAATCTTTGAAAACAATGCAACAATCTATATATAAAATATATAGCTAAGCTATTAAAAGATATGCCCCTTTCAATAACTTTTCTTAAGTTAAGTCCCCTCGCTATATATAAATGATAATGTAAATTTAAATATTAAATTTTAGTAAGTAAATAGCTGACTGTACACTAACAAACTATGACAATTGGCTGCACGGGAATGAAAAGAATACATGTAGAAAATTTCATCTCAATCGGATGGACCGTTATCGAACGCATCAAATACATCCCTACACACATACATACATCGTCTTATATATATATATATATATATATATATATATATATATATATATATATATATATATATATATATACGTTTTGTGCATCATAGAGTGTCACTAAACATATCAATCAACTGTATAAAGCATGCATTGATAAATTAAACATGTAAACATTTTCAACATCACCTGGTGGAAAACGTACTATGGGAGGTATTGCGCACATGCTATAGCATCATATTTTAGACCAATTGGAATTCGATGGATGATGTGGTCGGTATCACGCTGGGCGCGTTTAATTCGTGCAATAAGCTACACCACATACACATACTAATGGATTAAGTTACAACTATTTAACATAGAAGATTTTAAATTGCATGCATTTATATGTAAGCAACCTAAAAATTGCTTTGCATAACAGAGTTAAAGCTAAGAATGGCCAGACTTAATGTAAACACTGTACATAATATAACGACTTAAAGCAACACATTATTCTAACTGAACGACTGAAAGTCACTACTGCTTCTATTAGGGGGAAAAAAGTTAAAGTAATAACTACCATAGACCAGATGACTTACATTGCCTAACTGAACGACTGAAAGTCACTACTGCTTCTATTAGGGGGAAAAAAGTTAAAGTAATAACTACCATAGACCAGATGACTTACATTGCCTAAACATGCGACTTATTCAGTACACATACATTTCAACACAATTAATGTATATGTTATCCAGATCATTTCTAATATGCAATGTTTCATTCTTAATGCAATATCCTCAGGTAAAACAGATGATCACTCCTGTACGGATGTTTGTTATCGTCGCCAGTGTCTACATAATCCTTATATCTTGTGGTGCTCCAATTTATTTAGTCACGAAACTGGAAATGAAATTTGTTCCATCACGGAACAGAACTCGACTGGGGCTCATCTCTAACACCGATGGCAATAACTTTAGAATGATATACTATACACTCAATAGTTTCCTTGTACCATTTCTAGCCTTTATTCTCATCAGCGTCTGTACCGTTATCCTCGTTTATTATCTCCACCAACAGACACAATGGAGGAATGCCTCGACAACTTCATCAGTAGCTAAGATTTCCACACGGAGTCACAACGTTGCCAAGATGGTGGTTATGATTTCTGCGTTGTACATTTCCTGCACCATCCCGATAACCATAATTATATTGGCTCTGGCATTCGAGCCTAGAATAAATTTGGGCGGGCAGGAAGTGAATTTAGGAATAACTGTTGGGGGATTTGGGGTTATCGCCGAATCCATCAATTCCTCTTCAAATATTTTTATTTATTATCATATGAGTAGTAAATTCAA
>OY992881.1:94495375-94657875 GCA_963921405.1 Cepaea hortensis | reverse complement strand
ACGCCTTGGAAATGCATATTTTTTTTTGTTTAATAAAGCTTAAAAATAAGTTATGTCGTGTCTCTAGTCATTAGTTACTAGTCGCGGTTACAACTTCACGGCAAAGGCACCCCCCCCCCCCCCAAAAAAAAAAAAAAAAAAAAAATCCCGTTCCAGTGCAAGTGACTATCACACACAGTGCTCCTCACTGCCCATGTGAAAAGTGGAACAAACAACAGTACCGGCAAATCAACAGCACGCACAGGCAAGTACATGCACACGGCCGCTGCCGGAATGCCAACAGTCCACCCCCGAAAACTTCAGTTCATAATCGATGGAAGCGGTAGTCACTAGAAAAGCAGCAGCTTAACAAACATGACTGCATAATGCACATCTAGCTAGTTCAGCAACCAGCCGCCGCCATTTCTTGAACATGCAGTTCACAACTTAAAACAACCGCGGAAGGATGTAAAAGCACTCCACACAAAATCCAGAGCTCGCAGTGTCGCTCCAAGCACTTAACTCAGTAGCTGGGCAGCGGATCAATGTACTGCCAGATCAAAATGAGGGAAATGCATAAGCAAACTGTAGCCAGATGCAAAAACACTCTGGTGGCCTTACCAGCTCAAACGGCCTATCATTCATGTTAGACCGGATGTTTTGTGTTTAACCTTAATTGACAAAGGATTTCGTAAAGTCTGATAGATATATACATTCCTTACATATATAGAGTCTATAACAACATCGCATGATGAACAGAACACAGAAGAAGAGCCCACAGCAAATTACACCATTAAAGAACTTCTATTTGCAGACGATCAAACGTTAATAATAAAAATCAGAAGCAGAATTACAAGACAACATAAATAGTCTAAACGAAGTTTGTAAGGAACATAACATGAAAATTAGCATTAGTAAAACAGAGGTAATGACTATTACCAAAGTAGAAGAAAACCAAAGATTCATCTAAAAGAACACCTCCTGAAACAAGTAAAGAGTTTCAAATACTTCATCACCATCAAGTGCCATGCCGGCTGTAGCAGGCGTTTAAGACTCCACAGATCTCGGTCCTTGGTTTTCTGGATGAAACTCTGGTGTTGACATTCCTTCATGGCACCGTCTCAATCTACCCAGCATCATGTCTTTTGGTCTACCTCTGCCTCTCTTTCGCTCGATCTTTCCAGTTGTCACGATGTTCTCCAGTCCCTCTCTTCTCATCACATGACTACATAAACTGTTTGTCACTTTCTTATAGCTGGATATAATGTTCTAGTTTCACTAGCCTCTTTCAGGCAGTAGTTGTTAGTTACTTTGGCAGAGCAAGGAAATCGCAAGATTCGTCTCAAGAACCACATCTCTGTTGCTTCCAATTTCTTCCTAATTTGTTCATTTACACTCCAAGATTCACAGCAATACAGCAAAACAGGTTTTAAATAGCACTTCTGTCACAAAATAAAACCGTGTGTTTAACCGGTTGATTATTATAGAGGATTTTCTGATTAAACGGACTATCTGCCAGCGACAACTATTTTACTAACAGTAAAAACAAATCGGATGTCAAAATCCCAGGACAATATTTGTAGTTGCACGTGTACATCTCTAACGGATTGGGAACATTCGGTGGTGATGAAGACAGGTCCCGGCATCGCTTGACAGTTTGTCAACAGTCAGAGACAAACCGGAATTGGCAGCGAGAGACAGGAAACAGTACATCTGTCAAGTCTTGTTTCCGGAACATCGAGAAGATTGACAGCGTGTTGGGAAAAACTCTTTGTTGGAACTGTACAGTAACTCTCTAGATTGTTTTGGATGTCAAAACCAGTGATGACAAATCTAACATTAATGGAGCCAGGGAGGATGGATCCCTGACAGGGGATGATCTGCCAATGTGCCACCTGTGTGGGGGCATAAAGGATAACGTCACGTGGCCAACTTTGGTAGTTTGCCATATAAACCCGAGTTGGGACCAACTAGGGGGACTTGAAAATGCTCTAGTCGGAGTGCCAGGGCACTGCAGTGCTTAGTGGAAATAATATCTACCGTGTGTTAATTAGTGACTTAATTTTACACGTGCCTATAATGGCAGATGTAGATATGATTGATAGGACTGCAGTAGTGCCATTTAAGGTATAACCTATTATAATATTAGTTCTAATTAATATAGACTGTGGCCTTGTTAAACTATAGTGTGATGATTAGCACTGTTAGTGGAAACTAGTTAGAGTAGAATAGTGATATTAGCTCTGCTAGTTAAGAATAGATTAGTGAAGTGTTGATAAGCTTTACTAGTTGAGAATTGAGTAATGAGGGATAATTGGGATCTTCCCGTAGGTGTCCCTGGTGGGCGGGGTTCCGCATTCTGTTTGCTGATTTTTTCTTTGTCATAGCCTGATTCGGCTCTAGGTGGGTAGCTAATCTGCTCTATGACTAAGTCTAGTTAGCTAAAGATCATTAAGCAAGGCGATAGGCTTACACTCAGCCGAAAGGATCAGTGACTAGTACTATCACCAGATGTGTTGTTTCTATCCTAGGTTCCCTACCAGATCCAAGGAAACTCAACAAGTTTTTGGGAAAGATACAAATCCCATTCGGAAGAACACCAGTTCAACAATCAATAAAGTTGCATACAGAACGTAACTAAAGCTAGAAGGAAGTTGATTCACCAAAGAGAGTGATGCGTACTGATGCACCACACAGCATCAGGCAGTAGTAACGAACTGAAAACATTAAGTCTAATAATTACATAGTGTGATATAATCTCGTGTAATAGAACACAAGACTTGATACTTGAGGCTAGATAGACACGAGGGAGGATCCAGTACAGTCACAATTAACATTAATCTGTGTACACACTACAAAGGACTTGTGCATTTTTTTTAACGATAGGAACGGACATTGTGTAGAGTGCAACCGGTCCATGATTAACTGTTAATACCACCGGTGTCTATTTCGGATGATCATGAAATTGGATTACCAGAGATCTACAGAGGCAAAGCAGTATCCGGCAAGATGGTTTCGGCACGGGGTGAGATGTACATGTTCTGACGTAACGTGCTGTGGTCTATCCTTGCTGGGATCAGCTGACTGGGTTGTTGTCTGAGAGTCCGATTCTACACACTTTATAGAACACGTCACACATTTTCTTCGCATACACGTCTCATACACGTTACACTTTTCTTTTAATAAATTAATCTTTATTTATTTCTAGAAGCAAGAGTTGTTGAGTATGTTGCGTTGGGAAGTATGAGAGGGGGCATAGTACGACAGTGAGAGAGTGATAGGATAAGGTGTCCATAGGCTGATGGAGTGTGTTGGACGGAAGCTGGTGGATTCTCCAGAATATTGAGAGGTAAAAAATATTATAATGTGGGTGTCGGCTCTCTTCACTCCAGGGACGACACTGTAAAGGAGGACACGACATTATTGGGGGCTCGATAACGGGATCTTTGGACAGCGGGATCTCTCGATAACGGGATCTTTGGACAGCGGGATCTCTCGTAAACGGGATCTTTGGACAGCGGGATCTCTCGTAAACGGGATCTTTGGACAGCGGGATCTCTCGTAAACGGGATCTTTGGACAGCGGGATCTCTCGTAAACGGAATCCTTGGACAGCGGGATCTCCCGTAAACGGAATCCTTGGACAGCGAGATCTCCTGCAAGCAGGAACCTTTGACAGTGGGATCTTCTGGCAACGGGGTCCTTGGACACGGGATCCTTAGTTATAAGAGGGAGATATCATTTTGGAGAATCCAGCTAGAGTGAATGTGGATAGGGGTTATGACTAATATCTTACCTGTTCACACTTCACACGTTTGCATAGGTCTGTGGTCCTGATTCTACTCTTGTCACTGAGTGAATTTACTGTGCGTGGTAATATCTAGATTTATAGTACTTGTTCATATAGTAATTTGCAGTTATATTGTACTCGACCTGCTAGCTTACCTCTCTGTATAATGGCCACCCCTAAACTTACCACGTTAGAATTAAGGGCAAAGGGGGAAGACATGGGACTGTCGGGGTCTGCTCTAACGGATTACATACAGGAAGTGGAGAGAGAGTATCGTCAAGCAGAAAGGGAAGATCGAAAGGCCGAGTTGGAATTGAGAAGGATGGAATTGGAAGCTGAGCAATCAGCTAAGAAATTGGAAGCTGAGCAGGCAGCTAGGAAATTTGAAGCTGAGCAAGCAGCTAGGAAATTAGAAGCTGAACAGGAAGCACAGAAAAGGGAGCACGAGTACCGGATGAGGGAACTCGAGTTGAAGAGTCAATCTAATGGAGAAACTGAGGGAGCAGTTGGAGGTTCCTCCATCCCAGGATCAACACCAGTAGGTGGACATGGGTACCATGCTATGAAGTTTCCTTTAGCGGTCTACGAGGAGGACAAAGAGAAGATTGACCAATACCTTCAATGCTTCGAGGCTATGTCAGTTGCTATGGGTCTGGAGCGTAACAAATGGAATCTTAAGCTATCCCAGGGTTTACGCGGGACCGGATACGAGGTTTATACTCGCCTGCCACCAGGACATGAGAACAATTATGATGAGTTAAAGACGGCTCTGCTGAAACGATTCGAGGTTACGTCACATACCTACAGAAAAAAAAAATTCGAGCAGCGAAACGAGAACCGGGAGAGTTGTTTGCCGCCTACAGTTTGCGTCTAAAATCTTATCTCCACAAGTGGATGGATTTGGCTGGGTTCGCACATGACTATGAGAGTCTGGAAGAGCTCATGGTGGTCGACCAGTTGAAGAAGCAAATGTCTAAACCTCTCAGGACGTTCCTGGGAGAACAAGGAGCGGAACGTATTGACCTCGTGACTAAATTAGCAGAACGGTTCGTCGAGGTACATGGGGAGGCAGGGAAAAACCTTTCCACCAACTCCAAAAGTCAAGAGAAACATGACAAGAAGAAAGCCAAAAACTCAGGAACCAAAAAGTGGGAACCTTATGTGCAAAAATCAGAGGATAGTTCAGAGAAGAAGAAGGAGGGAAGCAAGAGCACTTCAAGCTCTACACCTAAACGACCGTGGTCGGAGAAGTGGTGTTCAATTTGTAAGTCACCCTCTCACAATACGAGGGACTGCAAATCGAAGGCTAAGAACCCTCACTTCGCAGCATGTCAAGTGACTTCCAAGGAGGTTGTCACAGAAAAGGCCAAGGTCAACAAGGAAGCTCGCTACCAGGAGAGCTCACTCAAGTCTGGCAATAGAAAATCTAGGACAGGGAAATGGTGCAACCAATGCCAGTCGAATACGCACAATGCTATTGACTGCAAGGGAAAGTCAGGAGACACTCAATTCGTCGTGTGCTCAGGAAAACCTAAGGTGGAGCCCACCGAACAGGTCGAGGCCGAGGAAGAGACTCCAGACCAGGAAAAACCACCTGTAGTGGAATTGGTAGAGGTTAACGGTCGTCAAGTGGAGTGTTTATACGACACAGGACTGGACGGGGAGGCCGTGATTTCTGCGGATCTGGTACATCCAGAACAATTCACAGGTGAAACCTTGGATATACAGCCTGCACAGAAGAGTGCTGTAACCATGAAGTTGCCCATTGCTAATGTGGAGATTCGGTCAAGGTACGTCACCGGCACCATCAAGGCCGCTGTATTGACCGATCCCATTTTTCCAGTCATCCTAGGTTGCTGGTATGTCTTTCTGGGAATGCCCAGGGAGCCAATCCATATGGGAGCAATGCAGACTCGCTCTCAGACGAAAACGGAAGAGGCAGACGCAATTGTGACTAACCCAATGCCGGGGGAGCTACGAATTGCCCAGAGTGAGGATGATACTTTACGTCCTTGCTACAAAAAGCTGCAGAAAAGTGCTGATCCACCAGGACGGGGGCAGTACTACATGAAGAATAGGATACTCTACAGGAGAGCAGGAAGGGGAGACAACCTATACGGTCAGTTGGTCGTCCCGAAAGCTCACCGGTCCCAGATTCTTCATATGGGGCATACCATCTCCTTTAGTGGACACATGGGTATTGCCGCCACCATGCAGCGGATTTCCTGCCACTACTATTGGCCGGGAATGACAGATGATGTGCGTCGGTATGTGAAGTCATGCCCTGAGTGCCAGAGGGTGGCACCGAAACACTGGACAGCACCGGTGGTGTTGGGTGAGATGCCCATCATGAACTCTCCTTTCGAGAGGGTAGCCATCGATATCGTGGGTCCACTTCCCAGGACTAGGAAGAGGAACATGTATATACTCACAATGGTGGATTGCTGTACAATGTGGGGTGAGGCTATACCGTTGACCACGATTGACTCGAAAAGAGTGGCGGACGCACTGATGGAGGCCTTTACCAGATTAGGCTTTCCGGATCAAATTCTGACGGACAATGGATCTCAGTTTTGTGGAAAACTCATGGAGGAGGTATTTAGGGTGTTTCACTCTAACCACATACATACCAGCCCTTACCACCCTCAAGCCAATGGACAAGAAGAGCGTTTCAACGGCACGTTGATGACAATGCTCAGGAAACTAGCGCAGGAAAAACCTGATAGGTGGGATGAATATATCCCAGCAGCACTCTTTGCCTATCGGGAAGTTCCTCATGGCTCAACAGGACTACCACCCGCTACGTTGCTGTTTGGTCGTCCAATCAAAGGACCGTTGGAAGCCATGTTAAGGAGTTGGACTTGGACTAAGAGGGGACGTCAGAAGAAGTGATCTCATCCTACAAATACGGGGAGGAACTGAAAGAAAAACTCCACAAGGGATGGACTCTGGCAAATCAAATCTTGAAAAAGGCCAGGAAAAGACATGCGGCTTACTACAACCGTAGGTCTAAAGAAAGATCTCTAGAGGTGGGAGATAAAGTCTTGTTGCTACTCCCAACGGGAAACAACAAACTGGAGATAGGTTGGCAAGGACCATTTCCCGTGGAAAGGGTGATATCCAGAACCAACTATCAGATCCGGATCCGGGGAAAGTCGAAGATTATCCATATCAATCTCTTGCGGAAATACGAAGAGAGACCCGGAGACAAGGCAGCTCACCTCATGGCAATGGCAGTTGCAGTGGAGACAGAAGTGGGAACCAGCGAGGGCAGGGAATATCCCTTGGAACACCAGGAAACCTATAGGGATGTGCAAGTGAACCCTGATCTGACCTCACAGGAGAGGGAAAAGATAACCCAGGTTCTCAAGTCTCATAAGGAGATACTGACTGATAAACCAGGACGAACGAGGTTGGTTGAGTTCGAGATGACTTTGACCACACAGGAGCCGGTTCGCCAAAAGGTTTACCCAGTGCCATTCTCTAAAGAAAAGGCCCTGGAGGAGGAAATACAAAAACTGTTGGAGGATGACGTGATTGCACAATCCACATCCCCATACAATGCGGATGTAGTTTTGTTACGCAAACCAAGTGGAGAACACCGGTTGTGTATAGACTACCGACTTCTGAACAGTCATACACAGTTTCAGGTGGAACCTTTGCCGAATCCAACTCAGTTATTCGCTAGGCTCCATAAGGCTCGGTACTTTTCGAAGGTGGATCTGAGTCGGGGGTACTATCAGATACCAGTCAACCCGGAGATTCGACAACTGTTAGCTTTCAGTACACCCAGTGGACACTACGAATTCAAGGTCATGCCCTTTGGACTCAGCAATGCACCTAGTGTGTTTACCCGCATGATGAGGACTTTACTAGATCCGTTACAGGATCCGTCCATCATCTCATTCATGGATGATATTCTGATTTACAGTGACAGCCTGGATGACCACGTACAATCCTTGGAGAGAGTGTTTAATAGGCTCAAGGAAGCAGGGCTTACTGCTCGTCCAACCAAGTGCATGATTGGTTACCAGACTCTGGAATTTCTAGGTCACACCATCACTCCAGGACACATTGTCCCAGAAGAGAAGAACCTGGAGAAAATCAGAAATGCACCTAGACCAAAAACGAAGAAGGATGTGCGATCTTTTCTCTCGTTGTGTGGGTTCTACCACAAATTTATCCCACATTTCACTGAATTGGGAGCTCCGTTGACCGAAACCTTGAAAAAGGGATTACCGGATCAAATCATTTGGACACCAGAATGTGAGAATGCCTATAGTCAGTTAAAGGAGGCCTTGGTCAGCAAACCTGTATTACAGCTCCCTGACCTTTCCAAACAATTTGTGTTGAGAACAGATGCGAGTGCGATTGGAATTGGAGCCGCCTTGTTACAGGAAGGAAAAGACGATGCTTCGGTTTTGAAACCTGTGGCATACGCAAGCAAGAAATTACTACAGGCGGAGAGGAATTATTCAACCGTCGAGAGAGAGTGCTTGTCCCTCGTATGGGCAGTGCAAAAATTTCAGCCATATTTGTATGGAGTTAAGTTTCGAGTCCAGTCGGATCATCAACCCCTGATGTTCCTGGCTACTTCTCAGAAGCTCAATGCACGTTTGATGCGGTGGTCGTTGTTATTTCAACCTTATAATTTCACAGTAGAGTACATTCCTGGGAAGGAAAACGTTGGAGCGGATTTCTTGTCAAGACACCCAGCTCCTGAAGAAGAAGAATGAATCATCTGGATTAAACTCACGGTGGAGAAGAGTGAGATGGACTACTCTCTTAGGAGGGGGCCTATGTCACAAAATAAAACCGTGTGTTTAACCGGTTGATTATTATAGAGGATTTTCTGATTAAACGGACTATCTGCCAGCGACAACTATTTTACTAACAGTAAAAACAAATCGGATGTCAAAATCCCAGGACAATATTTGTAGTTGCACGTGTACATCTCTAACGGATTGGGAACATTCGGTGGTGATGAAGACAGGTCCCGGCATCGCTTGACAGTTTGTCAACAGTCAGAGACAAACCGGAATTGGCAGCGAGAGACAGGAAACAGTACATCTGTCAAGTCTTGTTTCCGGAACATCGAGAAGATTGACAGCGTGTTGGGAAAAACTCTTTGTTGGAACTGTACAGTAACTCTCTAGATTGTTTTGGATGTCAAAACCAGTGATGACAAATCTAACATTAATGGAGCCAGGGAGGATGGATCCCTGACAGGGGATGATCTGCCAATGTGCCACCTGTGTGGGGGCATAAAGGATAACGTCACGTGGCCAACTTTGGTAGTTTGCCATATAAACCCGAGTTGGGACCAACTAGGGGGACTTGAAAATGCTCTAGTCGGAGTGCCAGGGCACTGCAGTGCTTAGTGGAAATAATATCTACCGTGTGTTAATTAGTGACTTAATTTTACACGTGCCTATAATGGCAGATGTAGATATGATTGATAGGACTGCAGTAGTGCCATTTAAGGTATAACCTATTATAATATTAGTTCTAATTAATATAGACTGTGGCCTTGTTAAACTATAGTGTGATGATTAGCACTGTTAGTGGAAACTAGTTAGAGTAGAATAGTGATATTAGCTCTGCTAGTTAAGAATAGATTAGTGAAGTGTTGATAAGCTTTACTAGTTGAGAATTGAGTAATGAGGGATAATTGGGATCTTCCCGTAGGTGTCCCTGGTGGGCGGGGTTCCGCATTCTGTTTGCTGATTTTTTCTTTGTCATAGCCTGATTCGGCTCTAGGTGGGTAGCTAATCTGCTCTATGACTAAGTCTAGTTAGCTAAAGATCATTAAGCAAGGCGATAGGCTTACACTCAGCCGAAAGGATCAGTGACTAGTACTATCACCAGATGTGTTGTTTCTATCCTAGGTTCCCTACCAGATCCAAGGAAACTCAACAAGTTTTTGGGAAAGATACAAATCCCATTCGGAAGAACACCAGTTCAACAATCAATAAAGTTGCATACAGAACGTAACTAAAGCTAGAAGGAAGTTGATTCACCAAAGAGAGTGATGCGTACTGATGCACCACACAGCATCAGGCAGTAGTAACGAACTGAAAACATTAAGTCTAATAATTACATAGTGTTATATAATCTCGTGTAATAGAACACAAGACTTGATACTTGAGGCTAGATAGACACGAGGGAGGATCCAGTACAGTCACAATTAACATTAATCTGTGTACACACTACAAAGGACTTGTGCATTTTTTTTTTAACGATAGGAACGGACATTGTGTAGAGTGCAACCGGTCCATGATTAACTGTTAATACCACCGGTGTCTATTTCGGATGATCATGAAATTGGATTACCAGAGATCTACAGAGGCAAAGCAGTATCCGGCAAGATGGTTTCGGCACGGGGTGAGATGTACATGTTCTGACGTAACGTGCTGTGGTCTATCCTTGCTGGGATCAGCTGACTGGGTTGTTGTCTGAGAGTCCGATTCTACACACTTTATAGAACACGTCACACATTTTCTTCGCATACACGTCTCATACACGTTACACTTTTCTTTTAATAAATTAATCTTTATTTATTTCTAGAAGCAAGAGTTGTTGAGTATGTTGCGTTGGGAAGTATGAGAGGGGGCATAGTACGACAGTGAGAGAGTGATAGGATAAGGTGTCCATAGGCTGATGGAGTGTGTTGGACGGAAGCTGGTGGATTCTCCAGAATATTGAGAGGGAAAAAATATTATAATGTGGGTGTCGGCTCTCTTCACTCCAGGGACGACACTGTAAAGGAGGACACGACAACTTCTCAACTCTCTTTCTTACATTCAATGATATTGACTTATTGCATACGATATTCTTCATTTTCTGAAATGCATGCAGCCTTCGCTTGCCCTAATCTGCTCTTAATCTCTGTTGTGCATCTGATGTTATAAATGCCCCTTTGTATTTAACACTATCCACTTGGTGAAGACTGTTCCCGTCTATCAACAGTTTACATTTGGATGTCACCTTTTTCTTTGATATCCCCATCCATTGTTACTGTTTTCTTGATATTAAAGGAGAGCCCTTTCGTTGCACTCTCTGTTACTACAATGTCCAACAACTGTTGTAGATATTTTGCATTATATGTCATCAATACTGTTTCATCTGCATAGCGTACATGTTTAATATTATAACTTCCGAATAGTATTCCTTGCTTCTCTTTGATATCTCTCATTACTACTTCGCTATAGAGGGAGAAGAGATCCGGTGACAAAACACACCCATGTCATATTTGTTCGTAATTTTCTTATTTATTTCCCATTTTAATTGCTGCTACTTGGTTCCAGTAAATATATTTTATTATTCAGAGATGTTTCCCCTCAATGTTAGTATTCTCCAACATTTTAATATATTCCATTGTTTGTACCCTTTCCTTCAACAAATCCATACTGTTTTTCACCAATTTCCATTTTTATTTTCATTATTGTTCTTCTCATTATAAATCTGAGTAGAAGCTTAGTGACATGGTTTATGAGGTTAATCGTACGAAAATCTTCGTATTCAATTACTCCTGGTCTTTTTGGTATATCTATAAATACAGATTTCAGCATATCGCTTGTTACATATCCATTGCTGTAAATATTATTCAACATTTTGGTTAATATATCTACTTCAAATTCTCCCATTACTTCTAATTCTTCTTTTGTGATTCCATCTGTCCCAGCTGTTTTTCCTTTCATCATATTGAAGTACTTAGGAAGTATAATATCATCAAATGGCAAAACAGAAGACGAGATCGAAAATAGACGCATTAAGGCAAACCAACTAATTGGACAAATTTCACCAATACTAAAGAATAAACAAGTATATCAATAGATACTAAACAAATCACTTAAAACACGATCTTCCTACAACTCTATGCCACCAATGCCAAACCTGGACAGTGACAGAAAAAGAAAAAAGAAAATGCATAACAACATAAGAGAGATTCCTATTCTCAATGTATTAAGAAGAGAGAAAGTCAGAAATGAAGAAATCAGGACTAAAGCGCGGGTTATAGCAGCGCTAGATTCATCAGAAGACAACAATTTAATTACATTTGCCATATAACTAGATTACCAACTAATAGTATACCACAACAAACAATAATGCACTGACAAAATAGAAGCAGAAGAAGACACTGACCATGTGTGTATATTTATATGTTTATATATATATATATATATATATATATATATATATATATATATATATATATATATATATATATATATATATATATATATATATATATATCCTAGCTAAATGTTTCGATCCCTTTACCTTCTGTACACTCTCTTGGGGAGGTCCCGTCTGGGTCATGGCTCCAGGACGTTTTTTCTCCTTAGTGTGTACTGATCGAGACCTTTCTCTTGTCGACATGGCTAAGTGTATATCCAGAAGCAATCCCACCCTTGCGGGGGGGGGGGGGGGGGAAAGCCAACACTGGCCACCCGGTGCATCTACCAGAGTCGACACTGCACTGTGACTTACCGTGAGAAAGTTAGCTTCATCCCCAGGCAGTTGGTTAATGCCATGATCGAGTTGATAGAGTTATAGATCATGGCATGGTTTAGGAAAAAGTGCGGTCTGTACGAAGAGACCATGCAAAACGACCCGCCACGATGCGTTGGTCACAAAATCGTGAAAAGCGCTGGGACGCTTTGTGGAAAGGACAAAGCTTCGCTTTCAAGATCAGTTGGGCTTGAGCCACGGTCAAGTGCTGTCCTGGTTCCCGTTTCAAATAGCCATTGCCACACAATGAGCCGCTAAATCATTAATTACATTTTGTAGTCATTGTAGATTCTAGATATTGTGTAGGATTGACTGACGTGTTGTATAAGTGATAATGTGAACTGTATAATACTTATAGTCAATAGATGAGTGCAAATATCGCCAGTGTTCCGAAGTTTTGTGTTATTCAAGACGAGTTGCGTTTATTCTAAATAATTAGTTGTCATGAATAGTACAGAGTAGAAGAGCTTAAACAGAACTTAAGATACTAATGCAAATAGCCACAGCGAGAAGATCACAGCATCTCCGGACAGAAATGTATTGGTACAGAAGTGCGACCGTACATTCAGAAAGCTATAATATGTGCATCGTAGCGAAATCTCTCCAATCAATATCGGGCAAGATGTATATCTGGCAGGACGAACCCTCTGTGCGCCCACCAGTCTCATCTTGGTTGTGATCTCGTCCATGGGGTATGAGACCTTGGGTATCAGCCCAAGTATTGTTGGTGCCAATATATAATCAATTGCCAATTAACCACCTATCGTGGGCGTATTAACGACTATTTCGCCTATGGCAGTCACAGTCTTCGCCTCTGTCTTACTGGCTAATTATTAACCTGTCAGTAGACGTCATTGCTGCCGTGTTGCCTTCTTCGTATCTCGTTCACGTCTTGCGACACACGCTCCTGTACGCTCCCAGCGGAAGTCAGCTCTTCCTCTGGTCTATAATTATCTTAAACGTTTGTCATTATTTTCGTGTTTGTTGCATTGAGATATGACAATTTTAATGTGTAAACTTGCCAAGAAATCACGAACAGCCAACACATGATGGGGTTGACTGCAACGTCCTGTAAAGGATATGCTACTCCTTTCTTTAACTATTGATTTTATTAGTTTCTCAGTTCCCATTTGTGTTATTTATAGCAATACTGGTTCACCATTATATCAAAATCATATTCTATTTCTTCGATGACATACGGTAGTATTGTTCTTTGGTGCATACGTTAAACCTATACAAGGGAATACATGCAACACTGTTTGAATCCATGTTCTATATCAAGCCTGCCTGTTGTGGTTATGCCAACACATAGACACACAACTACCAACTGTTTCACTATAGAGATGGTGTTGTTGTTGTTGTTTTTTTAAATCTATATTTAGTGTATTGGGAAACAGATTTCTGTCATATCTACCACAATTCATTATATTCCTATTAGGCACCTATCTGTGGGTAGCTTTTACAGCTTGAATGTAGATCTATATTTTGCACTCTGATTTTTACAACATTATTATTTGCTCTCCTGTTGACTATGTTGTTTTATGTACCTATATTTAGCGTCGAATGGTAGGTGGCGCTTACAAAACGTGACACCCAACATTGTGTCATTGGTTTCGGGCCAACGGGCTTATTTTATCTTGCAGCTTCTGCGGTTGATTTTGCTCCAGATGTATTTGTGTTACCTTTACTCTGCGGTAAATAAGGTAGGCCGAGAGAGGGGTCGTGCTGTAATTGCAACACTTGTTCTCTATCATTCAGCCTCGGCTTTGTGCTGTGAAGAGGTATACCTTCATCCCTGGTTCCCTAAAAAACACTATCGTCTGTCATTACGGCAATGTACCAGTTCAAATCAAAAACAGTTATTTCTATTTAATCTAAAGCTAGCTTTACTATGTTAATGTTGTCATTATGTTAATAATTAACAGCAGTTTCCATTTGTGATGTGTCAAAGCAACTGCTCTGTTATTGGTACATAATTTCACGCCGCCCTTTTCCATGGCATTAAGATATGACTTGCATATTGATCTCTGTGTACTGTACATTTCAATAAACTTGTTGCAGTATCATTCGTAATATAATGATTGGTGCCATTCACTGTAGGGTGTTTTTATTTACACAAAATATCACACGACACGTTTTTCTGTATTTACCGCTCATGTAGTAATAAATGAACATGTTCCCAGAAGAATTGATGGACTCCAACATGAGAGAAATACCTCCAGTTATGGTACCAATATTAATGTAGTGTCCTCCCACGAAAAGCCCAGGTTCAAATGCTAAAGCTAATAAGAATATTGAAATGGGAACAAAGCAGAAAATAAAAAGAGCCGATATCACGACAACCATCTTAGCCACACTCTGGTTGCGAGTTTGACCATCTAGTGGTGAGGTAGATGCTTTCCGCCATTTGGATTGCGTTCGAAGTGTAACTACAAGTATCGATGTGCATATTACAATAATAAAAAAGGCTGTAAATGGTACAGCGAAACTGTTGATGGTGTAACAAATTTTATCCACCGCCTCTCTGTTGGGGCTGGATGTCAGTCCCAGCAACGTTCTGTTCTTTGCAGGGAAGAATTTCCCTTGGATGTTGATGACAGCATATGCTGGGGTTCCGCAAGCTATACACAGGATGAAGACGCACACGATTACAATCGACATCCGTTTGTGGGTGATGATTTGCTTAACCTGGAAAACATAACAGGAGCGTACGAGTAAAATAATAATAGTGAAATTAGCATGGTCGAATAGATAAGAAAGCTGGTTTTAAACTTCTGATGCACTGATGCCGAGGTAGCGGGTTCAACCCCTACACCGGTCATGTGACTAAGGTGTTGAATTCCGTCCTTGACTTGGGGACGCAGATTATAAGTACCTCAAATGACGCAGTATGTTCGCCTGATGGTGGGGTACACTGGTAATAGTGAAGGCTAATCCACAAGCAACAATCAGCCCAGTGTTCTACAAGTAACAGCACGTGTATGAGTTCAATGCTTGCAAACTCACAACCATAATAATAAATTGCAAAGATTAGATAAATGGAGATAAATGGAGATAAATGGAGATAAGATAAATGGAGTAAATTAGGAAATATTGTTGTACATTAGCAAAACACTGCAAATTTCACTGTACTCGGCTCGCGATGATGGTGGAATTCTGCAAGAGGGCGTCTGATTGGTCTGGAACTCTGGGACCCCAGTATATAAGGCCCCGCACAGGTAGAACTGGCCCTTTTTCCGTAGTCCACCACACTGAGTGACGAGGCGCCAATGCCTATTTCTATTGTGTGTTTAGTAGTTAGACCCTGAAGTTTTGCAGTGGTATGTAACCATAATTAATTTGTTTTATATTATATTTCTTTTATATGTATTAATGTTAATTTTATAAACCATGTGTGACATAGTATTTTGGTTATTTAAATGTATACTTCAGTAAAGCTATGAAAGTATAATAATAATGAAGTGATTATCAAACTAATTAGATTTAAAATATAGCTAATCTTATACTGATTCCTAGCTTTAATCTTTAAGTTAACAATAATTTCTCTAGCAGTAACTAAAATTAACAAAAGAAATCTGTAAGCCCGGTTACAGATAACTGAGTGCGGAATCATGCCCAGGTAATGGCAAATGAGAGTTACCGGTTCTTGGAGAAAATGGCGCAGATCGATCTGGACTTCGACGAGTTATTTACAAGGATTAAGGAACAATTTAGAAGCTACTTGTGTTAAGTTTTATGAGACTGAAAAGTGGGAGATTGAGGAACAGCACTTGGAGAATTGACACGTGGGAGGCCAGCTCAGCAAATAACATCTAGCCTTTGTTCTCGAGGCAACTTAAAAGGTAAATTTGGAATATTGGCTAGTGGTAAAGGAGCAGACAATGTTTAACAGGTTAGGAGATAATTGGGCACACAGGGGCTTAGTAATACTTTATAATTATTCAGAACTAATGGTTTATTTTACAGCGGTGTAAATTATTGAGTTCAAGAAGCTTGTTGTGGTAACAGCTGGGCAAATATTGGTTGTATGAATCATTGAAGGAAATAATATACAGAATATTAGTGGAGTGGCTATGAGTGAATAAAGTAAACACACTTGGACTGCAGTCAATGAAAGACAAGGCACATTACAATATAGTTAAGTATTCAATTTAGTAGAGGAATTTTTTGTTCAGTAGTAAGTGAAGTCTGGCATCACCTCTGTCAACAGGAGGCAGTGATATTTGTAGGTGTATCAAGTTATTGGTGGAATCAGTGACTGAGATTCTGCCTTAAGTTAAGCATGGTAGTTGTCGCACGGGGGAGAGAATGTGATTTAGTGCTGCGTACCACCCTTCGCAGAGATATCAATATGTAGTTGTCATGTGACATGAAGCGTAAGATAGCAAAGTTTATAACCGGGGTATCATAGGAAGAATGATGGGGAACAGAGCGCACAACTGTACATTTGCTGTCCACTCACAAATAATATTACACTGATTGTGTTGGGCCTTGAATAACACTTATTGGTCATTAGTGTGTAATGATGACATAATATATATAGTACACTGTTTATTATATTAGAACTAATGTTCCGTATCCTGCCATGGACATTGTTGTTCTTGGATCCTGTCTCATATGAATGGCACCCTGGCCACTATTTTGTGTACTTTCACTTGGTAATATTGTGTGTTTATTTTATGAGCTATCTTAGGGGCCTCAAAGAGTGCCTCAATTGAGTTCCTGTGTAGTACATGTTTATCCTCAACTCTCTGTGAATGTTGTGATTCTTTTATGTGCAAATGTTACATTGTCACATTCTACAAATATGGTAATTCCACTGGGTATATGTGTCCCTTGCTTTTCACGGTTGAACATGTTTTGCTTGTCGGCTAGTAATGTGTAATATCATGCGGTAATGTGTGTGGTGTCATGTTGTTGATATCCTTTATCATAACATGGGCATTGCAGGAGAGGTGTGCCCTGTGTCATATGGCATCCCTTATGGGTCTAGGTATTTAAATGTCAGGATGGTGAGTGATGGCTAATTCTTGACATAAGTCGCATCAGGGTACAACTGAGAGGGCATGATGATAGACTGGTGGAATTCAATTCTGGTTTCATTGGGGGAACATCAATGGATATAGTATTTGGAGTTTTTGAAACCGGTGTTGATGGGAGAGCAGGGGCCACCTGGAGAGTGGAAACCCATCAGGTATGACATGCATGGACAGAGCAATTACTGTTATAAATGAGGTTATGGTAATTATTATCAATGACTGGGTGTAGTGATGTAGGTACCGGATTGAGTGCTACTTGGATGGACATTGTGTTATAAGTATCACATGATGACGACTATGCTTGTGATGGTGGTGGTCATGGGATGATGATGATAGCCATGATGAGGATGATGATTATTATATCCGCCAGGGATTGAAGTGGCTGGTAGTAATCGAGGCGGGTGTATGTAGACTATTGTAATCTTAACCACAATCAGGGTTATGGTGTGGGATTGAGGGTGTCAGGTGAATGTGTAGAAAACATTGGAGGCTGTTGAATAGGTGCTCCCTGTCATTTATATTTTATGTGGAGCATATCCTATAACCTATTCGTATCATTGTTGTCCAGTTGAAGCATCGTGTGGTTGGTGTGAATTTACACAGTCCATGTCTATGTTTGTGCCACAAAGACATTGTTTACATACACTAGTGTTGTAGTGGTTGTCCTATGAAGTCCATGTGTTGATGCAAATAATGAGTCTTTGATGATTAATAATTAGATGTTGTGTTTGCCTACAATGTCTGATGTATGTTGGCCAGGTCAGTGTTGAGATGTTGTGTTTGCTCGTGATGTAAGTGAATCTAATGAATGTGTCAGGATGTTGCGTCTTGTGTCTATTCGTCACAAGTACAAGAGTGTTGTCTGTCTTACGTAGAGAGACTGGGTGTTGTTGTTGTCTTGTTGGGCCATCATGTTGAGATGTTTGACTTGTCTTTGCCTAATATTTTTGTTGGTTTTTATTTTATCTACAGGAAAAGCCAGAATTCTAGCTTTAGATTTTAGATTTTCCTGGGTTTTTAGTAGACTAGAGGTTTTTTGGTGGACTAGAAGTTTTTGTTAAATTAGTTTTAGTGGATCAGTTGTTGGTGGATTAGTGTTTGGTAGATTTGTAGCTTTTACTGGATCAGAAGTTTTTGCTACACTTAGGAATTTGGTTTGTTAGGTTAGTGTCTTTGCTGTTTGATTTTTGTTGTATCCTAATTTCTTTGTTGATGCTACATGTCTGTATATTATTGTGAAGTTTAGAAGCGTAATAAACAAATGATGCTTGTGTTACCCTTACTTTGTTGTTTAGTTGATAGACTCTAGTGTTATAGTCATTGGTGTTAGAACAGCCCTTGGAGTAATTCTTTGTCTGGGATTGGAGAATATTGTTCTAATCCCCTGTCGGCCCACCCTGGGATCTTCTTAAACCCTTTGTATCCTGAATTATTTTATCTATAACTTTGTACAAACACAAAGAAAATGTATTGCGCATGCCCAGATCGCTTCCAAACATTCACGCCACCTACCTGGGAAACAAGCAATGTTATTTTAGATAGACCTTTAAGTACCGTCAGGATTCGTGATCAGATTGTAAAAATATAGCCATTTGAAGTGAGTGGTACATTTGAAGTGAGTGGTACTTAAAAGTACCGTCAGTAAAGAAAGTTACCTTAATTCTTTTCTATTCTTGTTAACCGAGGACGGTGAGAGGTTCTTTCTCTTTATTCATTTTCTTCTTTGGCCCTACGCAGTCAGGGTTTGCGCTCTTCTCCTCACATCACCGTAGCAGAAGTAAGTGGTCCTTGCTTCCTGTTTATACCTTTGTTTTCAAGAGGCGAGCCTGTACCAGGTCAGTGACAGCCTTAGAATTATTCTGGTAGGATTGTTTTGGTACCAAATGAGTGTTTTAGTTGAGGTCTTTAGTTGGTTTCTTTGTCGGTTCATTTTTGGTATAGTTGGTAATAGTCTTCTAGAGATAGCAAAACCCAGGTTAGCTAGTTAGACTCCATTGCAGAACTACCCGTAGCATAGTATCTTGTCCTTAAGATGGAGACCAGAAGTACTCGTGCGGCAGTGAGAGTTGAAGAAGATGAGTTTCCGCCAGTTTCTACGATGGGAACCGAAGATCCCCGCCCAGTGGACGCTCCACCACGCGAGCTCACTGAGGCTTTGAGGTATGTTGTAGTACCAACCAGAAAGCCTGTTCGGTGTTTTGGGGAGAAAGGTGGGCCATCAGTAGAAGAGTACGTCAGGGAGGTGAGGTCAGCTTGGAGGGCTGGCATGTTAGAGACTGTCGATAAGGTGGATGTTATTTTCGACAGCATAACCAGTCCTGTCAGGAGGGAGTTGGAACTCCATGCTTCTGAGGAAGATCCCGAGGCCATGCTACAGGCCTTGCTGAAGATATATGGTGAGAAGAAGAGTCTACGGGAGCTCCTGGCAACGTTATTCACAATACGCCAGCGAGCTGGGGAGACAGTCCATGACTTCTCCCATAGGGTCAATGCTGAGTTCAAGAGGGTAGTGAAGGCCCAGGAAACGCAAGGTGTCCCTGTGTTGGATGGGGAGGCCCTTCGAGACCAGTTTGTGGCTGGCATAAGGGACAGTTTCACCCAAACTGTCCTAAAAGAAAAGATCGCACAAGATTCATCTGTGACTTTTCTTCAAGTCAGGGAGTGCGCACAAACATGGGAAGGTGTGCGGGCCCCACCGGGTGCTGAAATCAGAGAGGTAGAGGTGAGAGCCAGAAATGAGAACACTGGGGAAATTCAGTCAAGCGTACCTTCAGCGGTGAAAGTTGAGTTTCAGCAGGGGCGGTACGGGCCGGTGCAGGCTGAGGTAGTCCCACAAACGGTAAAATGTAGGCCTGCACATACTGAGCCAGCTCGAGTACCACCAAGAACTGAGTTTACTTCCAGGCAGGGTGAAATTGACTTTCTTCAGAGGGAGATGTCTGAGATTGGTGCCAGGCTGAACAGACTCACCACCAGCGATCAACAACATCAAGTGCCACGTTGCTGGCGATGCAATCGGGTTGGTCACTTGAGACGCGAGTGCAGACAAGCATTAAACGGGACCCCTCTAAGGCTGGGAGCCAGGTATTAGAAGGGGAGCGTCATGGCTCGGACATTAAAATTGTGGGTGGTAGGCCCGAAGAGACTGTCTTGATAGGTGGGAAGAGTGTCCAGTGTGTCATCGATACAGGTTCTCAAGTATCCACCATTACTGAGGCCTGTTTCAAGGGCATGTTCCAGGACTTTGTTCTAAAGGAAGGACAATTCGTTAGGTTGACGGCCGCAAATGGCGTAATGATTCCATATGTGGGGTACTTCATGTGTGACATTGTGTTGGGTGGGACACAAGTGAAGGACTGTGGGGTGTTTGTCACCAAAGACATGGACAATGGGGAGAGAAGAGTGCCTGGCATTATTGGCACGAACATTTTACAGTCAGTACCGAATCTGTGTAGGTTTCTTAATTGGAGCAGCCCAGCGGAGGAGATTCCTGGAGTCGGACTGGACGGTGTTAAAGTGTTTGTTGACAATAGAGTTTGTGTACCTGCCCGCTCCATCACTGCAGTTAGTGTAAAATGTGTAAGATTTGTGCGTGAAAATATGCATGTCATTTTCAGCCCAACTCGAGACTTGGAGCACAAGGGTTTGCTTTTCTCCCACACTTTGACTACCTTGAGACGGGGCGTATGCCAAGTCCAAGTGGTCAATCTGGGGGATGAAGACATGTTCTTGTCGAAGGGTACTCAAGTTGGGGATATTTCAGATGCTACTGTAGACTTGACCAACCATTTCAAAATGGTAAGTGTTCAGGAAGTGGAGGTTTCAACATAGCCGTATGCCGGAGAGAAAGATGATGTTAGGTGCCCTGTAGATTTGAGCGGTTTTGAGGGTAGTGATAGAGATAGGAAGAAGTTAGAGGAGTTATTAGTTAGGTATGATAGTCTTTTTGCCAAGGGAGATACTGACATAGGCTATACAGATAGGGTAACCCATAGCATCCAGTTGACAGATGAGACCCCCATCAAGCAGCCTTATAGGAGAATTCCCCCAGCATTTTATAGAGAAGTACAAGATCATCTCCAGGGTTTATTAGATAGTCAGATAATTAAGGAAAGTTCCAGTCCTTGGGCTTCTCCGGTGGTCCTCGTGAGAAAAAAGGATGGTAGACTTAGGCTATGTGTCGATTATCGGGCTGTAAACGTTAGGACAAAGAAAGATGCATACCCTCTCCCTAGAGTAGATGAGTATCTAGATGCCCTAGGGGGTGCCAAGTTGTTTTCAACTCTAGATCTTGCCAGTGGGTATTACCAGGTGGCCATGAAGCCAGATGATCAAGAGAAGACTGCTTTTACCACCCCGTTTGGTCTGTATGAGTATACGCGTATGCCAATGGGACTTGCAAACTCCGCGAGCAGCTTCCAGAGGTTAATGCAATGCTCTCTGAATGACTATTTTTTTCAGATTTTGTTGGTATACCTTGATGACATTTTGGTGTTTTCTGGGGATTTTTCAGAGCATTTGAGTAGGCTTGAGAAAGTGTTTGAGAGACTGCAGTCCATTGGGCTAAAACTAAATCCTGAAAAGTGTAACTTTTGTCAGAAAAAGGTTGAGTTTTTAGGGCACACCATTTCAGAAGAAGGCATTGGAACCATGGATGATAAAGTTGCACCCATAAAAGAAGCACCTGTGCCCAGAACTCAGACAGAACTTAGGTCATTTCTAGGGTTAGCCAGTTATTATAGAAGGTTTGTCTCAAAGTTTGCTAATATTGCAAGACCACTACATGAGCTGGTGGGCCAACTCAACCAGCAGCAAACCGGTGATACTAAGAAGAAGAAAGGACCCATAGGGCGGTTGTGGACTCCAGAGTGTGACGAGGCGTTTAATCGATTAAAAGAGGCTCTGACATCAACACCCCTTTTAGGCTTTCCAGACTTCTCATTACAGTTCGTATTGGAGGTAGATGCCTCATACCAGGGTTTAGGTGCTGTCCTCTCACAAATTCAAGATGGTAAGAAAAGAGTCTTAGCTTACGCTAGCCGTACACTTCGCCCCTCAGAACGAAACGCTAAAAGCAGTTCTAAGCTTGAGTTACTTGCATTGAAGTGGGCTATGACTGAGAAGTTTAGAAGTTATCTTTTAGGTACTAAAGTAGAAGTTTTTACAGATAGTAGGAATTTAGCTTTGTGGCAAAAGGCAAAATTGGGTGCCATTGAGCAGAGATGGATAGCACAGATGTCAATGTTTGACTACACCATTAAGCACAAACCAGGTCGTGCTAATGGAAATGCTGATTATTTGTCCCGCTACCCATTTGAAGCCCCAGGAAGATCAGATGAAGAAGGTGACATTCCAATCAGTCACATAGCTGCTACACCAGTTAGTCCAAACTTAAGAACTGCTAGGATAGGAGAGGTTGTAGATGTAGATAGACAGAATAACCCTGTGGGTAATGTGCCACTGTTATCATTACCATCATATTCAGCTGAAGAGTTGATAAAACTACAAGCAGAAGATGTCCATATGTATAAAGTGTTAACTTGTGTGAGTGAGAGTGTGAGACTGAGTAAGATAGAGATGAGGGGTTTACCCCCTGAAACCAAAAGCTTGTTGAAGCAGCGAAAGAGATTGAGTGTGATTAATGGGTTGTTGTACAGGAAATTAAAGAGGCCAGGTAGAGGATGGATTTCTCAATTAGTGGTACCTGGTGCATTGAAGCAGAGAGTGTTAGAATCGTTGCACAGCACCGGCCATCAGGGCAGAGATAGGATGATACAAATCCTTAGAAGTAGATGCTATTGGGTTGGCATCACGAAAGATGTTGAACTGTTTTGTAAAAGATGCCAGAGGTGTAATATTGCTAAACCACCCCATATTAAACTGCAGGGTCCTTCAGGTAATTTATTAGCATCTAGGCCTTTTGAGGTGGTGACCATGGATTTTACTATGTTAGAGAAGGATAGTCGGGGGTATGAAAATGTGTTGGTCATTACAGATGTTTTCACCAAATTTACAGTTGCTGTTCCCACAAGGGATCAGAAGGCCTCGACAGTTGCAAAAGTTCTGGTGGAGAAATGGTTTCTGTATTTAGGTGTACCCCATAGGCTCCATTCAGATCAAGGCAGGAACTTTGAATCGGCTGTGATTGCAGAACTCTGTAGAGTGTACGGGATTCAAAAGAGCCGTACCACGAGTTACAATCCAAAAGGGAACGGTCAGTGCGAGAGGTTTAATAGGACCCTACATGATCTTCTGAGGCGACTAGAGGCCAGCCAGAAAAGGAGATGGTCTGAACATATAGCTGAGGTTTTGTTAGTTTATAACTCTACGCCCCACTCTTCCACAGGTTACTCCCCGTACTACTTGGTGTTTGGGATAGAACCCAGATTGCCAGTAGATTTCATGCTAGATGCTAGTGATGATAGTGATTGTAATGAGGGGGAACCAAATGTTGAGAACTGGGTGACTGGACATCTTTCCCGTCTGCGTAATGCGCATGTTAGGGCAGGCGAACAGTTAAGAAAGTTAGCTGCTGTAAGGAAAGAGAGATGTGACAAGACATCATCCTCTAAATTGCTAACCATAGGAGAAGTAGTTAGGAAGAGAGTCCACTATACAGAGAGGTGCAAGATTAAAGACCAGTGGTCTGTAGATAAATATACAGTGGTGCAGGTCCCAAAAGCATCAGGAGGCCCGTATGTTATTAGAAGAGTGGGAGAGAATGGACCTGACATTAGAGCAGCAGGACACGAGTTAAAGCGGTGTGAGAAAGATGCGGTTATTGAGGTACCGGAGGCGACGATAAGACTACCAGAATTGCCTGTCGTGGCAGAGGTTGAGGAACCACGGGATAGACCGCCAAGAAGTGACTGGTACATGTTTGAGCCAGGAGACTTGAATGTGAGGCGATCAGAGAGAATCCGTCTTAGAAGAGATAGATGATGTTATTTTTTAATACATTTTGTTTCAAATGTTCAGTGTTGAGGCAAGTAGTAACCTGTATAAAGGTTGCTGATTTATTGTTTGTGTAACTTTTATGATTGTTTAATTATTTTTATGTATAAAGTGAGGGTTGTATTCATTTTGTTACGATTGCTCATGTAGCAGAGGGGCTATTTCTCCTCACTGATGTTAATTTGGTCACTTAGTATTAACTTGTACTAGTATAAGGATGGCTTATGCTTATATGTTATTACTGTTATTTTGGACTTATTGATGACTGGTGACGTACATGTATACTGTTTCACATTATAAATCTGGGTAGGATGAGACATTTTATTTTAATGGTACGGTTTAGGAATGGAACCAACAGTTTAGGCTTTGAGGGCAATGTCCTCAAGGGCAACAGGTTTTAGTCGCTGAGGGATGTGTTCCTTGGCATAGAATTATCAGGGCATAGAGGTGTGAAGATAACTACCTGTTTGATAAGTGTACCAGGGACGTATGGTCCGGTCGTCGAAATGACAACAGTTACAGAGGGGGAATTATTCATTGTTTTTGTAAATGTTCGTATAATATTGTGAACACTAAGGTGGCGGGAGACTGTCTCCCTGTTGATTGCATTATTTTTTTTTACTGCTGATATTAGTTTAGTTGTGAATAATGACTGGTATTAATGTAAATGTACCTTGTATTTGCATGTGACCATTATTCTTGGTGGTACCTGATGTACATTTTTGGGGTGTTTTACTTGATGGGTGATGTCTGGTGAGGATAGGAAAATTATTATTTTTTGAGCTTCATCAATAGTGGAGGACTATAAAGTAGGGGTCAGAAATTATCCCTCCGTTACCCAAGGCACTAGGGGTGTAATGTTCAGTTGTCTGGGACGACAACAGTTAAAGATGGGGAATAATGTACTCGGCTCGCGATGATGGTGGAATTCTGCAAGAGGGCGTCTGATTGGTCTGGAACTCTGGGACCCCAGTATATAAGGCCCCGCACAGGTAGAACTGGCCCTTTTTCCGTAGTCCACCACACTGAGTGACGAGGCGCCAATGCCTATTTCTATTGTGTGTTTAGTAGTTAGACCCTGAAGTTTTGCAGTGGTATGTAACCATAATTAATTTGTTTTATATTATATTTCTTTTATATGTATTAATGTTAATTTTATAAACCATGTGTGACATAGTATTTTGGTTATTTAAATGTATACTTCAGTAAAGCTATGAAAGTATAATAATAATGAAGTGATTATCAAACTAATTAGATTTAAAATATAGCTAATCTTATACTGATTCCTAGCTTTAATCTTTAAGTTAACAATAATTTCTCTAGCAGTAACTAAAATTAACAAAAGAAATCTGTAAGCCCGGTTACAGATAACTGAGTGCGGAATCATGCCCAGGTAATGGCAAATGAGAGTTACCGGTTCTTGGAGAAAATGGCGCAGATCGATCTGGACTTCGACGAGTTATTTACAAGGATTAAGGAACAATTTAGAAGCTACTTGTGTTAAGTTTTATGAGACTGAAAAGTGAGAGATTGAGGAACAGCACTTGGAGAATTGACACGTGGGAGGCCAGCTCAGCAAATAACATCTATCCTTTGTTCTCGAGGCAACTTAAAAGGTAAATTTGGAATATTGGCTAGTGGTAAAGGAGAAGACAATGTTTAACAGGTTAGGAGATAATTGGGCACACAGGGGCTTAGTAATACTTTATAATTATTCAGAACTAATGGTTTATTTTACAGCGGTGTAAATTATTGAGTTCAAGAAGCTTGTTGTGGTAACAGCTGGGCAAATATTGGTTGTATGAATCATTGAAGGAAATAATATACAGAATATTAGTGGAGTGGCTATGAGTGAATAAAGTAAACACACTTGGACTGCAGTCAATGAAAGACAAGGCACATTACAATATAGTTAAGTATTCAATTTAGTAGAGGAATTTTTTGTTCAGTAGTAAGTGAAGTCTGGCATCACCTCTGTCAACAGGAGGCAGTGATATTTGTAGGTGTATCAAGTTATTGGTGGAATCAGTGACTGAGATTCTGCCTTAAGTTAAGCATGGTAGTTGTCGCACGGGGGAGAGAATGTGATTTAGTGCTGCGTACCACCCTTCGCAGAGATATCAATATGTAGTTGTCATGTGACATGAAGCGTAAGATAGCAAAGTTTATAACCGGGGTATCATAGGAAGAATGATGGGGAACAGAGCGCACAACTGTACATTTGCTGTCCACTCACAAATAATATTACACTGATTGTGTTGGGCCTTGAATAACACTTATTGGTCATTAGTGTGTAATGATGACATAATATATATAGTACACTGTTTATTATATTAGAACTAATGTTCCGTATCCTGCCATGGACATTGTTGTTCTTGGATCCTGTCTCATATGAATGGCACCCTGGCCACTATTTTGTGTACTTTCACTTGGTAATATTGTGTGTTTATTTTATGAGCTATCTTAGGGGCCTCAAAGAGTGCCTCAATTGAGTTCCTGTGTAGTACATGTTTATCCTCAACTCTCTGTGAATGTTGTGATTCTTTTATGTGCAAATGTTACATTGTCACATTCTACAAATATGGTAATTCCACTGGGTATATGTGTCCCTTGCTTTTCACGGTTGAACATGTTTTGCTTGTCGGCTAGTAATGTGTAATATCATGCGGTAATGTGTGTGGTGTCATGTTGTTGATATCCTTTATCATAACATGGGCATTGCAGGAGAGGTGTGCCCTGTGTCATATGGCATCCCTTATGGGTCTAGGTATTTAAATGTCAGGATGGTGAGTGATGGCTAATTCTTGACATAAGTCGCATCAGGGTGCAACTGAGAGGGCATGATGATAGACTGGTGGAATTCAATTCTGGTTTCATTGGGGGAACATCAATGGATATAGTATTTGGAGTTTTTGAAACCGGTGTTGATGGGAGAGCAGGGGCCACCTGGAGAGTGGAAACCCATCAGGTATGACATGCATGGACAGAGCAATTACTGTTATAAATGAGGTTATGGTAATTATTATCAATGACTGGGTGTAGTGATGTAGGTACCGGATTGAGTGCTACTTGGATGGACATTGTGTTATAAGTATCACATGATGACGACTATGCTTGTGATGGTGGTGGTCATGGGATGATGATGATAGCCATGATGAGGATGATGATTATTATATCCGCCAGGGATTGAAGTGACTGGTAGTAATCGAGGCGGGTGTATGTAGACTATTGTAATCTTAACCACAATCAGGGTTATGGTGTGGGATTGAGGGTGTCAGGTGAATGTGTAGAAAACATTGGAGGCTGTTGAATAGGTGCTCCCTGTCATTTATATTTTATGTGGAGCATATCCTATAACCTATTCATATCATTGTTGTCCAGTTGAAGCATCGTGTGGTTGGTGTGAATTTACACAGTCCATGTCTATGTTTGTGCCACAAAGACATTGTTTACATACACTAGTGTTGTAGTGGTTGTCCTATGAAGTCCATGTGTTGATGCAAATAATGAGTCTTTGATGATTAATAATTAGATGTTGTGTTTGCCTACAATGTCTGATGTATGTTGGCCAGGTCAGTGTTGCGATGTTGTGTTTGCTCGTGATGTAAGTGAATCTAATGAATGTGTCAGGATGTTGCGTCTTGTGTCTATTCGTCACAAGTACAAGAGTGTTGTCTGTCTTACGTAGAGAGACTGGGTGTTGTTGTTGTCTTGTTGGGCCATCATGTTGAGATGTTTGACTTGTCTTTGCCTAATATTTTTGTTGGTTTTTATTTTATCTACAGGAAAAGCCAGAATTCTAGCTTTAGATTTTAGATTTTCCTGGGTTTTTAGTAGACTAGAGGTTTTTTGGTGGACTAGAAGTTTTTGTTAAATTAGTTTTAGTGGATCAGTTGTTGGTGGATTAGTGTTTGGTAGATTTGTAGCTTTTACTGGATCAGAAGTTTTTGCTACACTTAGGAATTTGGTTTGTGAGGTTAGTGTCTTTGCTGTTTGATTTTTGTTGTATCCTAATTTCTTTGTTGATGCTACATGTCTGTATATTATTGTGAAGTTTAGAAGCGTAATAAACAAATGATGCTTGTGTTACCCTTACTTTGTTGTTTAGTTGATAGACTCTAGTGTTATAGTCATTGGTGTTAGAACAGCCCTTGGAGTAATTCTTTGTCTGGGATTGGAGAATATTGTTCTAATCCCCTGTCGGCCCACCCTGGGATCTTCTTAAACCTTAATTCTTTTCTATTCTTGTTAACCGAGGACGGTGAGAGGTTCTTTCTCTTTATTCATTTTCTTCTTTGGCCCTACGCAGTCAGGGTTTGCGCTCTTCTCCTCACATCACCGTAGCAGAAGTAAGTGGTCCTTGCTTCCTGTTTATACCTTTGTTTTCATCACTAACACGATGTGTGAATGGGAGCCGAGTAGCATTACAGTTAGTTGCATATCCTTTAGAGGTCGTGGCAATCAACCTCAGGGTTGTTTGGTTGTTTGTGATTTCTTGACAAGTTAACGTTCAGTAGTTTGCCATTGTTTTCTGAACAACCGGCACCAATACCGTTGTATGAAAACCAAGGAAAGTTGGTCTGCTTCCAAATCGTCTGCAGCTGTGTTTCGAACGTGTACATGTGGGATTACAAATTGCGCCTGTAACCCCTTTGCCACAGAGCCGCGGTAGCGTAGCGACTAGAATTCGAATGTTTAAACATTGACCCGGTCTTTTATGCTAATAAGCCAAAAATGATTACCAAGAACACCATCTTAGGAGGGAAAGGTGGCCGAATGGATACTAACCATGCCATACACCGCGTGCCCATTGGTCAATAAATATATGGGCATAGCACGTGTTCCCGAGGCGCCTTAATGCACGAAAAAGGCCCCTTACTTTAATTATGTGTGAGTACTTTAATTTGTTGTGACTAATTTGCCTTCTTAAAGTGGCAATATAAACTATAATATATGTGACCAGTTTGCCTCCTCCTGAAGTGACTTAATAAACTATTCTATGTTGTGACCAGTTTGCTACCTCTTGGAGTGGCAATATAAACTATTCTATGTTGTAACCAGTTTGCTACCTCTTGGAGTGGCAATATAAACTATTCTATGTTGTGACCAGTTAGCCACAAGCCTTCCATCATCAAGCTACACCGAGAGACAAACCACAACACAAAGCGCACACAAAACGGAAATGACAATAAATTATACAAGTAACCATTGTGGCGTATTAAAATCTCCCTCTCCCCCGCTCCCATCAGCGTATTCTCATCTCTATAAGTATCCTAACTGAAAGCACTGGACAGGTATGCTCAAGACTATGTTTGGGAACTGTCCCTATGATACAGCTTTCTCTGTGAGGGGTTGAATCGGATGTATAGCCTGTTTATATACATATAAAGCATTATAGGTGTATGTAGACTTATAGTGTGTATAAGGTTGTCGTGCGTCGCCGTCAGACGTCATTCGCAACTGCGAGCGCTAACAAGTCAAGTCACCTGAACAAGTCAAGAAGCCTGATACGGGGGAAAATGGTACGTTGCAAGAACACCAAAAGACACGCGGTGTCCAAGATGTGCAGCGTGGGAGCCGAAAAGACCGGCAAGAAGACGAACGTGGAGAGCCTGACTGGTAGCTGCATCAAAGAACCTGAAACTACAAGTATTACTCTAGCTACCACGAGAGAGAAGATCGACAGCCCACCACAGACAAGAGCCAAACCTACTGAGAAGCAGAGACAGGAGAAAGACACCAGAGTCGGAAACACTGACTCACCGACAATCAAGTGGGCTATCAAGCGTATCCAAGTGGAGCTATCAGACGAAGAAATCCTGAAGCAACTACGAGAAGAGAATCTCCACATCCGATTCTTGAAGGCGGAGCGGCTCCTCACCAATTCCAAGATTCCCACAACCTTGGCGGTGGTGACGACAGAGGGCAGCGAGATGCCCATCACAGAATCAATCAAAAAGAGAATGCAGCAGCCAGAGAGATTCATCCCAAGGATCACCCAATGTTCCAGATGTCAGAAAACCGGCTACAGCAGAGCAGCATGTCGCAGTAAGACGGAAATGCGCCGGTACTGCGCCGATCACCACGCCTTCAAGGAGTGTCCGCTAGCCAAGCTGGACACGGACTTCCGAGCACCCAACAACAAACGAAAGCGCCAACTTCCAGGGCAAACATGGAGCAAGATACTTGGGCTGTCCGTACCTGCAACGACACAGAGACGCCTTAAAGATCGCAATTACCACAAAGACGCAATTCAAGGAAGCAATGCGGAGGGGCGAGACAGCCACGGGTATAGCACAAGCTGAAAGAGATCAACTGCAAAAGCAGATAGACGAGTTGAAAGAACAAGTCAAGGCACTGATGACGCCGACTCCGACCAGCTGCAATGAGAAACTGCTGCCTGAAATAAAGGAGATCCATCAAAACATCAAGCAAGAAGTGGAACATATGGCACTGATAAAGAAGAAGAACGAATAAATCCTACAAATCATCAAACACGAGCGAGAACTACAGAAAGCTGAAATGGAACTTTTCTAAAACAAACCAACAGAAGCCATACAAGAAACCACAGATAAACCCCAAGATGAAAGCCAAGTTACCGAGCCTGAACCGCAAGCTAAAACCAGCAGCCCAACCACAACTCCCAAGAGAGAACCACTGTCCCGCCGGATCTCTGAAGGAGGCACAGAATACCCAGTTAGCAGGGAGGAATTAAAGCGCGAGGAATTCAGAAGGCGCTGGTAAGAAAAGGAAAAGAAGAAGCCAAAGAAACTCCGGGGGAAACCGATGGTATACCCAGTCTTACACTACGACTGTGAGACCGACTTCGAGTACTATATAGATGACGGTAAAATCGTCCCATGGCTGACCACGGAGGAAAAAAACTTAAGGCAGCAGATACTCGAACGCGACAGTGAAAACAGGCGCAAGGAGGAAAATTAAAACGTCGAAAAGCTCCTACAGAAAATACACACAAAAAAGGGAGACAATAAGACCAAATAAAAAGTCCTTATAAGGACTGCACTCAGCCAAGCCATACGACCCAGGAGCCTGCACCAACAAAGAAAACCACAAGAAGAGACGAGCACAAAGAATAGCCGCCGACCAATCCCCCTGTTGACGTCACAGACACAAACGCTTACATAATCAGTCTGAGATAGGACTTACTTGAAGGAGCGCACAAGACAAGAATTAGAGTGAATAAACCTACAAAAACCACGGACCTCAACAATAACCACAGCTGAAGAGGCAGCTTGAATGAGGCCGAATTCGGAATTTTTGTTTTGAAAGTTGGAATTGGAATTGGAAAGTGTATGTATAGCATTCATTGATTTAACCATTTTTTTTCCCCGCATATCCGTTACAGGACATCGCCGCTGTCAACATCAGCACCTTTCAGATGATTGTTGATTTCTTGGCAAGATTACGCTCAGTAGTTTGCCATTGCTTTCTGAGCGGCCAACTCACATGCCCCTAAGTTACCAAAGCGGCGAGAACCGCTATCGATTCTCGCGCAAGTTACGTTTCTCACGTGAATATACGAGATTATGGAGAAAGTCGCTAACGCCTAGGCCAGGGAGACCGGCTATGAACAATAGGATAATCAAATATGTGACCCTAACGAATTGATAAACATGTGTATGCCTGGCGCTCTGAAGGTCTGGGGTTCCTTCATCTGGACTGCGATGTTTAGACCGCGAGCGCATTTTTTCCGGCTGCTTATAGAGTTCATCCCTGGAGCTCCCTAGAGTTCATCCCTGGATTCGTGTCATATGCGAGCTTTGGGTTTTGCTCTTGGCAGGCGACTTGAGTTCTTAGGAGACACAGAGAAGAAAATAAGGTAAAATCAGGTGCAATGAAGCGAGGCCTTTTGTCTGTAACCTGTGTATGTCATTCATCACTGACTGATTCGATGTCTCTGATCTGCATTTATCTCAACTGTTACTAATGTCTATTCCACACACAAAATATCTACATCAATGCCATCTTGAACTAACGTCTGTTTTAGCGTATGGACTAGATAACATCAGAGAAGTCTGCTGTATCCGGCTCTGACCTTACAGGATATTTTCTTGCCATCCCTAATGTAAATGTACTGCCTGGTCACCACAATTTCTCCCATATACATTGCGACTCCGGGTGGTGTTTATCAGTTTATGTTGCACGCCAGAGACACACTTTTCCTGATGATTTGTAGCTTACATTGCTGCATATAAACATTTTAGAATCTATACAACAACAGAACAATTGCAACATATGTAAATGCTAGAATATACACTTAATTATAATTCTGAACTGAGCTGATTTAACCAGCATAGTTTAAAGAGGACATAATACTAATGGATGGTTTCACACTAGTTCTCGAATAAAATCCATTGTTTATAGTTCCCCTTATCAATTCTCTGAGCAAAGTAAGTTGTAACGGTTATGTGTACAAGTTTTTGCTTATGTGTACAATTTATAATGTCCAGTGAGAAGACTTTTCCGGCATGAAGAAACGTATTTTGCCACGAGAAGGGGTGGGGTGGAGGAAGGTAGCCGTGGCTGTGAAGTTACTAGCTCCGGTTCGGCGGCGATTCGGGCTTAGAAGACATCGGTTTTAATCCCTGAATGGGCTGTAAAATGTTATAAGAGCCAGTGTAATTTAATTATATCTGTCGGGTAGTGAGATACTTTTTCTTCTGGCATAAGGGCGAACAGCAAGAGGTCCCGTGTACATGGAATGCACGTAAAACAAGAAAATTACATGAATAGGTCTTAAGGCTGCAGCCCTGACAAAGTTGTTAGGAGACAAGTAAACCAACCCACGGGAGATAGAGCTCACTATCTTGGATGAAATATATTTATGGACAGTCAACCTTACACTGATACATGCCGGGGTCGGATACACTGACCTCTTTGGTGACCCACTCCCTTCGAAAGAAGAGCAAAGATGAGCTTGAAGTATCTTGCAAAAACAACAGCCACGCAGTCTACATACTCAAATTTGGCTTAATCTTCGATATACAGAACGAAAAAAAATAAAACAACATCACATACTTTACCCAGGAATAGAACGTGTGTCTTGTGAAATGTATGTTGGCATCCAATCCCCTCGGCAAATAGCTGTTTATCACGGCATTTAACATACGAAATACATAAAAGGCCTGAAAAATACTATATTAGCATACCTTCAAAGGTGCAAGGACACACACACATCTCTCCAGTGTAATTATAGCTGTAATCCATATAGTCACTCGGTTAAAAGCCATATGTGGTATCCCAGCGACAGGGTAAACAATATCCAAGGAATCGAAAGGCAAGTCGCCATAGGTCACAGATGGAGTGTACGATATGTTGATCCAGCTGAGTGTTATCAGAGAGCATAAGTCGGACACGGCCAAACCTAGAATAGGGACAGCAAAGAATGAGACAAATAATAGAGTTCCGCAAAGAATGTGCGGTTGTTAAGTTATCATATTCTGCAGTTGACTCGGGGACCCCTGTGGTTTAGAGGCTAGCGCGCTTGGCTGTAGGACGGGGCCCATGTGTTCGTATTCCCATCCAGGAGAGGATTTTCTAAAATGGGTACCAGAAAATGTTCTTGTAGATAAATGCGGTTGGTACGATACTGACCGCTTCTTCTGCGGAGGTGTACTTACAAATATGAGGCTAGTACAATATGCCCATACGACTTCCGGCGTGGTAAAATGCCCTTTAATATTATGTACTTGCACATGTCTTGGTCAAGTGGCTCTGTAAGTGGTGGAGGGCCTACGAGATGACGACGTCAATAACTACAGCAGATCTGGTTCGATTTCCAGTGTTGACTTTTTAAAATTATGTTTTCTTCTCAAAATCAGAAAAGCACGGACCTTGACTCTGGCTTAGTGTGTCCAACGTCTGTCTTTCAACCCCTACTTGCATACCAACACTTGAAGGGACCAGTTGTACGCTGTGCATGTTAAAAGTCAATCGACAGTTGAAAGTCACAAAACCTAGTTGAGTAGATAGCTGATCTTGCTAATTTTCGCATTTGTGGTTTTGACCTTAACATCCAGAAAGCTATAACCAGCTTTAAACCCCAAATTTATGTCTAGCACATCAAGAACATGTCACACACCCTCATCCGAAAAGATTGTTACCCAAGACATCCACTTCCCAACATGTCCACGACAGCAACTTGTGAAAACCCTGCTAGTGCCTCGTCCCCACAATCCAAAAACATATCTAGCCCGGATCACCCCACCATCTCGGCATACCCCTTTCCTGCGATGTAAAAATCGGAATTGCTTGACATTATTGTCCAACATATCGTCAACAATCTGTTCCTCGTTGACAAAATGCTACGCCTTGACGTTTTAAAATCTAGCAGACTACTCCGGACGAAAACTTGTCACCTTTTCCAATTATCTGGGTGCTCGCTTCTCACACCTAGTCCTCATCCCGATGGCTTTAATGCTCAGCGGTTCTTACGCGACAGGAGCACCAGCCCTGCCATAAGCAATGTAGTTATTGTGCATCGCCTAGAATTTGTACTCGCCCTTAATTCATTTAAAATTACTGGGAATAGTTTCACCAGATCAGTGCTGTCGCCATATGCACACAACATATTTTCTAGTTATGTAAATAACGTGGCATATAATAACCTATAAACCGCTCTTAAACTGTCTGTGTGCTGATGCTGAGGTAGCGAGTTCAACCCTACAACGTTAGTTGGTCTAAAAACGTTGACTTCTCATCCTTGACTTAGGGACGTAAATTACAAGTACCTCATGAGTCGGGGCGTGTTCGTCTGATGGCCAGGGACACTTGTAATATGAAAAGCTAATCCACGCGCAAAAATCAGTCTAGCACACTTCGTAGTAGTGGCAAGTATTTGCACTCATGTGGGACACGCTTGATTTAAAAGCGAGCGAACACATGAAACAAAACCCCATTAATCTATTATTTGTATTGACTTTCTATTAATTAAAGGGCGGAGTACCTCTGAGGTAACGACATGGGCCTCAAGTGTACTCAATTCCGATTCAATTCATTGTCCTGACTGTGTGTGTTTACAAAGAAAAATAGGATTGTATCCTTAGTAGTGGATTGTCTTCCCAGACAATAGCGAAAAATGCAGAAGACCATGGACAGTTAGATATCTAAAAGACAAGTCAAGGTGGTCATTCTTGAGACTACATTATAGAATTAGAGAACCCACTTACAAGTTACTGTTTATATATAAAGTGTGCTTCTGTTATACACTTATTTGGATCCTCGCTCACGCTATGGGATTCTTGTCCTCTGATGAGATTCTCTGTGTGTGATCTATGAGAGGAGGAAACTGGAGCACTTAAGGAAATATCCGTGTGCAGCAACATTAACTTGCTCTTATTTTTTTTTTTTTAATTTAAAAAGCAAATCACGTTGCTCAAGAAACAGTAAATGTGTTTACTTCAAACTGAACTTTTCTGTATTTTCATATTCACAGGCTTGCTCTGTCTCAAAATAGTTACGGTCGTGGTTCGTGATCACGCATATCCGCATTTGAAACACAGTTGAGTGCGATTTGGCAGCAGACCGCGTTGCACTGATTTTTTTAAGAAATGGCATGGGTGCTTATCGTTCAGAAAGCAATGGCAAAACTACTGAACCTAAAACTTGCCAAGATATCACAACATCAAAAAATATCCTGTAAAGGATATGCAACTAAATAAAAAATATTCACAGATAGCCTAGACTGCGCCTCTTACCCAAAAGACTTATATTGATAGGATCTTTGAAGCCTTGTTTGACGAAGCAAATCATGTTTATAATGTTCGTTCCAATGCCAATCACATTAATTATCTGACAGACAACGGCGAACATAACCCAGCTATAGATGAATACAGCTTCGTCACTCACTAAGCTAGAATCATGGAGATACACGCTTAGAGTGGACCGATTTGTTATCGCCATCATACGGGTCAAATTGGAAGACAGTATCAGAGATCTCACGAAAATGAGTGTCAGGGTTGTATCGAGTTGTACATGTCTTTTTAAAAACAAAAAAGGTTTAGATTAACCTTTAAATTTGAGTGCAGTCACAATCATTTTAAATATTAGAGATCTATAATATATACAACATTTAAAACCTATGTTTCAGGAGTTACTATACTGTTACCGAAACTTCATATTCATGATGCAACGTTAGATTTCTTTGACTAGAAATGGAAGTTATTTTATCAGCTAATCAACTCATAAATGTCATAACCCGTCTTTCATAGAATATAAATGAAAACGTGTGCACGACCTGTCGTATTATAACACTCATACGACATGACAATATGACTCCTGTGAATCAAACTGAAGAGGATTGCACGTAAGAATATGAATTACATCAAGTATAGGCGGGTTTTAGACTGGGCTGGAAACCAGGGATCAGATCTTCACCTTGAAAATCAAATTTGATAATGGAGAGTGTTTAATGTAGACCAGTGTTTTTTATTTTGTAGATTACACTAAGTTCTTTGAATGTGTTCGAATTGAGACAATGGGGAATATCATGAGATCTGGGGTTTCCAGCATTTTTGATCCACTTAATTCCATTAGTATGTCATGAACAACAGGCGGCTGTAAGAGTAGGCGGTAAAAAGTTATAATGGTCTAAGGTACAAAGGCTAATAAGGCAGTGCTGCATTTTTGCCCCTTCCATGTTCAACATACGAGTATATGCAGAAAATTCAGTGAAAGCTTCAAAGAATCATAATGATTTTTATCCATTCAAAATTTGTAGAAATCCAATTCCAGAACTGAGGTATGCATAACATACGGTCCAACACATAAATAATGGTAAGGGTTTAGAAAATGTAGCCATGTCTGTTTTTAAAAAAAGGCACAGTTATGTGAAAATTTTATTATTATTATTATATTTATTATTATTATTATTATTATTACTTTTTTGTAATGAAAATAACAGCTACAGACAACGCTACATATCAATTAAAACCAAAACATTTTATTTTTAAATGAATAAGTTTATACAAAACATATTCAGCTATAAAGAAATCTACTCATAATCGACAACACAGGGGACTATTCGTATGAAGACAAACGTATACTGACCATATTAATGCAGACGCTAACAGTAGTAAGAGCATAGTGCACAATACAATTAAGCTAATCGAGATAGCATTTATAGGAACACGCATCTTTCGTGTGGTAACATATGGATAAAAGTTATGGACTGTTTCGCAATGAATTAATAAGACAGTCTGGACTTTGGAACTTCATTTAAAAGAAAACAGCTTACAATATCATGAAAACCTAAAAAACAATATTAACTTTCTGTATTATGTGAGCATCGAAGAAACCTGAATCATGAATAGCAGCATGGCTCGGAAACAGAATGATTTGACCATGCCATAGAGTACAGTGTTTTGGAAAGAACAATGATTTAAGGAATGGTCCTTGTGAGGAAAAACAGGAGTCGATCTGCGTGAAGATGAACACGGGAAACCAAAGACAACTTATAAATGAAACTGTGTGAGACATGGGCACTAGCAAAGAATTAAAACTCTGTTAGAGAGTAATGAGAGTGATGTTTTTCAAAGCAATGGCTAAATAATGTTGAATCAAAGTTGACATATGCCTTTGCCTATGGTTATAATTTGTAGTCGAATACTAGAATTAAGGGAACATATGTACACATTTATAAGTATACAAGTTATGCCATTTCACAAATTACTGTTTATAATAATAGATGTACAAAAACATAACAATTTAGTCATGTCAGGGACTGGTAAAATATGATTGTGTATCTTCGGATTGCGTATATGTTATAGACAACAGTAATTTTGCCTCGAACAAATTATACACATTTAACAGTACATGACAGTCTTCCATAGCGTTAAAAAAATCAATAAAGATGTCCGAAATTGCAAGTAATATCCAGCTAAACGGTATGAAATATTGATATGATAAGCTTACGACAGGGTTAGTTTTGCACACATCAATTGCACCTAAGAAGCATTAATTAAATGGTATGTTGTATCTTGTACAGAATATTATTTCAACGTTTAAATCCACGATTTATCAATGTGACAGATACTTAGTATCATCAAGCAGTTACTCTTGACATTTAGTCAGCAACACTCTTAGCTTTAGTGGTCAAGTGGCTCCAATTGTTCCCCACACGTCGTTAGATTTGGTTTAACCCACTTTATACTATATGTCAACTGCTTGAGCAAGCCACATTTATTTATCCCTCAGCCTGAAATAGATTCTTCAGGCGCACTCCAGCAGTGGTACAGGGGCTGTAATGAAACCGATCACACACAAAACATGCATGCTTCTGCCCAGATTGATTGATTGATTGATTTAGGAATCGACATCACAGCATTCGGGGCATTCCCATAAGCGCTCAGTCGCCATCCTCAACAGCCAGCGAAGAGTTCCAATACCAATAGTACAAGTAGCAATTTGATTATATGTCCGTCTCGCCTTTCATCAGAGCGTTGAGCGTCGGCCAGATCCCCTCATCACTCCTAACTGTCTCATTCTTGCCAGACCATGGTAATTCATTTGCTCCTCGGAGGTGCACACGTGCTCCCACAAGGCCGCAACTACGTCTGTCTTGTCATGTATCAATACTCCACCAAGTTCTGCAGAGCCAGCCAATCTGTCCGCCTCTTCATTTCCCAGCATACCGGCATGCCTCGGAGAAAAGATCCAGGCGATGCTTGTCACCCGTGACCTTCGAAGCGAAGCAAGCCACTCCGCACGAAGCCTGCCCGTCCTCACCCTCGTCGGCATGCTTTATGAGTCAGTTACAATCACGATGTGTGTGTGTGTGTGTGTGTGTTGTATTCTCCATCCAGCGGAGAGCCGCAGTGACTGCCTCCACCTCCATTCTTAAGCTGGATGTTGTGGTATCATATGCCAGGCTCTCCTGCACCAAACGTCGACCATTAACTTTGGCTATGAACCCCCAGCCACTTCTCTCACCTCTTGACCCCGAACCATATGTGTAGATAATTACATCACACGAGTGAGCATTGTCCTGAATTAGTTATTCTGCCCAGATGAGTGAATGAAGGATGGTTTAGTGGCATTATCAGCGAGCGCGTTAATGTAATCTTTATGAAATTACGCTGGCAATGATATGAGAGTGACTAAAGGAGTGTTCGTTGCGTCGAATCGCCCTTCGCTGCGGTAGTGTCGGATGTCTTGGGAAAATCTCAACGAGATAGAGGAAAGCTAGAGTTTCTCTCTCCCAGTGTAATAATTCCAGTTATAATTACACTAGCCTTCAATGGCTCAATTGCTTGAGTCCATAAATTGAGTCCAGGAGAGCCAAGGAAGTCCTCAAGGTGAACACGGAAATGATTTCCTTGAATAATAATAATAATCTTGTGGATGTTCCTTGCCTCTCCTCTCTCAGATAAATAATTAATATCTAGGGTATATTACTTAATAACAACGATAACGTACACACTCAAGGAATTCTGGCAACACTCAAGAGTGGTAATGAAAACTCTTTCATATTTAATCAACAACAAACTGGGGTATTGGTCATTCTGTTAAAGAAAATAATAACCCATTCCAAAGGCATATATATATATATATATATATATATATATATATATATATATATATATATATATATATATATATATATATATATATATATATATATATATATATAACATTACTGCCCCAAACTTTCACTTAAGAAGAAACACCAACCTAAACCTGAATTAATTTAAATTTAATAGTTAACTCACATAACTCACATTATAGTCGTATTTGTCAAAAATCGAAATAACACTGGATTGTCTTATTCATATGTCATCTAATAACCAACTATGCAAACAGACGAGTGTGTTGACAGCATTTGGTTTAAGTGACGAGCGCGTCTTATTAATAATATAACCAGCAGACCTGAACAATCGTTCACATGGAACTGAGGTAACCGGTTTGCACAGAATGGTCTTGGCAAGAAATGCCAATTTTGGATATCGATGTTCATTAAGTTTTCACCACTTTAGAGGGTCAACCACCAATTCAGAAACTTTATTCTCCATTTTATAACTCAGCAATTCATCAGAAAAGCTGTCGACATGGTATTTCGTGTCTGAGTCAGACTCCATTAGCTTAATAAGATTTTCATTTTGTTCACATGTAGTTTCATTGTCAATGTCAGTATCATTCGTTGCAGCAGTCTCCATCTGCTCATCATGAACATCAACTGCTATTTATTGTTCAATACGTGACAAAATTCGTTCTTTTGCATCTTTTGACAAACACTTCGGGTATTTGTAGCGTGGATCAAATGCTGTTGCAATCTGTAGTATTTCAATACTTGTCATATTAACTATACGTTCAATGAAGTCATTAAAAGATGCTGCCTTAAATTTAGCTATGTAGCCCGGATCGTCATCGTGTACAGTCATGCTTTGTCAACGATGATAGCAGTGGCAATACACAGCTACATGAAACCTAATCTTGACAGCCAAGCAGGACCGCGGTATGACAGAATAAGTCCACAACTTTGACATATTTCGAAATCCTCTCCCAATCTGAATCTGACAGTTTTTGATCTTTGTATTTCTTCTTTTCATCTGTCATGTAGACAATTAATGCTTCTCTAGCCTGTGGAAGACTCTGTGGCACAATGAAAACTACTGTTCCATCTTGTTGTTACATGTTGCTGCAGCTTAGACAATGGTGACTAAGTACAATTTTGCAACTTGGTTGTGTTTGCAGAACTATATTTAAAATATTAGACATTTTTTCGACATCCGGTTCATTTGTATAAGTGATGGGAAGAAAGTTTTCGATTAATCGTTAAAAAAATTAATCGATACAAAAATTAACATATATATATTACATAATAGGTGAATACCAGGCGGGTTTAAGACAAAACAGGTCAACAATAGATCAAATATTTATCTTACGACAAATAGCCGAGAAATATTGGGATTATAAAAGAGATCTTCATAACATTTTTGTGGATTTTCAAAAGGCTTATGATAGTATCCATAGGAATAGTCTATGGAATGCTATGCAGGAATTTGGAATACCAAGGAAGTTAATCAACATGACCAGACTATGCATGGAAGATACTTATAATATAGTAAAATATAAAGGCAGGAAATCAGACCCTTTCCAAATACCATCTGGATTGAAACAGGGCGATGCACTATCGCCGCTCCCTGTCAATCTGGCTCTAGAGAAAGTTGTAAGGAAGGTAAAGGAGGAATGTGCTATTGGAGGAACATCCAGACTGCATGGTTACGCAGATGATATAGATATTATAGGGGAAAATTAACAAAAGACAGTGGAAATATTGACTCACTTAAACCATTACACATCCCTGTCTCACACCTCTCTTAATAGGCTGATATTGGCTTACTTCATTATCAACTCATATGACAGCTTGTTGTTTCCAATATATGTTTTTTACAAGTCTAAGGTCTTGTCCATCAATTTGTAGATCCTCAAGCATTCTTATCATGTTGACATGTCTCACTTTATCGAAAGCCTTTGTGTAGTCAATAAAGCAAAAGTGTAGATCTTTGTTTACTTCTATAGAACGTTCGATTACTGTTCTCAGTATATACACAGCGTTTACTGTACCCTTGCCTTCTACAAACCCACATTCTTCTTCTCCTATTGCAGGTTGTATTTTCCTCCTAACTCTTTGCATGATAATTCTTATCAAAATCTTTACGATGTGACTTATTATACTAATTGCTCGATGTTGATCACATTCCAAGGCTCCGGATTTCTTTGGGATTACAATAAATACAGAATTACATAACTCCTGAGGTATATTTCCAGTATCATATATTGTATTAAGCAGACTGGTAACTTTATCTATTTCATATTCTTCTAAAGCATTAATCATTTCTGTTGTGACGCTGTCTGAACCGGGGGTCTTGCCAGATTTCATATGGTTAAGAGCATTCTGAACCTCCATCTTCAAAATTGCTGGTCCTTCATTATTATTGTGAACATCATACTGTTCGTCTCTGTTATCGTCATACAAGTTTTTCACGTAATCTGACCATACATGTAAGATCTGATCTTTTTCTATTATGACTCTTCCATCTTTTGTCTTTAGGCAGCCTGCTGATGTACTTGTTCTTTGATTAGTAAGCTCCTGAATTCTTTTGTGCATTAGTTTCGCATTCTTACTGTTGTGTTGTTCTTCAATTTCTCTGCAATTTTTCTCAAGCCATGCCTCTTTTGCCTCCTTACATAAGGTTCTGACGTTTCTGTGAATTTCTTTACATTTGGCAGGATCATGTTTGTTCTGTCTTCTTGTTTCCATTATTTGTAAAATTTCTTCAGTCATCCATGTCTTACGGCCCACTTTCTTTACTTTTGGAATAGTTTTTTCCTGCTGCACAACTGATTTAATTCTTCAGCATTTCCCATTGATCATCTACATCTTGAAATAGGATCTCTAGATCAGACAATGAATCAAATTTGTTCTTTACTTCTATGTTAACATTATCTTGTTTTTCTTTGTCAGTTTTCAATTTGCACAAGTCATATTTAGGGTTTCCTGCTGTATACTTGACTTTCTTTAACTTTACCCTCAATTTGCCTATAATTAATCTGTGATCACTGTAACAGTCTGCATTTTGAACTGTTTTTACGACTGTTAACGCATTTCGAAACCTTTTGCTAATCATGATGTAATCTATCTGGTTTTTAATCCTGCTGTCTGGACTCTTCCATGTCCATAATCTTCTAGGATGCTGTTTAAACCAGGTTTTTCCTACAACCATTTCTGGTTCTTTTGCCCATTCTACAAGTCTGTATCCTCTTTCATTTCTCTCTCCCAAACCATGGTTGCCTACACTGCATCCATCGCTTTGCTTTCCTATTTTTGCGTTGAAATCACCCATTATGATATTTATTTCTGATTTTTTACAGTTCTTCAAAGCAGACTCCATGTCATTATAAAATTCCTCTATACTTTCTTCACTGCATTCACTTGTTGGGGCATATACTTGAATGACATTTATTTTAAAAGGTCTTCCGTTTAATTTTACTAATAGAACTATGTCTGACACAGCCCGATATCCTTTGACAGAATTTGATTCTTCAAAGAAGTAAGAATTCTTCTTACTAGCGGCGCTTATTTCTCCATTTGTGAATTTGAATGTAAGTTTGATGGTGGTAGTTGTTGGCGCTGTTACTAACTGGAGGGAGTGCGGAGAAATTCAAATAGCGATGTGGCGGTTTGCAAGATGTATACTATAGGGGGAAAATGACTGTTCACCTATTCATCCGTGCACTCGAGCTTATACAATATAATGGTTCTAGCATTGTACATATCACAACAGGCCCATGCTATGGAACTTTTTTTTTCTTTTAAACACAGTGTCACCCGTGTAGTTCCTGGCTCCGAGAGGTGAAGTTGTGCATATTAGCACTAACCAGTTTGTGCATACCGTAAACAGTAACTAAAGAGGGTTGGTCTGAGACTGGCTATCCCACAGTAGAAAAACAATCGGCCAACATCCAACCGCAGCCATCAACTGGCCTACACAGAATTTGGCATGCATTACTGCGGGCCTATATGTTACTAGGGCCGGTCTCTCTGGCTGTGGGGTTACAACACTTTCTCCGTAATCCCGTTTGTCACGCAGAGTCTCGTTGCGGGAGCGAGCTGGGAGCGGTTCGTCCCCCGCTGGTGACTTGCGGGACACTGAGCCGGCCGCTCAGAAAGCAATGGCAAACTACTGAGCGTAATCTTGCCAAGAAATCAACATACAGCTGAAAGATGCTGGTGTTGACAGCGAGGTCCTGTAAAGGATATGCTTAAAAAACATAAAATATGTTACTAGGAGACTCAAGGCACAAAGGAGAAGAGGAGAAGACGAGGTATGATACGTTTTAGTGATGCTAGGTAGCTGAATGTCATGATGTATGTTTACAAATCACCTTAATTAGGAGGTGTCAATGCTGGCGTCATTTATGAAAGTAGCAAACGTAAACACAAACCGGAATGTAATAAGACACATTCATGTTCGGTGCTGTCTTCCTATCCTTCTTTCGCCCTTAGTCCCTCATTTTGGCATACATCCTCAACTAACTCACTCAAATCTGTCTTCTTGCAGCTGTCACATTCGGCTCCAGATATTACCTTGCAATATTTTATAATTAGTTTGCAATCATTATATTACAAATGCATTTCATGTTCGTAAAATGTGTAATGAAATAATATACAACTAAATGAAGCATTAATGATTTATGAATATGTGCGCTCTATTTCAGTAAAATATATAATTATACATAATTTAGTGAGGCTAGATAGCTGAATGTCATGATGTATGTTTCGAAATCACATTAATGATGAGTTGTCAATGCTGGCATCATTTATGAATGCAGCAAATCTAAACACTTCTGGTCAAGATGGTGACGGACGGTTGTGTTGTTTTCTGAACGTTCCCTTTTTCGCGTAGGATTTTTTTCGTCTCTTTCGTGTAATTTACGTGTCAGGATGTAAAACCAGAAGTTTCTTCTCAAGATCTGCGCCAATGCTACGGAGTTCATGCATTGAGCGAAGCAATCCTTGAGTGAATTTTAGCAGCGTGTGTGTTTCTGTGGTTTTCGGTTTTTCAGCATGGCGGAACAACGTTTCTGCTCCATGTGCAGGGCAGTCAACCCAACATGGCACGCAGGCGGCGGGGTGCTCGAAAACGCCAAGGAATACATGGTGGGGCAAGACGTTTTAGATTCAAGTGTGACCGTCTTGGCCTCAGGAATACCCCTATTCTATATGGCAACTGTGCCAGGGTAAAACAACGGGACCCTATTCTAGAAAACCTGGTTAACATTATAGTGCTACAGGAAACGAGACTGGGTGATCAGTTACTCCAAATTGCCGGCTTCAAATGTTTCTACAACAGGCGAAATCTGGGTATGGCGATTCTCATTCGCGACTAACTAACTAACTAACTAACTAACTAACTAACTAACTAAGATATATAATTAAATAACCGCAAAGGACTCAACAAATCACAGGCATAGCATGAACACACAACAGTAAGTGATATCGGGACGGAGAACTGAGGGACGATAGTGAACACTTCGGAGGCGTGACGTCGTGAGTTATGAAGTGAATTAACGTCTGCAGGACATATGTAAAGAGCAAGTACATCAACAGGCTGTCTAAAAACTAAAGATGGCAAAATCATAATAGAAAAAGGTCAGATTCTACATGTATGGACAGATTATGTGAAACACCTTTATGATGATAACAAAGAGGAACAGTATGATATTAGATTTAATAATGAAGGACCGCCAATTTTGGAGATGGAGGTTTGAAATGTTCTTAAGCATATGAAAGATGGCAAGGCCCCCGGTGCAGATAACATCATAACAGAAATGATTAAAGCTTTAGAAGAATTTGGACTAGAGCAAGTCACCAGATTGGTGAACACATTATATGATACTGGAGATATACCTTCTGAATTATGTAACTTTGTATTTATTGCAATCCCAAAGAAATCAGAAGCCTTGGAATGTGATCAACATAGAACAATTAGTATAATGAGTCACATCACAAAGATTTTGCTAAGAATTATCCTGTAAAGAGTGAGGAAGAAAATACAACCTGAAATAGGGGAAGAACAATGTGGGTTTGTAGAAGGAAAGGGTACAGTACATGTTGTGTATATGCTGCGAACAGTTATTGAACGTGCTATAGAAGTAAACAAGGATACACATCTTTGCTTTATTGACTACACAAAGGCTGTTGATAGAGTCAGAGATGTCAACATGGTAGATATGCTTGCAGATCTACAAATTGATGGGAAAGACATTAGACTTATAAAAAAACATATATTGGAAACAACAATGAAGTGGCACAATATCAGCCTATTAAGAGAGGTGTTAGGCAAGGATGTGTAATGTCTCCAGATCCGTTTTCCCTATACAGTGAAAATATTTTCAGAAATGTAAAGGATATAAATGGAATTAGCATTGGAGGACGAAACATCAATAACATTATATATGCAGATGATACAGTATTGATTGCAGACAATGCAAGGATCTGCAACAATTAGTGCTTGCTTGCTTGTGTTCGTTGGCTTGAGCTCCAACGCGAAGTCCTGTATGTCGGATGAAGGCATCCTATTGTCCAACATCAGTGTGATGTCATACAGGAGCTGAGGTTGGATGCGGTTGTTGTACGCAGTGAGCAACTGGGGTTAGAATTAAATTGTAAAAAGACACAGGTTATGGTCGTCACTAGGAAGAATGAAGTGCCACAAAGTAATATACAAGTAAATTGGAATATTCTTCAAAAAGTGAATCGAGTGCCATAATGTAATATACAAGTAAATGGGAATATTCTTCAACAAGTGAATCGGTACAATTATCTCGGAACAGTCATAACATCTGATAGGCGATGCCTTGAAGAGATTAGACCAAGAATCGCCATGGCGAAAGTAGCCTTTAGCAAGATTTTTGATTGACAAATTTTTGACATTTTGACAAATAAAAGTATGTCAATTGAAAAGAGAAAATGGGTGTTGAGGGGATACATAGAGCCTGTTCTTGTGTATGGATGTGAAACTTGGACAATGAGCAGTCAAGCTGAAAAACATCTGATGGCTGCAGAAATGTGGTTTCTGAGGAAAATGCAAAGAATACCATGGACAGACAGAAAAACCAATGACCAAGTACTACAGAAGACAAATGAAAATCGTAAATTGATTAAAGAAATTAGAAGTAGACAGTCAAATTTTTTTGGACATGTTATGTTATGCCTCCTTCCCTCCGCTACGCCCTTGGGCAAAGTGGAGTACCCGTTTAGCCCCCCGATCAGGGTTATGTGAAGCCATGTGTGCAGGTGATGGATGAAGATGAAGAGCAGCCGACAGATAGTTGTAGGTTATGGTCTCCACCTTCACGACGGTAGGCAGAGGATCTCTTTTTTGAGGAGACAATGGCTACGGTAACTGACCTGTATGGTAACTGCTAGGAAGGAAAGCAATGGCAAACTACCTTCTTTACAAATGCCAAGAAAATCATATTGTGTGTACTCATCGATAATCAGAGAAACGGCTTAAATGGGTGCTCCATAGGAGCAGCTCGCCCGGTAGGGAGCTGATCCACGACTCTGGTGATTGAGTGAGATGGCAGAACATGACCGCCCACGCTTACCAGCATGGCACATGATGGATGGATGGATGAGAAGAAATGGATTGGAGATCTTAGTGACAACTGGCAAGATCAAAGAGAACAGACCAAGAGGAAGACCGAGAGAAAAAATACCTGCATGGCTTGGCAACATGGCATGGACGAGACAGGAACACTGAGCTGATCAACGACTCTGGTGATCGAAAGAAACGGCAAGTCATGACCGCCCACGCTTTCCGGCATGGCACATGATTGATTGATTGGTTGAATCAATTATATGATACTGGAGATATACCTTCTGAATTATGTAACTCTGTATTTATTGCAATCCCAAAGAAACCAGGAACCTTGGAATGTGATCAACATAGAACAATTAGTATAATGAGTCACATCACAAAGATTTTGCTAAGAATTATCCTGTAAAGAGTGAGGAAGAAAATACAACCTGAAACAGGGGAAGAACAAGTGCCGGTTTGTGAGCGCCAATCACATCCACACCTTACGGCGTAAAACACAACTTTGGCGTTAGCCAGGAGAAAAGTGTCTCCTCTAAACGGGATTCAGTGGTCGACCTTAGTCCAGGTCGGACGGGTCGAGTCTCGTTGTGACAAAAGCCAGTTCATACGGCCGCCAAGTAATAGTTTAATAACTGTAGAGAGAAGTTTATAATTAGACGAGTGTATGGGTATTAGCATGACTTTGTGATATGTATTTTACTGGGATTGTAATTTGCGATCGTGTTGAAGTTATAATATATATTCTGTTCAATACATATAGTTAATATGTCAGGTTGTGAGTTGTCGAGTATTGTTGGAGGTAGGACGTAACATTGTAGACACAGACTCTCGGAACTCAGTTCTACCAACTACTTGAACGCTTATGCCAAAATCATCGAGGTACTCCTGTCATCTAAAAGTATTTACCACAGAGAACTCTCGGAACCATAAGTAATGGTGCACTACCAGGCATTCATCAATATGAGCCATGGTAAACTTAGTACACACTAGTGTGGGGTAGAGTGGAACAAGCCAGTCTCGAACACTATATGCAACTATATGTGTCCTGACGCATGGCATTTCAACAGTCTAAACAGCCAACATGAAGACACCGAGGTTAAATTTCCGTGTCACTCTGAACGCAATGTCATAATACAATGGTGCAGCTCAGCTTGTGGGTCATGTCAAGTGTAATAGACAATCTTTAAGACGCATCTATACTTGGTCATGTCAACCACCATAGAAGTATATTTCTTACCTTATTTTTCATTTCCTTCTTGTTTCTTCAGCTGCTGGTTAATAATGTGTACAAAAGTATTCATGTTACTAGGATGAATTTAGCTTTTTATATTGAGTTCGTGAAAGCTTCCAAATAGCTGTTGGTTAATGTGCGTATGGAGTGACCAGAAATTATACCGCATCATGAGTCCATTTTTAAGGATCCGTTCAACTGTCTATGTAGTTTGTTCAAACATACACATGCGTGACAGACCCGCTTTGAGTCTTCGTGAAAGATTGTCTACTCTGCTGTTTACCGTTCAGAGACGGAACATGATTACCTGTTTTGCACTATGAAAATAGTTGTCAGTGTCTTTGTAGTGGGCTTTCTTCTTAACGACCAAGATGTTGGTCCTCTTTTCATTGAAGTTTATACATTGATTCGTATGCATGTGTGTTGTCTAATAATTTGACAACATGTTTGCTCTCACGTTTCTTGTTATGCCACAATATGTCAGTTTCCACCGCAATATTACTCTTCTGTTGGTATTCAATGCGGTTAGTGTTTTTTTTTTTTTTTCAATAACAGTTGTGTGTCACCGCTGAGGGCTTGCGGAATTGAAAGTTCATCACTGTGGAATACAAACTGTTGCCATTGACATTGTGCTGATGCTGTAATGTTTAGGGCCTGCAATTCGTCTGAATAGTTGGAGCAAAATATCACAGTAAGTGTGCACGTGGATTAAGGTCTGCGATTTTCTCAGACCTTAATCTGTGTCGGACAATTCCAGTAGGTCCATGACTGCTCTCGGTTGCATAATATTCAATCCATCCTTTCTCCAATAGCCTCTTCCTCGTTCAACACATGGAACTCACATTTTTTCCAGTAACTTTTATCAATATTTAATAGTGCGGACTGAGTTAGTATCTTGACAATTCGAAATTAGTATTAGAAGTAGCTGCCTGTCCTTTAATTTTAGCCCAGACAAGTTCTATAAGGTTTAAATGAGAATGATACGGCGGAAGTCTCAAGCACCTATGGCCATGCTCTTATATCAACTTGTCGATTTGATATGTCTTGCTTTTTTGCGCCTGTTTTACAAGGGACAACAACTGTAGCTTGAAATATGTTTATGGAAATGGTTTATTTTCCCCTCGGAGCCATATCTTTATTGCTTCCTTTGTGCTCGATGCCGTAGGTATTTTGTCTTCTTGGGCAACAACATTGAGATATGACGCATTGTTCATGATTAGACAAGAGGGTCTATCAAGGGATGGAAGTACTGTATTCTCGAGCCAATCTCTAAATACATTACCATTCATCGCATTATGATAATCCCTATTGTCTGTATGTTTTGATACGAACACGAGTCCAGCATTCTGTAGTAAGCCATTATGAGTACTATCAGCATAGGCTATGACCAAACGCTGTCCTTTACTACTGGGCACATAACGCTTTATCTTTCCATCCATTAATTGCCATTCCTTTTCACTTGTGTGGTGCGCATTTACCCACGTCTCATCCAAATACACTATGTCATAATTTTCTTTGCTCATTTACCCTAATTCATGTAGGTATCTACTTCTCATGGCTCCTAAATGCGGTTGCTCGCAAAGGATATTTCTACTTCCTTTGTACTTTCTAAAAGTGAAGCCTAATGTCCTTATAATTTTCCACAAAGTTGTTTTGGATAGCTCTATGTTATTGTTCTTTCTCAACCAAATCTTAAGTTTTCTTACAGTCACTGTTTCTTTGGCATCCTTCATTTTTATAATAACTCGCCTTATGACATCCTTGTCAAAGCTATCTACAATTAACTTTCTACCTACAGTTTGCTTATCGCGTGTTGGTTTCATTCCAGATTCTTGAGCCCATCGACGAAATGACCGTTTACTAAAACCCAAAGCATGCACTGTTCTTTTTTCGGGATTTGTAACAGTATGAAACAGTCCTGCGATTAGCTTCTTGACAAAAGTATGTGTACAACTTCATAGCGATGCTTTGAAGTATACAAAATTTCACATTCAATCCCATTGAACAATATTCACACATTCAAATATTAGCTATTAATATTATGATTTATTTGGTTGTTTCGGGATTTGAAATTTAAATATTTAGCACAACCCACTACTGGCAACGCTGATCGTATTCTGGTATGAACCTAAGGCCTATCCACGTCAATATGGAAGCACTATACACGTTTGAGCTCGCCAGTAGTGCATATCCCTGACCGGATCCGGAAACAAGCCCCGGATCATTGGCGTGTGAAGCGGGTGTGTAACCACGCGGCGCAAGCTAAACACGGCCAAATTATCATAAAAGAATATTACAACGTCACCCATCGTAGGCTATGCTCAAGATTGCCCAATCGCCGCGACTGACGTCCGTCAATCGATGTGGACCCGAACGATCAGGACTTCTCACTGGCAAGGAACACCAGGCCTCCTAAAATCCAGTGAGCAATAATCAAATGATTTATTTGGTTGTTTCGTTGTAATATTCTGTTATGATAATTTGGCCGTGTCCAGCTTGTGCCGCGTGGTTACACACCCGCTTCACACGCCAGTGATCCGGGGCTTGTTTCCGGATCCTGTCAGGGATATGCACTACTGACGAGCTCAAACGAGAGTGAAACTCGAGTATAGTGCTTCCATATTGACGTGGATAGGCCTCAGGTTCATACCAGAATACGATCAGCGTTGCCAGTAGTGGGTTGAGCTCAATATTAATATTATATTAGTGGTAAGATTTATTTATATATGTATTAATTGTCTTTGGATGTATTCACTTTCGGAACCTTTTTAACATTGTTATATATTGTATTTACCAGACATAGAATGCATCACAAAGCTATATATTGAATCATCATTTTAGATGAAATCTTGGCAAATAGAAACTATGTCTGATTGCGTGTGTATGTTTGGTTGTTTAAGAGTTTTCTGTAGTAACATTAGACACATTTCCTATGTGATATGTATCAAACTAATAATATAATCAACACTACATTATTTTTGTTTTTACATATCAGATGAAGCAGAGTAACGCGTCATCGTGATCCATAATGTCTACTCACAAAACTTTACCTGTAGAAATAGTGTTGATAATGATTATGATAATGATGAAACGATGATAATAATGCATTTTAATGACAAGATATGCGACAAAACTGAACTGGGTAGTAAACTAAATGAACCAGCTTCTTTCAGCAGTGTTTTCAGCCGAAATTGTCGCACAGAACACACACTCATTAGTTCCAGCGACGATTCCCAGGGGTCTCCAAGAAAACTGCATCCGCGAACCGAGAGATGGAGTCCGAAAAAGAACTCAAGACCTTTCCAGGGCAAAGGGAAGTCGGCTTCATTTCTTCGCTACTGAGACTACGGCATTCGATATTAATACTAGTAATAATAATAATAATAATAATAGAAGAAGAAGAAGAAGAAGAAGAAGAAGAAGAAGAAGAAGAAGAAGAAGAAGAAGAAGAAGAAGAAGAAGAAGAAGAAGAAGAAGAAGAAGAAGAAGAAGAAGAAGAAGAAGAAGAAGAAGAAGAAGAAGAAGAAGAAGAAAAAGAAGAAGAAGAAGAACAACAACAACAACAACAACAACAACAACAACAACAACAACACCAACAACAACAACAACAACAACAACAACAACAACAACAAAACCAAGAAGATAATGATTATTAGGAGTGTAATGAAGATGAGGATAATGATTCTGAATTTACTTGAGATGATGCCTGTGAAGTTAGATTAGAACCGACGAGTGTGCGGCTACTTTCATTTTGTTTGCTGATGAAGATTATGTAATCATAATGTCTTCTCTGCCACTTGTATGCGACGGTCTTAGAAATGAAAAACAGAAGTAGCGATTAGACAACACACTTGTTTGCATATCCTTTACAGGACATTGCTGTCAATATCAGCATCTTTCAGCTGATTGTTGATTTCTTGGCAAGATTACGCTCAGTAGTTTGCCATTGCTTTCTGAGCGGCCGGCTCACATACCCCGTAAGTTACCGAGCCGATTCGAACCACTGCTGATTCTCACCGTCGTCACGTTGCTTACGAGAGTATACGAGATTACGGAGAAAAGTCGCTAACCTCTAGGCCAGGAAGCCGGCAAGACAACACACTAGTTATAGTATAATTTCTATTAATTTCCTAAGTCCTCTCACTTCATTTTTTCTTTCTATAGTGTGACTATGTATAACATCAATGACACTGCCTTCTCACGTGATCGCCTAGTATACAACACCAGGTACCCCGCCTTCTCTCGTGATCGTCTAGTATACAACACCAGTGACACTGTCTTCTCTCGTGATCGCCTAGTATACAACACCAGTGACACTGTCTTCTCTCGTGATCGTCTAGTATGCAACACCAGTGACAACGCCTTCTCACGTGATCGCCTAGTATACAACAACAGTGTCTCTGCTTTCTCTCGTGATCATGCAGTATACAACACCAGTGACAACGCCTTCTCTCGTGATCATGTACTATACAACACCAGTGACACTGTCTTCTCTCGTGATCATGTAGTATACAACACCAGTGACAACACCTTCTCTCGTGATCATGTAGTATACAACACCAGTGACACTGTCTTCTCTCGTGATCACGTAGTATACAACACCAGTGACAACACCTTCTCTCGTGATCATGTAGTATACAACACCAGTGACACTGTCTTCTCTCGTGATCATGTAGTATACAACACCAGTGACACTGTCTTCTCTCGTGATCATGTAGTATACAACACCAGTGACACCGCCTTCTCTCGTGATCATGTAGTATACAATACCAGTGACACTGCCTTCTCTCGTGATCATGTAGTATACAACACCAGTGACACTGTCTTCTATCGTGATCATGTTGTATACAATACCAGTGACACTGTCTTCTCTCGTGATCATGTAGTATACAATACCAGTGGCACTGTCTTCTCTCGTGATCATGTAGTATACAATACCAGTGACACTGTCTTCTCTCGTGATCATGTAGTATACAACACCAGTGACACTGTCTTCTCTCGTGATCATGTAGTATACAACACCAGTGACACCGCTTTCTCTCGTGATCGTGTAGTATACAATACCAGTGACACTGCCTTCTCTCGTGATCATGTAGTATACAACACCAGTGACACTGTCTTCTCTCGTGATCATGTAGTATACAACACCAGTGACACTGTCTTCTCTCGTGATCATGTAGTATACAACGCCAGTGACACTGTCTTCTCTCGTGATCATGTAGTATACAACACCAGTGACACTGTCTTCTCTCGTGATCATGTAGTATACAACACCAGTGACACTGTCTTCTCTCGTGATCATGTAGTATACAACACCAGTGACACTGTCTTCTCTCGTGATCATGTAGTATACAACGCCAGTGACACTGTCTTCTCTCGTGATCATGTAGTATACAACACCAGTGACACTGTCTTCTCTCGTGATCATGTAGTATACAACGCCAGTGACACTGTCTTCTCTCGTGATCATGTAGTATACAACACCAGTGACACTGTCTTCTCTCGTGATCATGTAGTATACAACACCAGTGACACCGCCTTCTCTCGTGATCATGTAGTATACAACACCAGATCTCATTTTATTTTACGTTTTGTGTTGTCATGTAGCAGGTCTGTAGAAAATATATGCTAATTTGGACCATTATGTATCGTTCAGAAGATTGTTGTATAGTTTTCACTGATGATATTTGATTGAGTTGATTGTGTGTGTGTGTGTGTGTGTGTGTGTGTTTTTTTTATTATTATTATTTCAGTTGAAACACCACATTGTTTCTTGCAGTTATTCATCACTGTGTTGTTGTTGTTGTTTTTTTCACTTCTAGTTATAGTTTAAGCTTGCAATAATATTTTAGTTACATACATATTTTTTTTTTTTTTTGGGGGGGGGGGGGGGGGCATTACATTACATGTGATTTTCCGTTTGTTTGTTTTTTTCGTTTTTTTTTTTTTCAGTATGAACAATAATTATTGCATTTACATTACTTTGTAATGTTGGCTTAGGTCTAAGTGAATGTTGTAACTTATAAATTGTCACAATCAAATGACAAAAGAGAAAGAAGCCAAAAAGTACAAAACAGCATTGACAGTAAAATTAATGTACCTTGTAAGTCCGTGTACAGTTTGACAAATGCAGTCTTGTGTTTAGTACTGCATATAATACAGTCTTCATTGTTCTGAAACATCGTACATACAAAACATGTCACGAAATGTGTCTCGATACTTGGAGCTCATGTAATAATATATGAAAATGTTCATTGACGAGTTAATTGCTTCCAGCAGAACTCCAAAACCACCTGCGACGACGCCAATATTGACCAGTCTTCCGCCCACAGACAGTTCGGGCTCAAACACCAGTGCCAAGAACACTACGGAAATAGGAATGAAGCAGGCAATAAACAGAGTGGAAATAGTGACCACCATTTTTGCCACTCTCTGGTTACGACTTGAAACATCACCTTGCCCGTTTGCTGTTGATACTTTGCGCCACTTTGTTCTTCTGTTGAGGCTAATGACCAATATCGCCGTACAAACAATAATCATCACAAAAGCAATTGTAGGCAGAACAAAGTTATTTAAAGCGAAGTAAATCTTCTCCACGCTTTCTCGGTCAGGGCTAGATATCAGACCCACGACAGATTTGTTTTTTCCAGGGAAGAATTTCATGTCTAGCTTGTGGACGAGGTAGACTGGTGAACCAGCTATTACGATGATGATGAAGATACTCGCAATCAGAGCCGCAACTCGCTTTGGAGTTACAATGAGTTTTACCTAGAAGAATGTAAAAAAAACAGAAATGGTGTATTAACATTATTCATCATCTCATCTCATCTCATCCCATCTCATCTCATCTCATCTCATCTCATCTCATCTCATAAGTTTCCTCTTGTACCTTGCGGTGTCGAGGTGAAGTATAAAGAGGTGGCGAGTGCCCGCTTAAGGGCTTCATGTATCAATATTCCCATGCACTCTGCTATTCGTTGGCTTCCTGACCTAGAGGTTAGCGACTTTTCTCCGTAATCTCGTATACACTCGTAATTAACGTGGCGACGGTTAGAATCAGCAGTGGTTCGAATCGCGTCGGTAACTTATGGGGTATGTGAGCGGCCGCTCAGAAAGCAATGGCAAACTACTGAGCGTAATCTTGCCAAGAAATCAACAAATAGCTGAAAGATGCTGATGTTGACAGCAATGTACCGTAAAGAATATCAAACATTTTTTTTAAAACTCTGCTATTCCATCTCTCCATCGTTTAACTGGTCAGCCTCTTCCTCTGCTTCCATTTGGTCTGTACATAATTAGCATGATTAAATTCATTATTATTATATCTTCTACCTTCTATGAAGCATTTGATAAAAATAAGGTTACCAGTATACAAACTAAATGGAATCAGTTGGAAAATGGAACAAATGAATGCGTCGAGTTGAGTTGAGTGAACAACCGACTCACAGTACTCGGAGCATTCCTATACGTATTCCGCCCTCATCTTCAACAGCCAGCGAAGAGTCCAAATTCCAATGGTACCAGTTGCATTCTGACTATGTGTACTGCTGACCTTTCCTTGGAGTACTGATTGTCGGTCAAATAAATGAATGCATGCTTTTCCTGTCGTGGCGTATGGAGTCTCTTAGATAGCGAACACAACACCACCTGCCTAGATTTTTCGTCACTAGGAATATGTATTTATGTTATTTTGTGTTTACATATATATATATATATATCACTCATCACAAGCAACTTGCCATTTGTGTTGTCTCAAGCACCCCCATATCTAAGGTGTCTGCAATGTCCAGTGTCCATCTATTTGTTAGTCAACCCCAGCCTCTTCTACCAAGAACAATGCCTTCCATCACTGTTCTTTCCTAACCACTGTAACGTGGTTAATATGACTAAAATATTACAGTTTCCGGGGCACATCATACTATTCATGTTCGTCTTGTACCCTGCTGTGTCGAGGTAAAGTATAAACAGCGGGAGAGTTCCCGTTTATGGGTTTCATGTTTCGAGATTCCCATAGACAGCTAGTCCCTCTGTCCATCGTTTACGTGACTGGCGTCTTCTTCTGCTTCCATCTGGTCTGTACATCTTTGCTGTTGTAGTACACTGATAGTTGGTAGCTTAGTTATATGGCCAAACCATTTAACTTGCTGTCTTCTGATAAAATCTAGCGCTGCTTTAACTCCTACTTTAGTCTTGATTTCTTAATTTCTTATTTTCTTTCTTCTTAATACATTGAGTATTCTTCCCAGGAATCTCATTTCTGTTGCTGTGATTTTTCTTTCTTCGTTTTCTTTCATTGTCCAGGTTTGGCATTGGTAGCTAGAGTTGGTATGAAGGTTGTGGTGTAGAGTGATTTCTCAGTAAATATTCATACATGTTTAGTTTAGTTTAGTTTAGTTTGGTTTAGTTTAGTTTAGTTGATGCATGTTTATTCTTTAGTATTGGTGGCATATGTCCAATGAGTTGGTTTGCCTTATTCCATCTATTTTCTACCTCGTCTTCTGATATGCCATTTGATGATTGTATGCTTTCTAAGTACTTAAAGCTCTTCACTTGTTTCATGGAGTTTCTTTTAAATGAATCGTGTTGTTGTTTTTTTTTCTTCCTTGCTTATATGCATTACCTCTGTTTTACCGAAGCTAATGTTCATGTTATGTTCCTTATACACTTCGTTTAGACTAACTGTCACAGAACTCAGTGGGTCCGCCTCGTGATGTTTCTGCTGAGGAAAGGTCCGGTGAGACATCGGAGATTCGGGTGACGAAAATTTAACAGTGAAAGGGAAGTAACCAGTAAATTGACTCAACCCGACCCGAATCGTTGCTCGCCCTTTAAGATTAGTCCAGTAGGTTGGTGGCGGAACAGATGTCCGGGCAAAACCGACTGCGCATGTCTGACTGCGCAGTCGATTGTCCCGGAACACCTGATCAGTTGGAGACAAAGGTTGCCGGCAGGCAGTCGACATTTTGGCCTAGTGCTAAGGGAGAGAGAGCAGGACGCCGTGTCTTGACGAGGGTTAAAGACTTCCGACATCATGTCCAGTTGCAGTGACAACGCTTCTCGTCTCCACTGTCGTGCTGTTTGTGTGAAGGTATGTGTACAACAGTTTTCATTAACTAGTGCGGTGTCGGTGATTCAAATTATGAGATTTCGCTAACGCGTGTACTGACCGGCGCGGGAAAGGAGGTCACGTGTGAACATTGGCAAGCTTGTAGTTTACGACTGTAAAATTAAGCCTGTGGCAAACGCGTGTGTAGCAGCATTGTACTGCTAAGATATTTCATAGGTTAGCAGCGCGCGGCTTATTTACAGCCCCTGTTGATCGGGGAAATCGGGTTCAGGGAAGTGAGACCTATAATTCGAGTTCACACATGGCCAACTTCATATCCTCGAGCGTCGGCGGGGCCAGCGCGGCCGAACCGTTACTCACAGCGCTAACGGAAGTAGATTAAGGAGTCGTTTCGGATATATCGAGTGATATATCGATGAAATCGGGCAAGTGCAACGAATCGACTGCACCGGTCGGCCGAACCCTCCGAGGTCGTTTCAAGGTCGTGCCGGGAGTCGAGCGTCTGATCACCTGTTGTGTCGACCACGGGCTTTCTTCTTGTCTTTCCTCAATCTGTCTTCTAATTAGTTCCCTCGATGGAAGGCCCGCTGAATGTATAGTGGAGTCCTGAGAGGTTGCTAAAGGGAGAAGGGACCATTGCGACAGAATGGTTCATATGGAACATGACACCGTTCTAAATGCCCCGACCTGGGACCAGGGAGGGGAGAACGGGGTGTGGATTTCTGCTACAGGGGGATCACCCTGTATATTTATTTGGAGTTATTGGATTGTGCCTACGGCCTGGTACGACATCAGCGTTGGCGGATAACAGGAAGGAGGTGAGGGAGTACTGCCATTAGCCCTCCTTAAGGGTGCTTCTATCTTTAAGTACAACTAACTCACTAACCACATGTGTTGTCTAGCTATGTTTCAGCAGAGACCCATATCTCCGACACCAACCTTGACCCAGTCCTACGTTCGTCTGAGAAAGAGAATGTAGGTGGACAGCTGCCACTTTGGTTCTAGGTCCAGTCTGTCCTCGACCATTGGAGCAGCCAGTGAAGGAGTGCGGCCCTTATGGGAAGGGTCCACATGTCTGAGTAATGGGGACTTAAGTGTATCTGCTGTGGGTAAGTCTGATTCATGGTGCTCTCACTGAGTGTTATCCTCCACAGATTCTATCTTGTTGAGAGCAGAGCCATGATCTGGGGACGAGTCCAGTGATCCGGACTAGGGCGATAGCCGGTGTGAACAGCTTGGAAGTCCACTACCTCCGCGAGCAGTACTTACAATCGAGAGTACGTCTCAGGATGGGCTCCAGCTAACGCCTCGCCCACTCCACGTCTGAAAGCCCAGGTTATGTGTCAGGACAGCACCATATCGCCTTGTTCGTTACTACAGCTGGGCAAGTATCTGATTGTTGTTAGTGTCCAGGTTGTGACCCTGACTGACTGCCTGCATGCCAAATAATGCTGATGTCTCCGCTACCAAGTGCCCCGTACCCTGTGGTGCCTGATATTGTGGAAGAACTTGTGTCTGTTTTGAACTCTATCTAACGTGACACGTTTCAGCGGGAGAGGTATCTGTGCTGTGATATCTGCGCTATGAGTCAGAGGATCTGCGCGGGTTGCATAGACAGTTAGGACTGCTACTACCATTGAGTGAGAGATCATCCTCTTGCTATACCCGCAGTACCATCAGACTTTTTCAGACGCTTCGGAGGAGTGTTCTAGTTCCTCAGCTTCCGAGAGACAGTCTTTATCCCTACTCTAAGGTGATCCAGACTTCAGGGACGTCATCCACCGAAGGTCCCAAGTACCAGTGAGTCAACTCGCCAGCCATCCTATCCAAGTGGAGAAACCTATACCTGGAGGGAGACTTGAGAGACTTGGTGAGCGTGTCTGACTTACCCAAGAGTGTGACTTGAGGCCCTGACGATGATGACACTTCCTCCAGGAGGCTACTCGATCCTTGCCACGTCTTATCTCGCATAGATACTGCCAGGTCTATCTCGGAATCATTATCATTCTCATTCATCCATTCATCTTGTATAATACACCATATTGTTAACATAGTTAGCTGCCAGAGTTGCGTCATGAGTTCAGGACGAAGTTTGAAAGGGGTAACGTCCCTTGGTTGAGAGTGAGGGAGATAGGGTTCCAAGGGTCGACGGGGTTTGTGGACTGAGGTCACCTATGTCCCAGGGCAAAAGGTATCCCGTTGTTAAAGTGTGATAGCAGGTTCCCCTCACCCCAGGGAGTGCTATGACATTATTTGGGGGCTCGTCCGGGATCCAAAAGATTCAGCTCTGGTGATTATTGATAGGTGGTAGGACATATCATTCCTATCCTCACTATAGAAGTCTACGTAGGTCTTGGGTCCTATTTCTTTCTTGACGAAGACGGAGTGACTTGTGGTGTGCTGTGTGTTGTGGTGTATAGATTATAGTGGTGTACTGACTATCGGTATATTGCACTTTTGGATATACACTAACACTACTAACACACCCACCCTAACTATGGCCTCTGGCAAACTAAATATGGCAGAAGTGCAGGCAACAGGCGAAGGAATGGGCCTGAGAGGTGATGCACTTTCGCAATATATACAAGAGGTGGAAAGAGACTTCCGGCAGGAAGAAAGAGAGAGAAAAAAGCGTGAAGCGGACCTGGAGGATAGAAAGTTAGCCTTGGAGGAAAAGAAGTTAGAAGCTGAGCAAGCAGCTAAAAAGTTAGACGCTGAGCAAGCAGCTAAAAAGTTAGAAGCTGAGCAAAAGAAGTTCGACTCTGAACAAGAAGCTAGGAGACTTGAGCGAGAGCATGAGTACCGAATGCGGGAACTCGAGCTCAAGGCACAAACCAGTAGAAATACTGAGGGAGCAGTAGGAGGTTCTTCACTCCCTGGTTCACCCACCTTAGGTAGACATGGTTACCAGGCCATGAAGTTTCCTCTTGCAATTTTTGAGGAAGACAAAGAGAAGATAGATCAGTTCCTACAGAAATTCGAGGCTATGTCTGTCGCAATGGGTCTCGATAAAGACAAATGGTGTCTGAAATTATCCCAAGGGTTGCGCGGAACCGCGTTCGAGGTCTATGCCCGTTTACCGGCCGGACACGAGAACGATTACGATGCGTTGAAAGAGGCGTTATTGAAACGGTTCGAAATGACTTCACACACGTACCGGAAGAAGTTTCGGTCTGCGAACCGCGAACCTAGTGAGTTATTCGCCGCGTATAGCCTGCGACTCAAATCATATTTGCATAAATGGATGGAGTTAGCCGGATTTGCGAAAGACTACGAAAGTCTCGAAGAACTAATGATCGTCGACCAAATGCGAAAGCATATGTCGAAACCGCTCAAAACGTTCTTGGGAGAACAGGGGGCGGAGAGGTTAGACGTCGTGGCAAAATTGGCGGAAAGGTACGTCGTAGTACATGGGGAGGCTAGTGATACCTGTCCCACTAGTACTAAAGGTCAGGTCAAGTCTGACAAGAAGAAATTTAAAAGCTCTCAGCAGAAAAAGGTAGAGTCTTCAGAAAGGTCCACAGAAAAAAGTCCAGAGAAGTCAAAAGGTGGGAGTAAGAGCCCACCTAAATCTTCCCCGAAGAAGAATTGGAAGGGAAGATGGTGTTCGATTTGCAAAGAGCCCTCACATAATACGAAGGATTGCAAAGCGAAGGCTAAAAGCTCTCACTTCGCGGCCTGCCTAGTGGAACCAAAGGCGGTTTCCACCGAAAAGGTCGAGGTCGTTAACAGGACTGTGGACCAAGAACGACCACCAGTGGTAGAGCTGGTGGAAGTAAACGGCCAACAGGTGGAGTGTCTCTACGACACTGGCCTGGATGGCGAAGCCGTAATTGCTGCCAGTCTGGTGCGACCAGACCAACTCACGGGGGAGAACATCGAGATACAGCCTGCCATGAAGAGTGCTGTTGCCATGACGTTACCGATAGCCAATGTGGAGATTAGCTCCAGATACGTCACGGGCATCATTCCAGCAGCTGTATTACTCGATCCCCTATATCCCGTCATCCTGGGAAGCAAATATGTATTTCTAGGGGTGCCGAAGGAGCCAATCCACCTAGGCGACATACATAAATGCGACCACGCGGGAAAAGACGAGGCAGATGCAACCAGCTCGGAACCCCTGCTAGGGGATTTGCGCACTGCCCAGAGCGATGACACAACGCTGTGCCATTGCTACAAGAAGCTGCAGAAAAGTGCTGACCCACCGCAACGGGGCCAGTACTATCTGAAGAATCGGCTGCTCTACCGAAGAGCCGGACGGGGAAATGAACTGCACGGACAGTTGGTGGTCCCGAATGACTACCGGCTCCAAATTCTTCAGAGGGGACACGCCATATCCGGTAGTAATCTATCCGGGAGTGGACACATGGGTGTCAGAGCGACGCTGCAGCGAATTTCCGGTCATTATTATTGGCCCGGAATGACTGGCGATATACGCCGGTTAGTAAAGTCTTGCCCAGAGTGCCAGAAGGCTACACCCCAGAATCGGACTAAGACTAGATTAGTTCTTAAGGTGGGAGATGGAGCATTATTATGGGGTCCTGGAAGGACCGATATGCTCGAAGTAGGATGGCAAGGACCTTTTCCCGTGATAAGGGTAGTGTCCAAGTCCAACTACGAAATCCGGATCGGTGGAATTTTGAGAATTTTCCATGCAAATCTCCTACGGAAACCCGAGGAGAGGTCCGGTGAAAAATCTCCACACCTGTTGGCGATGGCAGTCGCAGGAAATAAGGTTACAGGTCCAGACGGAGACCAAACAGACCCAGTACTACATAGGGAGGACTATGGGAACGTATGGGGTTGGTCCGATTGTCCACCCAGCGATAGGGGAACCGTCCAACGTCTGGAAGAGGCCCAGGGGGAAGGATTCCCTAGTAACCTAGTTCGGACGGGATCGGTAGCGTCGGGAAAGGCGCGTGAGGCCCTGAACTCCGTTCGATCACCGACTGACCAACCTCGCTGTCGAAAGAGATGGCCGGGGAAGCCACAGTCCAGACGGGTCTGGAGGACTGCATGGTCCATCGAGGACGATACCGTTGATCCCAAGGCGTGTAGCGTAGGGAAAACGAGCGGTAGTAACGACACCGTTACAGGCGGGATGAGAAGATCCACCTGTATTGCGACCCATCGCGTACGCGAGTCGGTATTTCGGCCGGCCGAACGTAACAGCTCGACGGGCGAGTGCGAATGTCTGTGGTAAGTCTGGGCTTGTTAGAAGTCCCAGCAATGCGTGTATGGGATGGTGTACCCTTTCGGGTACCTTCAGTCCATCGTTCTTTGATGGATTTGGCCACCTCCCAGAAGCTCAGCGCGCGCTGAATGCGTGGGTTGTTGGTGCTTCAGCCCTACAACATTACAGTGAATACCTTTTCGGTAAGGAGAATGTTGGGCTGATTGATTTTCTGTCTAGGCATCCGGTCCCGGAGGAAGAGGTTGAGATCACTCGGACCGAACCTCCTGAGGAAAAGAGTTGACCCGGTCAACTCTCTTAAGAGAGGGCCTATGTCACAGAACTCAGTGGGTCCGCCTCGTGATGTTTCTGCTGAGGAAAGGTCCGGTGAGACATCGGAGATTCGGGTGACGAAAATTTAACAGTGAAAGGGAAGTAACCAGTAAATTGACTCAACCCGACCCGAATCGTTGCTCGCCCTTTAAGATTAGTCCAGTAGGTTGGTGGCGGAACAGATGTCCGGGCAAAACCGACTGCGCATGTCTGACTGCGCAGTCGATTGTCCCGGAACACCTGATCAGTTGGAGACAAAGGTTGCCGGCAGGCAGTCGACATTTTGGCCTAGTGCTAAGGGAGAGAGAGCAGGACGCCGTGTCTTGACGAGGGTTAAAGACTTCCGACATCATGTCCAGTTGCAGTGACAACGCTTCTCGTCTCCACTGTCGTGCTGTTTGTGTGAAGGTATGTGTACAACCGTTTTCATTAACTAGTGCGGTGTCGGTGATTCAAATTATGAGATTTCGCTAACGCGTGTACTGACCGGCGCGGGAAAGGAGGTCACGTGTGAACAGTGGCAAGCTTGTAGTTTACGACTGTAAAATTAAGCCTGTGGCAAACGCGTGTGTAGCAGCATTGTACTGCTAAGATATTTCATAGGTTAGCAGCGCGCGGCTTATTTACAGCCCCTGTTGATCGGGGAAATCGGGTTCAGGGAAGTGAGACCTATAATTCGAGTTCACACATGGCCAACTTCATATCCTCGAGCGTCGGCGGGGCCAGCGCGGCCGAACCGTTACTCACAGCGCTAACGGAAGTAGATTAAGGAGTCGTTTCGGATATATCGAGTGATATATCGATGAAATCGGGCAAGTGCAACGAATCGACTGCACCGGTCGGCCGAACCCTCCGAGGTCGTTTCAAGGTCGTGCCGGGAGTCGAGCGTCTGATCACCTGTTGTGTCGACCACGGGCTTTCTTCTTGTCTTTCCTCAATCTGTCTTCTAATTAGTTCCCTCGATGGAAGGCCCGCTGAATGTATAGTGGAGTCCTGAGAGGTTGCTAAAGGGAGAAGGGACCATTGCGACAGAATGGTTCATATGGAACATGACACCGTTCTAAATGCCCCGACCTGGGACCAGGGAGGGGAGAACGGGGTGTGGATTTCTGCTACAGGGGGATCACCCTGTATATTTATTTGGAGTTATTGGATTGTGCCTACGGCCTGGTACGACATCAGCGTTGGCGGATAACAGGAAGGAGGTGAGGGAGTACTGCCATTAGCCCTCCTTAAGGGTGCTTCTATCTTTAAGTACAACTAACTCACTAACCACATGTGTTGTCTAGCTATGTTTCAGCAGAGACCCATATCTCCGACACCAACCTTGACCCAGTCCTACGTTCGTCTGAGAAAGAGAATGTAGGTGGACAGCTGCCACTTTGGTTCTAGGTCCAGTCTGTCCTCGACCATTGGAGCAGCCAGTGAAGGAGTGCGGCCCTTATGGGAAGGGTCCACATGTCTGAGTAATGGGGACTTAAGTGTATCTGCTGTGGGTAAGTCTGATTCATGGTGCTCTCACTGAGTGTTATCCTCCACAGATTCTATCTTGTTGAGAGCAGAGCCATGATCTGGGGACGAGTCCAGTGATCCGGACTAGGGCGATAGCCGGTGTGAACAGCTTGGAAGTCCACTACCTCCGCGAGCAGTACTTACAATCGAGAGTACGTCTCAGGATGGGCTCCAGCTAACGCCTCGCCCACTCCACGTCTGAAAGCCCAGGTTATGTGTCAGGACAGCACCATATCGCCTTGTTCGTTACTACAGCTGGGCAAGTATCTGATTGTTGTTAGTGTCCAGGTTGTGACCCTGACTGACTGCCTGCATGCCAAATAATGCTGATGTCTCCGCTACCAAGTGCCCCGTACCCTGTGGTGCCTGATATTGTGGAAGAACTTGTGTCTGTTTTGAACTCTATCTAACGTGACACGTTTCAGCGGGAGAGGTATCTGTGCTGTGATATCTGCGCTATGAGTCAGAGGATCTGCGCGGGTTGCATAGACAGTTAGGACTGCTACTACCATTGAGTGAGAGATCATCCTCTTGCTATACCCGCAGTACCATCAGACTTTTTCAGACGCTTCGGAGGAGTGTTCTAGTTCCTCAGCTTCCGAGAGACAGTCTTTATCCCTACTCTAAGGTGATCCAGACTTCAGGGACGTCATCCACCGAAGGTCCCAAGTACCAGTGAGTCAACTCGCCAGCCATCCTATCCAAGTGGAGAAACCTATACCTGGAGGGAGACTTGAGAGACTTGGTGAGCGTGTCTGACTTACCCAAGAGTGTGACTTGAGGCCCTGACGATGATGACACTTCCTCCAGGAGGCTACTCGATCCTTGCCACGTCTTATCTCGCATAGATACTGCCAGGTCTATCTCGGAATCATTATCATTCTCATTCATCCATTCATCTTGTATAATACACCATATTGTTAACATAGTTAGCTGCCAGAGTTGCGTCATGAGTTCAGGACGAAGTTTGAAAGGGGTAACGTCCCTTGGTTGAGAGTGAGGGAGATAGGGTTCCAAGGGTCGACGGGGTTTGTGGACTGAGGTCACCTATGTCCCAGGGCAAAAGGTATCCCGTTGTTAAAGTGTGATAGCAGGTTCCCCTCACCCCAGGGAGTGCTATGACACTAACCATGTGGATTTTTAATTATGTTTGCTGTTCTGATTTTGCTATCTGTGCTTGAACAGCAGAACACTAAAGTCAGCAAACCAAGAACGTTGAAAGAATAAGACAAACAACAGGAAAAGATGGCCAGGCGTGGAAGAAAGGCAGCTGAAAGAGAATGCCGGTTGTACAAGAATGCCAGTTGCATAAGAACTCCTGCTGTATAAGAACGCCAACAACATAACGATGCCGGGCGGCCAAGGAGATAAGAGAGGCAGAGACAAAAGAACATCTGTGAGATATAAAAAATAAAAAAAAACATATATTTCATACAGTAGCGCCCACGGAATAAGTAACAAAAAAGGAAACCTCAAATATCACAATGCTGACATATGTTTACTGAATTATAACGCACATTTAACAAATGCTACCGTTGAATTAAAATATAACTGAACAGGAAGATCCGCTAAATAAGTAATAAGTAAAGGGCCAGTCATATGCTCCTAGCCCCTCATTTGTACAGCCTAATTGTTACTCCAGGAGTGATGGGTCAATATCGCACCAGTCGATTTTGCTTCAAAGACATGTTAAGGCTGCGTAAACTTGGAAGCCCGAGTCAATTTCAAATCCTGCTTCGATGTGAATTCGAACACATAACTCTCTATACTAGAGGCCCCATGCAATATTTATTATGCTCTAATATACAAAACAATGTAGTGAATAAAACCATAAGTTGAATAAATACTTCGTTGTTTATTTGTATAGTCTGTGTCGTGTACCTTTGGATATTATGTCCGAAGGCACATAATACAATACTTTTTTTCCGCATATCCTTTACAGGACATCGCTGTCAACCCCAGCATCTTTCAGCTGATTATTGATTTCTTGGCAAGATTACGCCCAGTAGTTTGCCATTGCTTTCTGAGCGAACGGCTTACATACCCCGTAAGTTACCAACGCGGTGGGAACCGCTACCGATTCACTCGCAGGTTACGCTCCTCATCTATCTAGACTGGGAGAAGGCTCTCAGCCCCACCCAGTTTTGATATCAGGAAAAGTTCTGGAAAGAAAATATATTCACGACATTACCCATCAAATACGTTTGGCCTTTAAGAATATGGGTTTAACAACGTATACCCAATACAATCTAAGAGTTGAACAAGTAGCATATTTGCTACTTTACTTATATAACTACCAACCTTAAACGGAGCAATGATACACAGACATCTTTCAAGTGTGATCATAGCAGTGATCCAACTTGTGATCCGGCTGAAAGTTGCATGCGGCATTGCAGCAACCAGGTAGAAGACGTCTATAGCCTCGAACGGTAGGTCAGCTTTACCGAACGCTGGGGTAAAAGTAATATTTATCCAGATCAGAGTCGTGAGACACCCCAGGTCAGACACTGCCAGACCTACAGATGTATACAAAATAACTGTGTTGTCATTTCTTCTTATTATGAAAAAACATCATGTAGCAGATCCATTGCAGAGCGTCGCTCGCATCACAGCTTGTTGAAACGACTCTCAGACTTTCCATGTGTGCCTCCTCATGCACCCTTATGCCAAACCCTCTCAATAACTTGCCATTTGTGTTTCCTAATACACCATCGTGTCAAAGCTTCTTAGTCACTTGCCATTTGTGTTACCTCAAGCACCCTCATGTCAAATCCTTTCAGTCACTTGCCATGTGTGTTGCTTCAAGTACCCTCATGTCTAAGGTGTCTGCAATGACCAGTGTCCATCTGTTTGTTAGTCGAACCCAGCCTCTTCTGCCAAGCAAGAACCACGCCTTCCATGACTGTTATTTCCTAACCACTGTAACGTGGTTAATATGACTAAAATAATACAGTTTCCGAGGCACGGCATTCTATTCATGAGCCAGTTTTCTTCGATGTTCAGATCTTGTAGAATTTCAGTATATCTCTACGTTTCGTTCCAAGTTATTCTAAGAGTTTCTTCTTCAGTATTTGAACACACATGAATTAACTTTCTTGTTTAGTGATTATCCGGTCTCCCTGGTCGAGGGGTTAGCAGCTTTCTCCGTAACCCCGAATACTCTCGTGGATGACGTGAGCAAACGAGAATTGGAAGCGGTTCGAGTCGCGCCAGTGACTAATGAGAGTATGAAGCCGATCGCTCAGAAAGCAATGGCAAACTACTGAGCGTAATCTTGCCATGAAATCAACAATCAGCTGAAAGATGCTGATGTTGACAGCGATGTCCTGTAAAGGATAGGCAAAACATTTTTTTAGTGATTGCGAAACTTCTATTACGCACGCCCATATGTCGCCACACGAAAGATGCGTATCCTCAAAATTTTAATTTAACTTGTGTACTGGTGTTTTACAGATTTGATATATTGTCTGATCTAGAGATCCTATTTCAAGATGTGGATGATCAATGGGAAATGTTGAAGAAAGTGGGTCGTAAGATATGGATGACAGAAGACATTTTTACAACTAATGGAAACAAGAAGACACAACAAAAATAATCCTGCCAAATATGAAAAAATCCGCAGAAAAGTCAGAAAATAATTATTTAAGAAGGAAACAGAAGCATGGCTTGAAACAACGTGCACAGAAATTGAAAAAAAAAAACACAACAGTACAAATACCACATTAATGCACAAATGAATTCAGGAACTTACTAATAAAAGAACAGGCTGCTTAAAACAAAAGATTGAGTGTTCTCAATTTCTCAACACAAAAGATTGAGTGTTGTTTTCTGAGTGTTCTTAACCATATAACAACTGGCAAGACCCCCGGTTCAGACAACATCACAACAGAAATAATTAATGCATTACATGAATATGGATTAGATCAAGTCACCAGACTACTAAAAACAATACATGATACTGGAGATATATCTCCTGAATTATGTAATTCTGTATTTATTGCAATCCCAAAGAAATCAGGAGCCTTGGAATCTGATCAACATCGTACAAATAGTATAATGAGTCACATAACGAAGATTTTGTTAAGAATTATTATGCAAAGAGTTAAGAAGAATATACAACATGAAATATGAGAAAAACGATGTGGGTTTGTAGTAGGCAAGGGTACAGTAAATGCTGTTTATATGCTGAGAAGAGAAACTGAACACACTATAGAAGTAAACAAATCTACATCTTTGCTTTACTGACTACACAAATGCTTTCGATAAAGTCAGACTTGTAAACATGATAGAGATACCTGCAGATCTACAAATTGATGGGAAAGACATTAGACTTGTAACAAACATATAATGGAAACAACAAGCTGCCATAAAGATTGATAATGAAGTAGATCAATATCTGCCTATTAAGAGAGGTGTAAAACAGGTATGTATAATGTCTCCAGATCCGTATTTCCCTGTACAGTGAACATATTTTGAGAAATGTACAAGATATAAAAGGAATCATAATTGGAGGAAGAAACATCAATAATATTAGATAAACAGATGATACAGTATTGTTTGCAGACAATGGGGAGGATCTGCAACATTTTAATGATTTGGTTGTTGCACACAGTGAACAACAAGGGTTAGAAATAAATTGTAAGAGGACACAGATTATGGTCGTCACCAGGAAGAATGAAATACGACAATGTAATATATACAAGTAAATGGGAATATTCTTAAACAAGTGAATGGGTACATTTAAATCTAAGTAGTAATAACATCTGATGGAAGATGCCTTTAAGAGATTAGAACAAGAATCGCCATGGCGAAGGTAGCCTTTTGCTACATGAAAAGCATACCGACCAATAAAAATTATGTCAATTGCTACGAGAAAAAGAGTGTTGACGTACTACATAGAGCCTTTACTTTTGTATAGATGTGAAGCATGGACAATGAGCAGTCAAGCTGATAAAACATCTAATAGCTGTGGACATGTGGTTTATAAAGAAAATGCAAAGAATACCATGGACAGACAGAAAAATCAATGGGCAAGTCTTACCAGAAGCAAGTGAAAACCGTAAACTGATTAGAAAAATTCGACGTAGACAGGTAAAATTTCTTTATGGAACATTATGACAAGAAATAAACTAAAGAACTTGGTAACAACTGGCAAGATTGACGGGGACAGAACAAGGGAAGGCATATAAGTAAATATATCGATGACTTGGCCACATGGCATGGTCATGATAGAAGAACACATAGCTAATCCATGACGATGGTGATCATGTGAGATCGCGAAACATGACCTCTCACGCTAATCGACATGGCACATGATGATGGTGATAATGTTTTCAAGTTTTGTCGTTGGTAAATTTGTTATCTTTGAATTTAAATTGGCTGATTTGTCATAACATATCCCCCACGATTAAAACAACTCTCGCTGTTGTTGATGATGCAAAAATACAAACCATGACAGATTACGCTTAACTGTGTGGCACATGGTGGTGGTGATGATGTTGATGATGATGATGATGATGATGATGATGATGATGATGATGATGATGATGATGATGATGATGATGATGATGATGATGATGATGATGATGATGATAAGGACGGCATGAATACCCATTTAATTATTTAGCTCTCTTACCCAGCAGACTAATATTGATGGGATCACCAAGGCCTTGTTTGACGAAACAAATTATATTGATGGCATTTGTCACGATGCCAAAAACTTCTACTGACTGGCATATGACAGTGTATATAATCCATAGGCAAATCTGTGTAGTATACTCGTCTAATCCAGCAAAAGATTTCACAGAGACTTTTGTAGAGTTTGGGTGTTCCATCAAGTCAATACATAGAGTTCACACACTGAATCTGCAGAGGACATACATATAAATAGAGTATAAAGCGCTCTGTTAACTTTAACACCGATTATAATTTCTAACTCTGTGGCTTAAACAATCTTTGGCAAGAAAAGACAATAATTTGCTGAAAATAACCCTACAAGGCAGAAGGCACACCTGCATAATGAAGACAAAGGATACAAGTGAGAGAGCAAGAACGATGGGGAAACTGGAAGTCAAATTTTGGAAAGTTTCATGACAGGAGACAGACATTGATAGAGATGAGATACCTCGCAGCCATTTGTCGGTGGGACGGCAACGGTTCTTATTTTAATGTAAGGATAAGTTCTTCTTCTTCTTCTTCTTCTTCTTCTTCTTCTTCTTCTTCTTCTTCTTCTTCTTCTTCTTCTTCTTCTTCTTCTTCTTCTTGTATTATTATTAGTAGTAGTATTTTTATTATTAATAATTTTACAAAGCAGCAATCCTTTGAGCTTGAAGACGTCTCCGTACAATTAGCTCTAAAATAACGCGGGTGTTGTCACCATAAAATTAAGTACTTTGCTTTGTTTCGGCAAGCCTGTATCCCATTGCATCTGACTTCGACGAACATATCTTCGGGTGCCCGTTCCCTTGACTTTGACTGTGCAGTCTTCGTACAAGGCAGTAGGTTTGTTTCTCAATATGTATATTACCTTCTCTTGTAATAGCCGACAAGGGAGACACTGCCAGTATCTATTCTACCGTAGATGTAAAACCAGAAGTTATGCTGATGTCATTTGCACATCGCTGTTCGAATGACATAATAGTTAATTATGATTTCATATTTCGTAACATAATTGCACACCCAATTATTATAACATTAAAGCTTGTCCTAAAAAAAATGAGAACGCAACACAACCAACTATAATTAAAATGGCATAATAACAGTAGATAGTTAAACATTATCGGAATCTCATGCTTGAAAATATCAAACATCCGCCATAACAAGGCGTAATCTTTCCCAACAAACATATACAAACAAAGTAAATACCTTAAGATAATGGCATGTGTGTGTCCAGTAGCTGCCCCATAAAGAGATGTCATTGTGTGTGAAGCAAGATGCCCATTTCTCGTCCTCGACGTCCTTCTTGACAGAAACATCTGTTATTTGAATTTGCTAGCCAAGATCAACCTTAGAGAAATATCACCACTTAGCCGGGGAACAGACATGTCACTATTGACGATCTATACTCTCATAAAGTGATACAATGTTTATTGTATACTTGTTCTATCAGAATCCGTAGTGGAACAGTGGCTAGCACCCTTTCCCGACGGCCAAGTTGTTGTCAATTCGAATCTCCATTGAGGGAGGAATTTGTGTTTACTAACTGTTCAGTGACGTAAGGGCAATTGGCTTGGTATTTATCACATACCGATCAAGATCTCATTGGTTTATAAGTGTATTGGGATAACACCTTATACACAACATACCCAAAGGTCTAGAAAATGGTGTTTTAATTTCAGACTTGTTTTATAACAAATTCTCGAGTCTTCGACTCCAATCAATTGGATATCATTTTTTTTTTACATTATTGCCTGTGTCTATTCTTATGCTGTTTAGTTATCTTTCCCACTTTCGCATACTAAGTTTCCAAGTGTATGTGTCTTAAATGGATTAATTATTCCGTCTGCATGTTTATGTTTGCTTGTGTTTTTATGTATTTTTTAGTTTTGTTTTCTGGTTGCAACACATCAGCCAAGCTAGGAGTATTGTCTAATTTCTACCCATCCGTCAAGCAAGGAGGTTCCAAAGTTCTCAGAGCTGCGTGTTTCTGATGTTTCCTTCTCCCCCTCTCTCTCTCTCTCTCTCTCTCTCTCTCTCTCTCTCTCTCTCTCTCTCTCTCTCTCTCTCTCTCTCTCTCGCTCTCTCTCTACCTATATACCTCTCTTTTTCCTCTCTCAACGACAAAATAACCGACTCTGAAATCTCTCTTAAGGGGTTTAAAGTAATTCGAAGAGACGCAAATCAAAAATTAGAGACAGGTATTGCTGTATACATTTCCAGTTCTCTCAACTGTTCCCGTAGAAGTGATCTCGAGACAGAAGAGATAGAATGTGTTTGGTTAGAGGTGAAGCCAGTCAGCCAGCAACCGTTTCTCATTGAATACCTATATCGGAATCCTTGTGCTGGGTATAGTTGGTATGACTGTTTCACTACAATGATGGATAGGGGGTTTACAGCAGGTAGAGAAGTTATGATACTAGGTGACTTCAACATAGATATTACTAAATCCAACCAGGCATGGGAGTACATCATTCTATCTTACAATTTCAAACAACTAATAAATCGTCCCACAAGAGTTACAGACACCTCCTCAACTATAATTGATCATATATATGTTACTTGTCCAGTTAATATTACCGAATGTTCTGTATATGTTAGTGCAGTTAGTGACCATTACCCAATATGTTGTACATGGTCGAAAATTGGGTTCAAAACTCCTAAAAATAAACATTTAAGCATACAATTTAGAAATTTTAAAGCTCTCAACCAAAATTAATTTTTAGACGACTTAAAAAATGCAGCCCTTGAACATGTTTACCAACTTCCAGATCCGGATGATGCACTAGCTTACTGGACAAAGACAGTCTACAATGTATTTGATAAACATGTGACAGTCAAAGAAGTTCGAGTCAAAAATCAACATAAATTCCCATGGGTCACTAGCGAAGTTCTCGAAATCATGAGAGAACGAGACACAACACACAAAAATAAAGATTTTATCAATTACGCAGACTAAGAAATAAAGTTAAATATGAAATTCGTAGGATAAAGAAAGATCATTTAAAAAAATTTGATTATAGATAAATCAAATAACACAAATATATGGAAGGCTATTAACTCGCTAACCAACAAGAAACACGCTTCAGAGTCAGCAATACCAAACTCTATAACATGCGAGGATTTCAGTTACTTCTTTCAATCAGAAATAGAGAATCTAAAGTCCTCAATACCAGCCTCAGTATATGATTTAAGTTCACTGTCATCATTCCCCCTGAGATTCCTTTGATGTCAGTTGCAGAAGTATATAAATATCTCTCGAATCTCAAAGCAACAAATTCAGAAGACCTAGATGGTATCAGTAATAGAATTCTTCGGTGTGCTGCACCAATTATTAGTGAGTCTTTAACGTTCATATATAACCAGTGCCTGTCCAAAAACTACTTTCCATCTGCCTTTAAAGTTGCTAAAGTGTATCCTCTACTTAAAAATGGCTCAACTGATAATAGTGTCTTGGGTAATTATAGACCTATTTCCTTACTGAAGAATCTGAAGTCCTCAATACCAGACTCAGTATTAATTTAAGTTCACTGTCATCATTCCCCCTGAGATTCCTTTGATGTCTGTTGCAGAAGTATATAAATATCTCTCGAATCTCAAAGCAAGAAATTCAGAAGGCCTAGATGGTATCAGTAATAGAATTCTTCAGTAATAGTAATCAGTAATAGAATTCTTCTTTGGAAAGTATCAAAGCCATTAGAAAAACACATGCATAAAATAACACTACATCATTTAATTAACAACGATCTAATAATTGACAGTCAATCTGGATTTCGACCTAAATATTCTTGTCATATGCCCTTACAAAAATGACCTATAAATGGCATCTTTGTATCAACAGTGGCAACATTTTTGGAGCAGTATTTGTAGACTTTAAAAAGCCTTTGATATGGTAGATCATGATATTTTAATTAGAAAATTAAAACAAATGAAGACTAGCACCAATATAGTGAACCTAATTACGTCATTTTTATCTGACAGACAACAAGTACTGTCCTTCAATAACTGTCTATCAAGACCCACACAACTTAATATTGGTGTGCCTCAAGGCTCAATGCTAGGTCCGCTGCTTTTTGCAGTGTATATTAAAGATCTTCCTTTATACCTCAATACTTTGTGTGACCCATTTGCGGACGACTGCACTATTTACACTAGTCAAGACTTAGAGAGCTCTTTACAAAACGAACTTGACAACCTTAGTAGATGGAGCAATGAAAATCGCATGTTAATTAACATCGACAAAACCAAATCCATGATAATAACGACCAGACAAAATCTACAGACCCTAGCCATAACTGGGACACCGCTCGAGCTCCACGTGGACACGTTACCTATAATTAATGTAAATGAACATAAAACATTAGGTCCTTTAATTGACAGACATTTAAACTGGAGCTCTCCTGTTCACGTCCTTACCATGAGAAGAGCACAAAAAGTTTACCAACTTACTAAAATTTAGCACTTTTTGGATGAAAGCACACGAAAAATATTATATGCATCCTATATCCAATCACCTCTCAATAATTGTTCCACAGTCTGGGATGGTTGCTCTAAATCTAATATGAAAAGATTGTGTTTGCTTCAAAGCCGCGCTATACGTCTAGTTTCTAGCATAAAACACGTTGAAAGTAATAAATTATACAGCCATCTAAGACTTCTACCACTTCGAAAGCTCTTCCTTTTTAACAAAGCCAAATTAGTGAATAAAATGATATCTGAAAATACCCCAGAGTATCTTCTACCGTTAATTCAATCTAATGCAATGAACAGTAAGCGCTTAAATTTATTACAGGTCCGAAGCCTAGATTGGACTTATACAAAACTTGTTTCGCATATTCTGGTTCTCACTTGTGGAATAGCCTTCCACCAGATCTGAAAACTCCAATGAGTCCCTACACATTCAACCGAAAACTCTTTCAATACTTATTTCATACCGACTATATGCCTCCATAAGTCACCTACTGATATTTTTTCACCATCATTTTTTCATTATAATTCTTCACTGTATGTGTGTGAGCGAGAGAGTAGGTGAGAGAGTGAGTAGGTGAGAAAGTGAGTGAGAAAGAGTGTGCGTGGAAGAATTAGTATGAAACAGAGTGAGAGAGTAAGCATGCGCGTGTGCCTGAGTGAGTGTAAAGGTGAGTGAGTGTGTGTGGACGTATGTGTGAGAGATTGAGTGAGAGAATGAGTGAATCTGAGAGAGTGGGTGTGTTGTGTGTCTGCCTGTCTGTGTGATAGAGTGAGAAAGTGAGTGAGTGAGTGTGAGTTAGAGAGTCAGCGACTGAGTGAGTGAGTAAGGGAGCGTGAGTGAGTGAGAAAGAATTTGTGGGTATGCTTGTATGTACGCGAGTGAGTCTGAGAGGGAGTGAGTGTGTAAGAGAGAGAGAGAGAGTGGGTGAGTGAGAGAGTGCATGAGAAAGTGAATGAGTGAGAGTGAGTTAGTGTGTGTGTCTGCTTGCTTGTCTGTGTGTGTAAATAAGAGAGTGATTTAGTGTTGTTTAGAGAGTGAACGAGTGAGTGTGAGTAAGCGAGAGAGAGAGAGAGAGAGAGAGAGAGTGAGTGTAAGCGGGAGAGTGAGTGAGAGATTTAGTTAGAGTGAATATGTGAGTATGTGTGTGTGTGTGTGTGTAAGTGAGGGCGAGTGTGAGAGTGAGTGCATATAAGCATGAGAGACAGAAATAGTGAGTGGGAGAGAGGGAAAGAGTGAGACAATGAGAGAGTTAGTGTGCCTGTGTTCGTGAAGGAAAAATAAATAGGAAGAGAGAGAGAGAGAGAGAGAGAGATGAGCGCAAGCATATCATTATGTGTGAGTGAATGTGGATGGGGTAAATGTGAGTGGGTGGAGGATGTATGTGTGGGTGGTGAGGATGTTTGTAGGTGGGGGATGTGTGGGTGGGTGGGGAGATGTGTGTGTGGGTGAGAGATGTGTGGGCGGTGATGTGTATGGGGAATGCATGTGGGGGATGTGTGTGGGGGGGGGGAATGTGTTATGAGTGGAGTTTTGTGTGGGAGGGGAGATGTGTGAGAGGTGGGGGAGGTGTGGGATGTGCAGATGGATGAAGGATGTATGTGACGATGGGGATGTGTGTTTGGCTGGGTGGTTGGGGTGTGTGTGGATGGGAGGGTAGATCAGAGATGCATGTGTTGATGGGCGGGTGGGTGATGTGTTGGTGAGAATGGTTGATGAATGAATTCGCGAGTGGATGAATGTGTGTGAGAGATGTGTGTGTTGGTGGGGGTAGTGTGTGTTTGTGGGAAGATGTGTGTGAGCGGCGGATGTATGTAGTGATGTATATGTGGATGGTGGGGTGTGTGTGGGTGGGTGGTGTGTGTTTTTGTGTGTTTATGGGTGGGGGGTATGTGTGGGCAGGTGGGGAGATGTGTTTGTGGGTGGGGATGTGTGTATAAGTGGGGGATGTGTAGTTGACAGGTGGCGGATATTGGGTGAGTGAGTGGGAGTAGGTTTTCAGATGTGTGTGTGGTGGGTGGGGAAAATTGTGAGGGTGCGGGATGTGTGTGTGGATAGGTGCGAGATGTGTGGGTTGGCGGGGGTATGTGTGTGTGGTTTGTGATGTGTGTTTTGCTGTTTGGTTGCGGGTGTGTGGGTGGTGGTGCAGAATATGTGGGTGGGTATGTGCGTGTCGGTTATGGGATGGGTGGGGGATGTGTGTATGGGTGGGGAAATGTGTGTGGGTGGGGGATCAGTGGGTGGGTGGCGGCATGTATTTTTGCCTGGGTCTGTGTGAATGCGTGGAGGTATGTGTGGGTGGGTGGGGGAGGTGTGGTGGGTGGGTGATGTGTGGGTGGCTGCGGGATGTGTGGGTGGCTGAAGGATGTGAGGTTGGATGGGGGATGTGTCTCACTACATTGCAATATGCACTGCTTATGTTTACAACTTTCATTTGACAATGTTTTTTTTTCCCAATGTGAATGTATCATGCGAAATATGCATGGTTTATGCTTACTAAATCCATTTGACAATGTTTTTTTCCCTATGTAAATGTAACATGCACATTTGATGAATGAAAGATGACTGATTGAAAGCGCCTAATGTAAGACGGGCCTGCGTGAGCAATTTGTTACCCTGTTACACTCGTTCGTTCATTCGATCGTTCGGTTGTTCGTTCTCTCTCGCTATTTCTTTTTTAGTGAGTTTGTGATTGTAAGTGAGTATACGTGTATGCGAAAGAGTGTGAATTGGTGTGTTATTGAGTGGATGTATAACTGAGAGTTTGTTTAAATGAAGTTAGTGTGTATGTATGTAGGCATGTGTGTATGTGTGTATGCATGTCTGTGTGTCTGTGTGTGTGTGTGTGTGTACGTCTGCCTGCCTACCTGCCTGTCTTATAACATGGTAAAATGTATGTATTATGTTCACAACATTCATTTGATAATGTGTTTCCTATTTGAATGTGACATGCTTCTTCTTCTTCTTCAGCGTTCCGAGCCATTGAGGTTCTTTGCTGCAAATACAATCCGTCTCCATTCGTCTCTCTGGTGGACCTTCTCTTGCCAGTTGTTGATTCCAAGTGCTTGCAGGTCTGTACATGTATTATCTCTCCACCGCCTTCTTGGTCTACCTCGGGGTCTACGGTCATTTATTTCCTGAGTGTAAGCGAGTTTTGTTTCCCTATTATCTTCCATTCTTTCTATATGCCCCAGCCATTGTAGTCTATTAGCCTTCATGATACCAGTGATTATCGGGGACTTAAACAGATCATAAATGTCTTTGTTACTTCTTCTTTTCCACTCTCCACTTTGTGTATCCCTAATGGGTCCAAAGATGCGTCTTAAAATTTTGTTCTCAAAGGTTTGTAACAAGGCTTCGTCTCCTTTCGTTGTACTCCAGGTTTCAGAGCCATACAGCACAACTGGTCTGATCAGTGTTTTGTATATTGTGATTTTGGTGTTACGAGGTAGCGCCTTTGATTTTAGTAGATGTTGTAGTGCATAGTATATCTTATTTCCAGAGTTGATTCTAGTTTGTATTTCTTCCCTTATGATGTTGGAGCAGTTGAAGATCGTACCCAGGTATTTGTATGTTTCCGTTCTTTTAATGGTCATATTATCTATTTGTATGTGGCCAGAGTTTCTAGCCATTCCGTCTCTTGAAATTACCATATATTCTGTCTTATCTTGGTTGATAACCAGCCCCATCTGTTGGGCTTTTTCCTTTAAGTGAGTCAATATTTCCAATGTCTTTTGTTCACTTTGCCCTATAATATCTATATCATCTGCATAACCAAGCAGCTTGGATGTTCCTCCAATATCACATTCCTCCTTTACCTTCCTTACAACTTTCTCTAGAGCCAGATTGAAGAGTAGCGGCGATAGTGCATCACCCTGTTTCAAGCCAGATGTTATTTGGAAGGGGTCTGATTTCCTGCCTTTATATGTTACTATATTATAAGTATCTTCCATGCATAGTCTGGTCATGTTGATTAACTTCCTTGGTATTCCAAATTCCTGCATAGCATTCCATAGACTATTCCTATGGACACTATCATAAGCCTTTTTAAAATCCACAAATATGTTATGGAGATCTCTTTTATATTCCCAATGTTTCTCGGCTATTTGTCGTAAGATAAATATCTGATCTATTGTTGATCTGTTTTGTCTAAACCCCGCCTGGTAGTCACCTAATATGTCTTCTGAATATGGTTTTAGTCTATTTAGTAATACTGCGGATAGTATCTTATAGCTTGTGGACAGTAGTGATATTCCTCTATAATTTCCACATTGGAACTTGTCTCCTTTCTTAAAGATAGGTATCAATAATGACTCTTTCCAGTCATGGGGTAATTCTTCTGTCCTCCAGATTTTTATTATTAGTTCGTATAGCTTTAGATGTAATGCATGGCCACCTGCCTTTATAAATTCAGCAGCAATTCCATCAGTCCCAGTTGCCTTATTGTTTTTAAGTCGTGTGATTACATATAGGATTTCTTCAAATGTAGGTTCTTCAATTTGTGGTTCGCATGTTAGAACCTCTTCCTGTGAGAAAATGTTACTTGGAGCTTCACAATTTAGTAATTCAATAAAATATTCTTTCCATGTGTTGCACATTTCCTCATTGGTATTTATCATATTCCCATTTTTGTCTTTTAAACCATATGTGTTTTGTTGGTGCCCTCGTTTCATTGACTTCAGTTCTTTAAAAAATTTTCTGGATTCATTTTTCTGGTGATTAGTTTCCATATCTTTGATTATATTATTCATATATTCTCGCTTCTGCTGTCTGACTATTTTTGTAGCCTCTTTACATTCATTTCTATAATGCTCTTCCTTTTGGATGTTATTGATGTTATTTAACCATACATGTCTGGCATTCTTCTTCCTAATGACTGCTTCTTCACATTTTTGATTGAACCATCTGTTCTTTCTATGCGTGGTTAACACACCGAGACATTCTTCTGCGGTAGACTGAATTGTATTCTTGATGTTCAACCAAGTTTGGTCAATGCTTTCCTCCAAAGGGTTTTGCAGAGTTTCAAGTTTACATTTTATTTCATCTGTAAATTTCTCTTTGACTGTAATGTCTTGCAGTTTTTCTCTGTTATATGTCGGGTGTAATCTTTGTAATTTAGTATAGAAAGCTCTCTTAAGTTTTATTTTAAATTTTGCTCCAACGAGGAAGTGGTCACTGTGGCACTCAGCTCCTCTATAACTTCTGACTTGCTGTATGTTTGATGCATTTCTGTTGTTAATTAAAATGTGATCTATTTGATTATAGGTTCTCTTGTCACATGATTTCCAAGTTTGTTTGTGTATATCCTTTCTTTGTAGTCTGGTACTGCTAATCTGCAGTCCTTTGGCTTCTGCCAGGTTGATGACTCTCCATCCATTATCATTTGAAGTTGTATGTAGGCTTTCCATACCGGCCACTTTTTTATTAGTTTGCTCTCTACCTATTTTTGCATTGAAGTCTCCTAGCACAATCAGGATGTCCTGTTTGGGGGTTTCTTCTATGACATCTTCCAGATCATTATAAAAGTCTTCTTTAATATCATCTTCTTTCTCTTCAGTAGGTGCATGTACATTAATCATCGTTATATTTTTCCATTTACCTTTTATTCGTAATTTACTAATCCTGTCATTAAAAGCTTTAAAGTTTAAAACGTTCCCCCATAACTCTTTTTTGATGACAAATCCTGTTCCTAATTCATGTTTATTTTGGGTGTTTCCTCCATATATTATAATCATTCCATTTTGCTCTAAAGTACCCTCTCCTGGCCACCTTATTTCTTGAATTGCTGTTATATCCATTTGATATTCAATCAGCTCCCGGGTTAGTTCTTCGGCCGCTCCAGCTCGATATAGTGTCCGTACATTCCATGTTCCAAATCTCAAAAGTCCTTTAACGTTCCAAGGTCGTTGTCCAGATAAGTCAGTCCGATATCGAGGCTCATGTATTTGTTTCGTAACAAAGAAAGGTTTTTACAAAGGTGGGGATGTTAACCCCACGCTTCAACCCCCAACCTGGAGGACCAGGGTGTTTCTCTTTGTCTGTTCTCTACCCTTTGACCTGTCCGGCTTGGGAGGCCCTGCTGGTAGCTACGCTACCGCCGGCATAGCTCTCAGGGTCATTGAGAAACTCAAGCTCCCCCACCACGACAAGGTGAATGTGACATGCACAACAGATAAATAATGTATGAACTATGAGAATGAACTGTCAATGATTGGAAGGGATTAATGTAAGACGGGCCTGCGTGCCCCAATTTGTGATCCTTTGAAAAAACGTTCTCCCTAACTCACTCTTACACCATGAGATATTTGTCTGAGTCAGTTAACAATGACATACGTAAATCTAGTAGAGAAAATATAACCAAACAAGAACTAATAAGACATCATTAAGTGGCAATACTGAGTGTTGCAGAGAATTCACAGCCAACAAACCACCGATCCAACGAACCATTGAACCACCCATCCAACCAACCAATAACCATCCAATCAATCGACCTACCAATCACACTTGTGTGTGTGTGTGTGTGTGTGTGTTGTGTGGTGTGTGTGTGTCTGTGTCTGTGTGTGTGTGTGTGTGTGTGTGTGTGTGTGTGTGTGTGTGTGTGTGTGTGTGTGTGTGTGTGTGTGTGTGCAGCTCGTGATTTGCTTTTACCTGCTTATGTATACGTGCTATAGAGTGGTTTCATTTGTTATTTATTCCCCGATACGATTACTGTCTCCGCTTTCAGCTCGGTCGGTGCGATATATCCGTTTATAATTTTCGTTCTGAACTGGTTGTCTTCTAAAGGCTACCTTTAACGTTACGATTTACATGTTGACGGCCTTAGTGACTTTGGAGCTGTTGGTTCATGTGTATTCTTAGATGTGGGCAAGATATGCTAGCGAGATATTGAGTGCTAAACTGAGTGAAAATACCTGTAAATAGGATAGTCCAGTGGTTGCTGAGCATTAGGAGGTAGAGTTTGACTAATGACTCATCATATGAAGAATAATTAGCCATGAATGTAAATGAGCGGCCAATGGATCAAGAGGTTTACATTCCAAGATTGGGAAGGTAACATCGCAACGAATTCCCCTTCCCAGAAACTTCTTGATTGGAAATCGCACAAAGAACAGCACTATCGGTGTGTGTATATGCATTTTATTTGTGTGTTAGCTCGCTTTGATCTCCACGGTATACCATAGACTTTATGTTACTAGTGAGTGCAGTGGACTGATTGTTGCATGGGGGTTAGCTTTCTCCATTACCGGTGTTCTCCGCTAACTGGTGAACCCACTTCAACTTCTAAGGTATGTCTGTGTGCTTAACTGAATGTTTTGTGTTGGCAGCCGATGACCATATCATATATCCAAAATTTCAAGCTGAACATTGAAGTATGTAAAAGAGCAACCATACCTGCTAGATGCCGATCTCCCTGGTCGAGGAGTAAGCAGCTTTCTCCGCAAACTCGAATACTTTCGTGGTTGACGTGAGCGCACGAGAATTGGAAGCGGTTCGGGTCGCGCCAGTGACATATGAGAGTATGGAGCCGGTCGCTCAGAAAGCAATGGCAAACTACTGAGCGTAATCTTGCCAAGAAATCAACAATCAGCTGAAAGATGCTGATTTTGACAGCGATGTCCTGTAAAGGATATGCAAAAAAAAAAAAAAAAAAAAAAAACCTGCTAGATGAACACGAAACTATTAACACTTAACGAATGACATGGATAAAAATATCATGCTTTAAAAGATGATGGCGCTACTACAGAGAACTTTAAATCTTAGGACAACAGAAAATGTTTCATTGTAAGTATTAAATGTAAAGACACCTGCACATCATATAGCGGGGAAATGGAGGTGGAATCAGTAACAGCGGCCTTCCGATGGTTAGAGGGGACCACTGCACCACACATTGCATTTATTACGGCCTCAAGATCAAAAGATTACCAATCAAACGTGTGAATGTGTGTGTGTGTGTGTGTGTGAGTGTGTGTGTCTGTGTGTGTGTGCGTGCGTGCGTGCGTGCGCGCGCGCGTGTGTGTGTGTGTGTGCAGCTCGTGATTAGCTTTTGCCTACTAACTATACTTGCTATAGTGTGGTTTCATTTGTTATTTATGTTTTGGACAAAGGTGGAGAAAGGAATGTTTTGTGTTGAATTGCTTTTCTCACTTCAGAGGTCATAGATTAGGGGCTGAGTGGTCTCGGGGTATGGTGTCCGCCTCGAGTGCTGAAGGTCCCGGGTTCAAGCCCCGGTGAGGGACGGGATGTTTTTACGTGGATTTCTACTTACAAAGTGTCTCCGTGTCTCTGGGTAGTGAGATCGGACGCCCGTGTATATTGTTCCGCATGTAAAGAAAAATCCCTTGGCGGTTGGAAATCGAAAAAGAGTAGCCTAAAGGCCTTGCCCGGGCAAAATTTTGAATTAAAAATCTACCCAAAGTATTACAGGATCCTCACCGGTGCAACGGAGTTCGTGCACTGAGCTGAGATTCTCCGGACTCAGCCTTGAGTTAGGAGTAGAACGGAGCACCTATGAGTTACACCCGTGTGCCGTGATGTTGATCCGTCGACTAAAGTAAACTAAACGAGAGGTCACAGATTGTGATAAATGTATGGATTTTTTTGCCCTGGGCATACGGGAGTGCTCGGGAATGAACAGTTTGATAGGCTGGCAGGAAATGCACCTCTTGGTGGAAGATTGCCTATGGACAGGGGAGAGGTGGTCGATCGTCTGTGGGGCCAGGTGGAGAAGACGGATGAACAGAATGAGAATCCGTATGTGGAAAGAATGATATTGCATGGGATCGGCTGGGGTGCTGGAAGAATCTCTAAAATGAGAGGGAAGACCAGGAGAACGTTCAATCAGATCGCGGTGGTGACGATTAGTAGTATGACTCTTTGTTGGCTGTTGAACGAGGCGACAGAGCGCGTATGGGAATTTCCTGACTGTAGTGATGTTGGTACTTAGCTTAACTCAACTCAATTACAGGGAAATCGACACGTCTCTGAGTCCATGACACGAGCTATTTTTGTGGATGAGTTTTAACACAAGCCTAATATAATTACCATTTACGTATGCTGACTAACACAATGTCATCAATTTAAGAAAACTCATGTAAATTAATGCAATGGCACAACCGCAGAATTAATTATTAAATCGGTTGTCACGATAGAGACTGTTCGATCACTCTTTAAGGATGTCACTTGCTTCAACATAATTGTTTACATAAGGCACCACAACTACACTTTCTGCAAGTGCCGCTTATGGGTGCTTTTTGCTGTGTACGAATTGTTTGCTTTTGGTATGGTCGTGGAGTTGACTGTCTATGAACCTTTGCTTGTGTTACCCACTGGTAAAAATCGTTTGAAACAATTTGAAACAACATACTATACCACTGCAGATTGGACAAAATGATAACTTATAGATACCACCAGATAAATGAAACGGTAAGTGTTGATTGTCACATGAAAAATAGAATGTAGCAAAAGAACAATATTCAAATAGAATATAGAACAGATAACAAGCTATAATAGCACCGAGGGATCGAATATCTGTCATGATTATTTCATTCGTTTCTTCTTCTTATGTCTTTAGGACCCTTAGTCGTGTAAAGGTTTACTGTCACGCATTTACAATTCTATGTAGGCCAGTCATTGATTGGGTGGATGGTGGCTGATTTTATTCTAAAATGAGGTAATCACCCCACAATAAATTATGTTTAGCTTTATTGTTACCATGATAAATGTACACAATATAATCAGACGACTCTGTTCATTGTTTAGAGGGGGGCTGTTAACTATAACATTGTGTGAGACGCCATTATCGCAAACGAACATAAATAAGGGGTATGAGCAACCTATTCACGTTTGATGCACTAAGCTCTGTAGTCAGTTTCATAAAATAATAATATGGTCTTGCAATTGCATGATACGTCAGAAAGGCTATTATTATAAATAGACATCATTGTGCTTGAGGTACACATTAGGCACTTTTTCAAATATTTGAAATACATTTCGCAGAGTAGAAATAACCATATTTAAAAATGTCTCAATGTGAACTTCATAACCCTTGCAAATATATAATTATACGGAAATATGCAATACCGGAAGACCACCCTGAAATTATAGCACAGTGTATTGATTGGGTTAGCATGCATCATATACTTAACTTCTGAACATTCGTGTTCTGAAACAATCGACGTGCACGTCGAAACATCTACATTCAAGACGAAATGATAGATCTTGCATACAGTATTGGTTTGCAGTATGTGTTTAGCATTCAGGTCACAGCAGGACAATGCACAGGAGAGGCCAATGCTGATTGAACAAAGCACTTAGATGACAGCAATTAATAATGCACGTAATCACATTGTGGAGAATTAACTACACTCTTTGAAAAATACGCAATAAATGTATGTACCAGGGAATATCAAATCGATTATGTTTATATATATATATATATATATATATATATATATATATATATATATATATATATATATATATATATATATATATATATATGTGTGTGTGTGTGTGTGTGTGTGTGGGTGGGTGAATGAGTGTGTATGTGCCTGTGTGCATGTGTTTGACTATACGTGTGTAACAGGGTCAGCTGAAGTTATAATTAATATCTGCCGTGATTAATTGAAGATTCCGACAGCCATTGTGAGGTAGAAACGACAATCAATAATAGACTGAATATAAGGCAGTTATATAACATCAGAAATCCCTCTTCCACAATCTGCCGCTATTAAAAAGAAAATTGGGCGAGACATGTTGTTATCATCAGAAATATTCTAGATGAGATGTTGAAAGAGTGGCCAGCCGTATGTTTTCAACAGCTACATTAGTAATAAATGATTATTCTATTCTAAGTATATTCCCTTTTTGTGGCCGACAACAAGGGGTCCCCATGCACGACATGTAGTAAATATTTCTAATATGATAATATATATCTAATATATTCGTAACTATATTTTAATAATGTAATTGCGTATTATTCTGTTTTAATCCCTTTTCATTGGAAAATAAATACACGACAAAACATTATGGTCCCATCTACGATGATCAAAGATTACTTCAGAACGATATGTCACGGGCTTGCAAGCTTGTTTGATTCAACTACCTCTATAGTGTGTGTACGCTTCATCTAATTCAATTAATATATTTTCTCACTTACAGTCATATCATCAACAAATGTGTGATGTATCATCATGTTTCAGGTCCTTTACAGAACGTCGCTTGCCCCACGACCCACCAAAGAGATACTCGAATATTTGCCAGCTCCCCTGCACTCTTGCATTCCCAAGATGTCTTCAATGCCTCGTGCCCATCTGCCCGCTGGTCAGTCCCTGTCTCTCCTTCCGGCAACCATGTCTGTCATCACTATTCTATCCACACCACTATGACCTTAAACATGCCTAGAGAACAGGTGCGCATCAGTGCCAGAAACATGATACTATTTCTGAGACAACTATATTACATGTTCAATTCTTGTAGAAGGTCGGCATTTTTTGTCTTCATGGCCCACGGTATACTGAGCATGTTAATTCGACAACCGTAATTTTCTTCTTGGGTGACTGCGTAACGATCCTCAAATATTGTATCTCAATTTGTTTCACGAGTTTACGTCACATGGTGTTAACATGCATGGTGTCTTCTTCTTCTGCGTTCATCTGGAGTCTTTTTTTTTTTTTTTGCGTTGTGCCTGTTTATAGCAGAGCTCCGATACTGCGCCTTTAGGCCGAAATATCCGACTTCTGCGGGAGTTTGTTGACCGGGTTAACCTTCCCGGGGATATCTCAGCCTTATCATTGGTGATCATTAATATTTCAATGTAAAAAAAAAGCTATGTGAGGTTCATTACTGACAACATGCATGGACAATCAGCTGTATGGAGACAGTGTAAAACTACTTTAGAATGCCCATTATATAGCATAGTATTAATGTCTCCGTAATTATTATACAATGATTTCGGCCAAGCATACCTTGATATTTATATAATATACTCAACGTTTTGCAAACGTTTCTAGTGAAACCACAGCCAAGGGAATGGGCTTGGTAGAATCAGCGGGGAAAGAAGACCCTGTTGAGCTTGACTCAAGTCCGACTTTGTGAAGGCACATGAAGGGTGTAGCATAGGTGGGAACGCAAGCGCAATTGAAATACCACTACTTGTATCGTTTCTTTACTTTGATCGTTTTATCGTTTCTTTATTCTATCCTCGCTATTCGCGAGATCTGCACAGTGGAAGGACGGGAGATTTGCTCGCAACAGACGAGCAATATCTCCTGCGACATCTCCGGCGGGCCTATTCCCGGTGGTCGTGGGATCCGCACAAGTCAGGCGGGGAGTCTGACTGTAGTACACGCTTTACAAGGTCCGGACACTTGTGACTGACAGATGTGCGTCCTACGGTACTGGAGCGTACGAGGCCCTCACCTCTGGGACTTGCCTGAACGCCTCTAAGTCGGGTCCCTTGGGTTCCAGGGTCTGGCCACCACTCGCCACCAGCTCGTGGTGACGAGGTCTCGTAGGTTTGACGCTGCGCCGCCAGCGTCTGCAGCCTACTTTGTGACAGACGTATTGGTTACCCATTCCTCTGGAATACACAAGACTAGGCCGAGGGAGGGGTCATGTCGTTTGGGCGCCACATGATTCTCTGAAGCTCTGCCCAGACATTGTGATGGAATTTTGGCCACATTCCAACTCACATACTTTGGTCTGTCAAGACTGCAAGGCGCCACTCACTCACTCAACGTTTTAGAACTGAATTTTTGAACTTGTGTGCGCAGCGTATGATATGGCAGGATCACGGAAACTGGACACTCATTCTAAATTTAGGAGCAAGATCTTTGCCATTCACAACAGTGTATAATCATTTGTGTTAAACATGTATTGTAGTAGTCCGCCAATTAGAAATATCCAACGAAAGCAGATTGTTTTGCAATAGTGCCCTGAGGTATTTCACCAAAAAAAAAAAAGTAGTCTGCAGACAGCACTGCTTAATATCATTATCGGCATGTGCCATTCTCATAAACGTATGCAGTCATGGTTTGTCATCTCACCCGATTCCTATAGTTTAGGGTCAACTCTGTGTTGTTGTCTCTGTTATGACATGTGGCCAAGCCACCAGGATAGTTATGTCTCAGCCTTTCCCTTGCTCTTTTACAATCAAACGTGTCAGTTGTTTTTAATTTATTTCTACTCACAATATGCCTAAAATATCTTAACTGTCTGTCACATTTCTCTAATTAATTTACCAGTTTCATTTGTTTCTTATAGGATTTGTTCATTGACATTTCTGTTTTCTATAAGTGTGTAAAATTATGATATGGTAATATGTGCTGTAATTAATAGTGCGTATGTGGTGATAGTTTGTTGCGCTATGGGCATATTATCAATTTGAGTTAAATACTAGGCATATAATTTGTCCGTTGTTTTGTGGACTTTAATTGATGCATTACGAGGGGCACAACAGAAAACAAGATTACAGTCATATATTTACAGGATACAAGTTAAATGGAAATGGCCCTTGTCGACGCTTTCATGCCATTTTACACGTCTTAAGGTGTTTTACGTATATGGTGCTATCAGGCATATATTTATCGACTAATTACCTTAGTGGTGTGGTTAATAACACACAGCCCTTGATTACCAGACATTTCCTTTTACTGATTTTAGATAGGATCGACCTGCGAATCCACATTAATTGGAACAAGAAAGCAAACAGATTGCCGCATAGATGGAGAAACAAACATATGACCACCTAACTGATAGGCACGCACATTAGCTACTGCCTTACTACAGTTTGCAGATAGTAAGCAATATGTTATACTGAAGCATTCACATTTTGTAAACTGGAAGCTACATATATAGTGATTACATACACCGAGGTGAATGTTTCCACGTACAAGGAAACCCATTGACATGAGAGTTTGGGACAGATTCTGAGTAAACTTGATCTTGTCTTTTCGCGTTATGTAGATGTGTAAGTAAGTAAAGGGCTCTTTTATGCGCCTTAATGCACATTAGCCGGCTTCATGGCCTAGAGGTTAGCGACTTTTCTCCGTAATCTCGTATACTCTCATAGGTAACGTGACGACGGTGAGAATCAGCAGTGGTTCGATTCGCGTCGGTAACTTACGGGGTATGTGAGCCGGCCGCTCAGAAAGCAATGGCAAACTGAGAGTAATCTTGCCATGAAATCAACAATCAGCTGAAAGATGCTGATGTTGACAGCGATGTCCTGTAAAGGATATGCAAACATTTATTTACTGCACATTAGGAATATGGTGCTAAATCCATACTTTTAATGCTCAATCGACATTTACTGGGTGGGGATATCAATATCATGCCGTCTGCTTTATCTACCCAAAATAGTTACTGGTAACTGTTGTAAACCTGTTCGGCCAAGGAGACAAAGTCGATTTAATCACCCGCCTCTATGCGGATTCGAACTCATGATCACTGAGCCCACAAGCGAGGGTCTAACAACTACCATTCGCAGGTTCCATACAGATGATACGATAGTATACCTCTATGATGACAGATTGCCTATGAGAAAATGTAGTTTATAGGCGGTGGTTACAATGTGTTTGTGTTTAAATGGAGTGTCTAGAGTATGTAATGTCTAAAGTATGCAGTGTCTAGATTACGTATTATCTAAAGTATATGGTGTCTAAAGCATGAAATGTCTAGAGTATGTCGTGTCTAGAGTATGTAATGTCTAGAGTATGTTATGTCTAGAGTATGTAATGTCTAGAGTATGTCGTGTCTAGAGTATGTAGTGTCTAGAGTATGTCGTGTCTAGAGTATGTAGTGTCTAGAGTAGGTAGTGTCTAGAGTACGTAGTGTCTAGAGTATGTAGTGTCTAGAGTACGTAGTGTCTAGAGTATGTCGTGTCTAGAGTATGAAGTGTCTAGAGTATGTAGTGTATAGTGTATGTAGTGACTAGAGTATGTAGTGTCTAGAGCATGTAGTGTATAGAGTATGAAGTGTCTAGAGTATGTAGTGTCTAGTGTATGTAGTGTCTAGAGTATGTAGTGTTTAGTGTATGTAGAGTCTAGTGTATATAGTGTCTAGTGTATGTAGTGTTTAGTGTATCTAGTGTCTAGAGAATATAGTGTCTAGTGTATGTAGTATCTAGAGTATGTAGTGTCTAGTGTATGTAGTGTCTAGAGTATATAGTGTCTAGAGTATATATTGTCTAGATTATATAGTGTCTAGAGTATGTAGTGTCTAAAGCATGTAGTGTCTAGAGTATATAGTGTCTAGTGTATGTAGTGTCTAGAGTATATATTGTCTAGAGTATATATTGTCTAGATTATGTAGTGTCTAGAGTATGTAGTGTCTAGAGTATGTAGTGTCTAGTGTATGTAGTGTCTAGTGTATGTAGTATCTAGTGTATGTAGTGTCTAGTGTATGTAGTGTCTAGTGTATGTAGTGTCTATAGTATGTAGTGTCTATTGTATGTAGTGTCTAGTGTATGTAGTGTCTAGAGTATATAGTTCCTAGAGTATGTAGTGTCTAGTGTATATAGTGTCTAGAGTATGTAGTGTCTAGTGTATGTAGTGACTAGAGTACATAGTGTCTAGTGTATACAGTGTCTAGAGTATATAGTTCCTAGAGTATGTAGTGTCTAGTATATGTAGTGTGTAGAGTATATTGTGTCTAGTGTATGTAGTGTCTAGAGTATGTAGTGTCTAGAGTATATATTGTTTACATTATATAGTGTCTAGAGTATGTAGTATCTACTGTATATAGTGTCTAGAGTATATAGTGTCTAGTGTATGTAGTGTCTACAGTAAGTATATAGTGTCTAGGGTACGTAGTTTCTAGTGTATATAGTGTCTAGAGTATATAGTGTCTAGAATATATAGTGTCTAGAGTATATAGTGTCTAAAGTATGTAGTGACTAGCGTATGTAGTATCTAGAGTATGTGTTGTTGTTTGTCCATCAAGAATGATGATGACCATTCATTTCATCCAGTGGGGTTGAAGGTGTGGAGCCGTGGGTTCTAAGATGGCTGATAAGGCCTATTTTGGCTCGAAATGTTCTTTGACAATGTGGGCAAAGAATGCTTGACGTCTCTGGAGGAGGATTTCCTGCAGTGGTTTTTCTGTCCTGCCTTTTCTTCACAGCTCTTGCAGTCCTGGTTGCCTCACATATGACTGCACCTTTGCGCAATGATGCACGCCACGAATTTCGGTCTCTGGCTGCAGCCTCCCTGGTGTCATGATGAATTCCAAAAGCATTCAGTGAAATTTTCAGAGTGTCTTTAAAACGTTTCCTCTGGCCACCTTGGGGGTGTTTACCACAACGCAGTTCGCTGTAAAAAATTCGTTTAGGGAGCCTGTGATCTGGCATGCGAGTCAAGTGACCAGCCCAGCGAATCTGATTCTTCATCAGTAGAGTGTGGATACTGGGCATGGATGCTCTTTCTAGGACTTCAGTGTCTGGAATCTTGTCTTGCCATTTAGTCTTCAGTAGCTTCCTTAGGCAGACTGTGTGGAAGTGGTTTAATTTCCTAGCGTGTCGCTGATAGACAGTCCATGTTTCACAAGCATATAGCAGTGTGGATAATACAACTGCTTTGTAGACTTTTAGCTTTGTTTGCAGGCTTATTCCAGTTCTGTCCCATACATTCTTGTACAGTCTGCCAAAGGCTGCACTGGCCTTGGAGATTCTTGCATTCACTTCGTCATCGATTGTGGCAGCTTGTGACACGGTGCTGCCAAGATAGGTGAATTTGTCCACAACACTTAGTCTATGATCATTCACTTTGATATTCGGCACAGTGTGAATATTCCCTGGAGCTGGCTGGTACATCACTACAGTCTTCTCCAAGTTGATATTGAGCCCAAAGTTGGCACAAGCATGTGAGAAAGCTGAAACATTATGTTGCATGTCCGCCTCTGAGTTGGAGTATAGAGCGCAATCATCAGCAAACAGGAGCTCTCTGACGGTGCCGCTGTTAATTTTGGTTTTAGCTTTCAGCCTTCTGAGATTGAATAACTTTCCATCCATACGGTAGTTGATGTCTATTCCAATGTCATCGTTCTCGAAGGCATTCATCAACATGGCTGAAAACATGAGGCTGAACAGTGTTGGTGCCAGGACACATCCTTGCTTCACTCCATTGGTGACAGGAAAGGGTTCAGACAGTTCACTATTTTCCTGTACTCTTGCCTGCATGCCGTCATGAAATAGCCGCACTATTTGGACAAACTTTCGTGGACAGCCATATTTTGCCATAATCTTCCACAGTCCTTCTCTGCTGACTGTATCAAAAGCCTTGGTAAGGTCAATGAAAGTGGAGAACATTTCGCAGTTCTGTTCCTGACATTTCTCTTGCAGCTGCCTTGCAGCGAAAATCATGTCAACAGTTCCACGTTCTTTTCTGAAGCCACATTGACTCTCAGGAAGAAGACCTTGATCGAGATGGGCTGTGAGGCGATTGAGAAGAATTATGGCGAGTATCTTCCCTGCAATTGAAAGCAAGGAGATGCCTCGGTGGTTGTCACAGGATTGACGGTTTCCTTTACGTTTGTAAAGGTGGACTATTGACGCGTCCTTAAAATCTTGTGGCATGGTCTCGTTCATCCATATGTTTGTGAAGACTTGGTGAAGCTGCTCTGTTAGGACCGGCCCACCTGCCTTGTATATCTCTGCTGGGATGGAGTCAGGACCAGGTGCCTTGCCGCTGGAGAGTTGCTGGATGGCTTTGTTTACTTCCACTATGGTTGGCAGGTCATCAAGTGTCTCATTGGTGGGAACTTGAGGAAGGCAGTTGATGGTTTCATCATCGAAGAAGGAAGTTGCATTTAGGATTTTGCTGAAATGCTCTGCCCAGCGTTGAAGGATTTCTTTCTTCTCGGTGACCAATGTTCCCCCATCTGCACTAAGGAGGGGAACTATGCCTGGTGATGAAGAACCATAGACCGCTTTCAGTGAGTCGTAGAAGTTTTTCATATCATGTCTGTCAGCAAAGCCCTGAATTTCATCAGCTTTGCTGCTCAGCCAGGCGTCCCGCATGAGCCGAAGTTTCTGCTGCACTACTCTCTGAATGTTCTTGAAAGCATCTTTTTTTGATGTTGACTTTGGGTCATTCAAATGTGTCTTGAGGAGAAGATGTTTCTCGGCCAGCAATTGGTTGATGTCTTCGGAATTTTCATCAAACCAGTCTTTATGCTTTCGGGGGGCTGGCCCCAGGATTTCCATAGCAGTATTGTAAATTGTGTCCTTTAGGGATCTCCATTCTGTTTATGTATCCTGTTTAGCTTCAGCATTGGGCTTGAGGCGGTCTTCCAGCATAATTTCAAACGACTGCTGCATTTTCTTGCTGTTTAGGCGGGTGACATTTAGCTTTGTTTGCATTTTCGCCCCTTGAGGACGCCGTGGTGGCCAGATGTGGATGTTCATTTTCGAGACAATGAGACGATGGTCTGTCCAACATTCAGCACCACACATGGATTTTGTCACTCGAACGTCTTGTCTGTCACTCCTCCTGACGATGACATAGTCAATGAGGTGCCAGTGTTTCGAGCGAGGGTGCATCCACGATGTCCTATTTCTCATGGGGAGACGGAAATTTGTGTTCGTAATCAAGAGATCATGTTCGGCACATGTCTGAAGGAGGCGGGGTCCATTGCTGTTACAATTTCCGACTCCATGCTTTCCAATAATGCCACTTCAAGAGTGGTGTCCGTGCCTACTCTGGCATTGAAATCCCCAAGGAGTATAAGTTTGTCTCCTTTGGGAACAGATGTTAATACATTGTGCAGGTCCTCATAGAACTTGTTCTTGACATCATCTTCGTTGGTCATAGTTGGTGCGTAGACACTCACACTGGTTGCGTGCTTCCTTCCATTCAGCAGAGGCAACTTCATGGTCATGAGCCTGTTGTTTATAGCCTTTGGAAATCCAGCTAATTTGCCGACCAGGGCAGACTTAATGGCAAATCCCACACCAGATTGGCGTCTTTCCTCGCTTTTCCTTCCACTCCAGAAAAATGTGTAACCGGCACCTATTTCACAGATTTGGCCTTCTTCTGCAAGTCGTGTCTCGCTCAAGGCTGCAATGTCGATGTTGTACCTGCCCAGCTCTCTCCCAATCAGTGCTGTTCGTCTCTCTGGACCCGACGCGCCGTCTCTGTCAAGTAGGGTGCGTACATTCCAAGTTCCAATTGTTAAGGGAATATGGTTTACTCTTTTAGCTTTGCTTGTTTTATCTTTCTTTGTATTTCGACCGCAGTTAGGGTACCCACCAACCGCGGCTAGCTGGTTAGGTAGTGATGAAGCAGACAATGTTTAGGGCACCTTTTCTAGCCCCTTCCTCATGCTATGGAGGTGAGCAGTGTGTTCCTATAGAGGGCTGCTCAGTCGCTCAGGGGGCTGCCGAATCCCACTGCTGCTCCGGTCAGTAGAAGACGACCATATGGCCTGAGCCGCCTGTGTGCAGGTCTGCGACTACGGCTGCCAGCGTACCCACGCCTGCCGCTTTGCCGGTCGCCCATCGCCACAGGGCTTGAAGGTGATATGTGACGTTGGATGAAGAATGACTTGCGCGATGACTTGGATTAAAGTGAGGAAGAGTTGCGCAATTCGTCGACCTCACTCTCTCGCCTGAGTCCATCTGAGTCCAGTGGCAAGACAAGTCGAGACAACTGGAGACGAATACAGGTGCAGTGGATGACCAGGGCGCTCTACGTGCCTTGCCGTGCTCATTACGTTCCACAACGCTTTGCAGGTAAACGCCGTCTTGCCCGTTGAATCAGGAATGATTTCTTCCGCGCAGTCTGCCGAATCCTGTCTTCACATGCTGGGTAGGCATACCCTAGTTTACCTATTGGTTTGACACCAAATCGGATACCCATGCCTGGTTTAGCCAGCCTCTCACAGCTGTTGCCCGGGGGGTGGCCGCTGTCGCATGCTGACAGCTACTAGGAGCCACAGGCACGAGCTGGGTGTCAGGCTTGGACCAGTGGGGGATGGGTCCTGAAAGGACATGAGAGTCATCCTTACCAAAGGTGCTACCAATGCCTGACACCCCGTACCCCCCTAGAGTATGTAATGACTAGAGTATGCAATGTCTAGAGTATGTAGTATCTAGTGTATGTAGTGTCTAGAGTATGTAGTGTCTAGTGTATGTAGTGTCTAGAGTATGTAGTGTCTAGAGTATATAGTGTCTAAAGTATGTAGTGTCTATTGTATTTAGTGTCTAGAGCATGTAGTGTCTAGTGTATGTAGTGTCTTGAGTATGTAATGTCTAAAGTATGCAGTGTCTAGATTACGTATTATCTAAAGTATATGGTGTCAAAAGCATGTAATGTCTAGATTATGTCGTGTCTAGAGTATGTAATGTCTAGAGTATGTAGTGTCTAGTGTATGTAGTGTCTAGAGTATGTAGTGTCTAGAGCAGGTAGTGTCTAGAGCAGTGTTTCCCAACGTGGGGCCCACGCCCCACAGGGGGGCAATTCTATTGTTCAGGCTGGCAATTCGATTTTTCAGGGGAGCAATTCGAAAATGGACTCGTCCAGAGTTTAAGTTAACCGTATGGTGACTCTCAGTCGCTACTCGAGCTGGGTAAACGTCCAGTATAAGTCAAATCTGTCCGCCATGTTAGTAGCCGTGATTTCATTGTTAGATGTTGGAGGCGAACTACTGGTTATACTGGGCTGGCACTAAACATTTTGCGCTATTTTTTCTGAATGGTGCATAATGCTTAGTGCTGGGATCTAAGTTTCTGCAGTGTTTCGCAGTAACGCTCAGCTTTCACCGTTGGTGTTAATTTGAAATAAGAGTCCGTTAAATTGTTGTAAAAGTCTCGTTGTTTTAAAACATATATACATTGTATAAATATCAGTGATATATAATATATAATATATAATTTTTATTAACTTCAGTTTTAGAAGCATCATTTTCCAGAAAAATTTGTCAAATGAAAAAATATGTTGTTTTTTTTTGTTTTGTTTTTTTTGTGTGGAGGGGTAAATGTGCCATACATATTTAAATATGCATTTTTAGTCTACGTTTACTCCAGTTCATATTATATTTTTTAGTTTTTAATTGATCTTATATTTATTTATTTCAGCCCATAGTGAAATGAGTGCTGCAAGCAAGAAAACAATTTGTCAGTATTCGGAGGAATATTTAAAATTTGGTTTCATACCCGCTGTCCACGATGAACGGTCACCTTTTTGTCTTTTATGCCAACAATGTTTGACCAACGAATCAATTAAATGAGGTCATCTTGAGGCACATTTGAAGACGAAACATAATGCTCATATTAATTCAGATTTGAATTACTTTCAAACTTTAAAGAAAAATTTTGAAAAATGATTAACATTAAAGTCTCTATTTACTGCTCATAATGCAACTATCAATCGTAATCTTGAGGATAGTTATCAAATTTCATTGCTCATCGCTAAATCTGGGAAAAGCCATACTATAGGGGATAATTTAATCAATATCAGCATTTCTTAAAACAGTTCTGGAAAAAGATGACAAAAACTTTAAAGCTATGCCACAAAGTAACAATACTGTTAGCAGAAGAATAGACGAAATGAGTGAGGATATTGAAATACAACTTGTTGAAAAGCTGAAAACAAGAAAATTCTCGGTGCAAATGGATTAATCAACTTTGAGAGACAGTGAGGCCGTACTTATAACTAACATAAGATGTGTTGATAAAAGTGATTTTGCTGAAGAAATGATGTTCTGTAAATCATTAGAAAGCACCACTACCTCCAAAGATATATATATATATATATATATATATATATATATATATATATATATATATATATATATATATATATATATATATATATATATATATATATAAGCTAAAATAATTACTTAGATGTCAATAATATCCATCCATCATGTGCCATGCCGGAAAGCGTGGGCGGTCATGACTCGCCATTTCACTCGATCACCACAGTCGTGGATCAGCTCATTGTTCCTGTCTCGACCATGCCATGTGGCCAAGTCATCCAGGTATTTACTTCTCGGTCTTCCCCTTGGTATGTTCCCTTAGATCTTGCCAGTTGTCACCAAGTTCTCCAATTCATTTCTTCTCATAACATGTCCAAAAAATGTTGACTGTCTACGTCTAATTTCTCCAATCAATTGCGATTTTCATTTGTTTCCTGTAGTACTTGGTCATTGGTTTTTCTCTCTGTCTATGGTATTCTTTGCATTCTCATCAGAAACCACATTTCTACAGCCATGAGATGTTTTTCAGCTTGACTGCTCATTGTCCAATAATATACCAAAGACTGCTCATTGTCCAATAATATACCAATGAAAAATATAACATCTTTTGCTTCAGATGGTGCTCCTAATATGATGGGGAAGAAAATGGTTGCTTAAAATTGATGAACGATGAGAATCCAGAAATGCTTCTTGTGCATTGTGTTATTCACAGGGAAAACCTGGTAGCTAAACACATTTCGCCTGTTCTAAATGAAGTACTAAATTTAGTTATAAAGTATATCAATGCCATTAAAGCTAGTGCCAAATGTGAACGACTCTTCAAGTTATTTTGTGAAGAACAAAATGAAGACCATGTGAGACATACTTCACACTGAAGTAAGATGGCTCTCGAAAGGGAACTGCTTGAAGAGATTTATTGAACTATTTGATACTCTTTGTGATTTTTTTAAGCGACAAACCTGAAATGAAGAAATTGTTAACGGTCGTGGTGAGGCATCTGTGAGTTATTTAGCCGATATCTTTGAAAAACTAAATATATTAAATAAACAACTTCAAGGAACAAATAAAACTCTTGTCGATGCAAAAGCGAAGATATTTGGTTTCATTACCTTTATTGAATTATGTCAGACATATATTTACAACAAAAATTTTGTAGTTTCATTGGCTCCAAAAATGTGAAGTGACTGATGCCGCTATATATGTTATTGTCGATCATCTGAAAATTTTATCGACTGATTTAAAAGAAAGATTTTCTGATTTGAAACAAATTGATTTCCCAACTTGGATGATGCAGCCAATGGTAATGGATTTGTCTGATATTTCAAATATGCAGTATCAAGAAGAACTCCCAGAAATGCAAAATCATGAGTCAATTAAAACTTTATTTAATATAAAAGGAGCGATGGCATGGCTTTGTGAGGAAACCGAAATCAAATATCCAAATGTGCAAGAGAACTATTGTTACCGTTTCCATCTTCATATTTAGCTGAATTTAGTGCCATAATTGATTTGCTACTAAAGAAAAAAAGAAATCGGCTGGATATAACAAAACTGGGAGACTTGAGAATGAAGTCTCACTAAATTTAAATAATAAATAATTACTAATAATTAAAATAATATAGAAAAATTTTCATTAAAATTATTTTGTACTTGGATTTCAATTCTCCATTATATGTTTTGAAAATTTACTTACTGTGTTTGCTCAATAATTTCCTATTGATTTCTTCCTAAAACCTATCATTCAAGTTTCTTTAGTGAACATTTCAATTTTTTAATATTAAAAATTATGTATATATATTTTTTTTTTTTTTGGGGGGGGGGGGGCATAAGAATTTTAGAAAGGCTTAGGTGGGGCATAGCACAAAAAAGGTTGGGAAACACTGGTCTAGAGTATGTAGTATATAGAGTATGTAGTGTCTGGATTAGGCAGTGTCTAGTGTATGTAGTGTCTAGAGTATGTCATGTCTAGAGTACGTAGTGTCTAGAGTATGTCGTGTCTAGAGTAAATAGTGTCTAGAGTATGTAGTGTCTAGAGTATGTAGTGTCTATAGTATGTAGTGTCGATAGTATGTAGTGTCTTGAAAATGTAGTGTCTAGCAGTCTGTAGTATGTAGTATCTAGAGTAAATAGTGTATAGACTAGGCAGTGTCTAGAGTATGTAGTGTCTAGTGTGTGTAATGTCTAGAGTATGTAGTGTCTAGAATATGTAGTGTCTAGAGTAGGTAGTGTCTAGAGTAGCTAGTGTCCAGAGTATGTGTAGCGAAACGCCAGTGGCTCATGTCCTTATGCATTCTTTTATTTTGGGTAAACAGGGGGAAACGGCTGTTGGAAGCTCTCAATTCTCTGGTTCGCTCACATATCCATGAAAGATAGTTCTTTGGGTTATCTTCATGCCACAAATCTTACACGGAGTGAGTAGATATATGTCTCTCGTTTCGGGTAAACCCGAGGGAACGCCTTGCGCCAAATGTGCAATGGTGCGGCTGCTAGGAATTAATGGCGGGGCCATCACCTACCGTTGGGTTGTTGCAACTTGTCAAAGTTAGTTAAAGATAACGACAGAAGTGTAACATCCTACCGAGATGGTTAAGAAAGGTAAGACTTGGGTTCTGAGTGGTCCAGCCAAACCTGGACTTACAAAGGTATTGTGTCTAGAGGGGGAAGATGAATTGGCGAAAGGCCAATCATAATACATAACGAGTTGGTTGACCGTTAGCCAGCTGACTAGGCGTCTTGTCCTTGGCATAGCCGGGGAAGGTATTCTGAACAATATATCTCCCAGGAGGTTATCATTGGCTTTGGGCGTCATTTGAGCTGTTACTATCTTTCTTGCTATGGCTTGAATGGGGCATATTGTCATCTTTCTGTTGTATACACTCATTGGATGGCTATGGTATTCTTGGGGATGGGGTCCACCAATCTAGGATCTATCTTCTTGAGCCAGAAGAGGCTATTCACAGGACTATCTCTTTCGTCTGTTACTCAATAGGATGATGTCGGGAGGATAATGGACTTCTCTATCTCACGGAGAGAACCTGAACTCATATACACCATGGCTTGTGCAGGGCAAGGCCGGTACATTGGGGCGACCGCTCAGTCGAGAGCGGCGGCCGGGAGGGGTAGTAACTTCTTTCCTATTCTTGCTGGGAGTGGGGAACTACACTGCGTGCCATACAACCCCACTACTATACTATTAGTTAATGAGGCGAAACACACATATTACTAGGCGCACCACACCACAAGATCTTGCGGGGAGAAAGGCATGGTTTGCGAGTGAGAGGGAAGCATGGGAATGAATGTGCCCAATCATAATAAAGGCTTGGTATGAGTGTGGAGGGTGTGTCTTGTAGGGTGGACAATCAGACCTCTACCAGCTAGAGGTCTACTCAAGCCCGGACGTAGCCAATCCAGGGGCTACCTGACAAGTCAAGCCCATTCCGTCGGGTATAGTATATACTGCTTCAGGTAGAGATCATATATATATATTGCTATTGTGTGATACATGAGTCAGCCCAGTCGCTCAGATATTGTTTGTCATCTCCAGGATCCTCTTCGGTTGGAAGTGACTAAATAGTGCAGTACCAACCGGGCTTAAATGCTAAAGCCAAATAAGTCTGAGGAAGCCAGATCAAGGTATTGGCCATACCACATATGGTGTGTCTAAATCTGAGTGAGAGACAAGGTGCATACCATGAGCCAATGACTATGTGCAGAAATGGCACATCTCAGATTCTTACAGAGACATAGGCCCGATAGTAGTGGATTTCAAGGCGGACTGTACACTTGATTATCCTGCATATCTTAAGCAATTGACAATTGCGGTAATGGCGCATCTCAGGTTCCTTCAGCGCCATGGGTCCGATAACAGTTGAATTCAGAGCTGAGTATACGCGTGATGATCCTACATACTCAGTTTGTCCCGGACATTGATAGTGGTTTTGATTCTACAGAAGCCTGTTGAACTTACAACTCGAGACTGGGAAGGAAGGAGATTCTGACACCCCGGTGAGAAGTGTGTGGACAGATCAGACAATATATGAAGCTGGATCTATGACTGTGGCGACCTGAGGCTCTGTGACTGAACTTTATAAGTGTTGTGTCTGTTCAGAACTATCTGTGTTAACTGCCTTGATGTTTTCCTGTGCTGTCCTGTATTGAGTTAATAAATCACGTTTTAGTTGATTCAAAAGATAACTGCGTTATGTATGGGGATCAGTCAGAAGAACACTGCAGGAAATAGGTCCCTAGGTCGAAAGTAAGAGTGACAGTGAGTCCAGGGAAAACGGAGGAGGGTGGGCAAGTAAAGACCTATCCCAGCCAGGGCTATAGAAGATTTGTGAAATATTGTGACCGGGCTATTTGGGACCCTCCACGTAGCTTGTTACAATTTCTGGGGGCTCGTCCGGGATATTTGAAATCCTGGAGGAGTTCTGGCTGATTTAGTGATAGGGGACAGATATCCTTGTTTTCTATCAATAGGTTCTGCCTACCGTGCCTGGCTATTGTCTATACTCTTCCTGACACAGACTGACCGACATACGACGTGTTGTGGTCGTGTAATGTAACTTGTTGTGTATTTGTGAGGGCAGGTGAATAGACAATTACCTCTTCCCTTACCCTCTGAGTTTAAGATGGCATCAGCTGGGTTTAATGTCGCTGACGTACAGGCTACAGGGCGTGAAATGGGTTATGATGGAGCGGAGTTACAGAAATATGTTCAGGAAGTAGAAAGAGACTTCAGACAGGCTGTGCGCGAAGCCAAGAGGATTGAGGCGGAGGCTGAGGCTAGGAAGATGGAGGCTGAGGTTAAGAAGATGGAGGCTGAGGCTAGGAAGATGGAGGCCGAGCAGGCAGTCAGAGACCATGAGTTCCGTATGAGAGAGTTGGAGCTGAAAGCTCAAACTGCCAAGGAAAGAGACGGTGCAGTGGGAGACGCAGTTCTCCCTGACTCAACAGCTTCTGGGGGCGGTCCATACCAGGCAATGAAGTTCCCATTGCTCCCGTTCGATGAACACAAAGATAAGATCGACCAGTATCTTCACAGATTTCGGTCGATGGCTTTGGCTATGGGATTGGAACGAGGGAAATGGAACTTGAAACTATCACAGGGCCTGAGGGGGACAGCGTACGAGGTCTACTCTAGGTTGCCACCTGGTATGGAGAATGACTATGAGGCTCTGGAAAAAGCGTTATTGAAAAGGTTCCAGATGACTGCCCATACATACCGTCAGCAGTTCAGAAAGTCGAAGAGAGAGCCAGGAGAGATGTTCGCAGCCTACAGTGTCAGACTGAAGTCTTACCTTTTGAAGTGGATGTCATTAGCGGGATTTGCTAACGACTATGAAAGTTTGGAAGAATTAGTGGTCGTGGACCAAATGAAGAGGATGATGCCTAAACCATTGCAAACCTTCTTGCTTGAAAATGGGGCAGAAAGGTTAGACATAGTCAACACATTGGCGGAAAGGTATGTGCTAGCGCATGGGGATAATGGGGAATTGTCACAACCCAATCCCCGACCACCAGACACATGGTCTGGAAAGAAGAAGAACCCTAAAACAGCTCACACCAGGAAGGAGGATCCTTTCGATAAAGTTCCTAGTAAGAAACCCTCTGGTAAGAGTCCACCTGGATCTCCTAAAAGAAAGTGGAGTGAAAAGTGGTGCGCCTATTGCAAATCTCCCACACACAATACGGTTGATTGCCGGCGTAAACAGAAAGACTCTCACTATGCTGCTTGTCTTGTAGAAACCGGGGAAGGGTCTCACAAGGAGGTAGAAGGGGGGGATCTTGGGAACAAAGATTTAGAAAAACCACCAGTAGTAGAAACGGTACTTGTGAACGGTCAACCAGTTGAGTGTCTCTACGACACCGGTCTGCAGTTTGAGGCTGTAATTTCATCACACTTAGTGAGTCCAGAGCAGCTAACCGGAGAATCTATTGAGATTCAAACGGCGACAAAGAGTGCGGTAGCGATGTCTCTTCCAATTGCGAAGGTGGACATCAAATCAAAATATGTTACCGGCACTATACAGGCAGCCGTTCTGCTAGATCCAATCTTCCCAATGATCTTGGGTTGTCGCTACGTCTTTCTAGGGATTCCAACCGAACCCATGTACGTAGGAGCGATGCAAACCAGATCTCAATCGGAGGATGAGCAGACGCCGGCCTTGATCGTGAATCCCTTGCCTGGGGAGTTACGAGCTGCTCAAAGTCAGGATGCTACTTTGCAACCTTGCTTCAACCAGTTGCCAAAAAGTTCTGACCCACCAAGACGGGGTCAGTATTATATGAAGAATCGGTTACTGTACCGGAGAGCCGGAGTGGAGGATCGCCAGCATGGACAGCTGGTAGTTCCTAAGGCTTATCGGGAACAGCTTCTTCATATGGGACATACCATTTCTTTCAGTGGACATATGGGTGTCGGGGCAACTCTCCAGCGCATTTCCTGCCATTACTACTGGCCAGGGATGACTGGAGACGTGCGTAGGTACGTCAAGTCGTGCCCAGAGTGCCAGCGAGTGGCACCAAAACACTGGACAGCTCCGGTAGTCCTGGGAGACATGCCTATTATGAACTCTCCTTTCGAGAGAGTTGCCATCGATCTTGTTGGTCCTCTTCCTAGGACTAGGAAGAGGAATAAGTACATTCTCACGATGGTGGATTGCTGTTCCATGTGGGGTGAGGCGATACCTTTGGCCACAATCGACTCTAAGCGAGTGGCTGATGCACTGATGGAGACCTTTACTAGGTTGGGGTTTCCCAACCAGATCCTAACGGACAATGGGTCTCAGTTCTGTGGTAAGCTGATGGAAGAAGTCTTTCGTATCTTCCAGACCAACCACATTCACACAAGCCCGTATCACCCTCAGTCTAATGGGCAAGTAGAGAGGTTTAATGGTACCTTGATGACCATGCTTCGGAAGCTGGCTCAAGAGAAACCAGACAGATGGGATGAGTATATCTCAGCCGCCTTGTTCGCCTATCGGGAGGTTCCCCATGGGTCGACCGGGTTGCCACCAGCCACTCTACTATTCGGGAGGCCAATCAAGGGTCCCTTAGAAGCCTTATTGAGATGTTGGACAGAGGAGGAAACTTCTGAAGAAGCTGTATCCTCATATAAATACGTCGAAGAGTTAAAGAAGAAACTCCAGACGGGTTGGGCTTTGGCAGCTCAGAATCTGAGGGCGGCCAGAAAGAGACACGCGGCCTACTACAATAGAAGGACGAAAGATAGGTCTCTTAAGGTGGGGGATCGGGTTCTGTTGTTACTTCCAGTAGGTTCCAATAAACTCGAGATTGGTTGGCAGGGGCCGTTCCCGGTGGAAAGGGTTGTGTCCCGTACCAATTATGCTATCCGGATCAGGGGGAAATCTAAAATCTTCCACATTAACCTCCTCAAAAAATATGAGGAACGATCCGATGGTACTTCTCTCCCACTCATGACTATGGCGGTCGCGATGGAAACTGAATCGGGCGAAGACGCGGATAGGGGATATCCATTACACCCTGGGGAAACCTATAGGGATGTACATATAAACCCTGATCTGTCGGCTGAAGAAACAGACCGGATCATCCGTTTGTTGGAGTCCCATCAGCAGATTCTTACCGATCGACCAGGGCGGACAGGGTTGGTCGAGTTTGATATGACTCTGACTACCCAAGACCCTGTTCGCCAAAAAATATATCCAGTGCCCTTTTCGAAAGAGAAGGCCCTGGAAGCTGAAATCCAGAAGCTTCTGGACGACGACATCATCACTCCTTCGACTTCTCCGTATAATGCCGGGGTTGTCTTGTTGAGGAAGCCAAGCGGGGAGCACCGCTTATGTATTGATTACAGGCATTTAAACAGTTGTACGACATTCCAAGTTGAGCCGTTACCAAACACAAATCAACTGTTTGCCAGATTGAATAGGGCAAAGTACTTCTCAAAAATTGATTTAAGCCGGGGATATTATCAGATCCCTGTGAAGCCTGAGGTTCGGCCCATGCTCGCTTTCAGTACTCCGAGCGGCCATTACGAATTTAAGGTGATGCCTTTTGGGCTGAGCAATGCGCCCAGTGTGTTCACACGCATGATGAGAAAGTTATTAGACCCTTTAAGGGATCCTTCTGTTGTCTCGTTTATGGATGATATTCTCATCGCGTCTGACAATCTGAAAGATCACCTGAAATCCTTGGAACAGATCTTCATAAGATTGAAAGAGGAGGGGTTAACCGCCCGTCCAGCCAAATGCATGATTGGATATCAATCCTTGGAATTTCTAGGACATACTATTACCCCAGGGGGACTGGTACCGGAAGAAAAGAATATTGAGAAGGTCCGTCTCGCACCCCGTCCTAAATCCAAAAAAGATGTTAGGTCTTTCTTGTCTCTGTGTGGGTTTTACCAGAAATTCATTCCGAAGTTCAACGAAATTGCGGCGCCGTTAACCGAGACCCTGAAGAAAGGATCACCAGATCTTATAGTCTGGACCCCGAGCTGTGAAGAAGCTTATGGGAAGCTGAAACAGGCGTTGGTGGATAGGCCAGTCCTGCAACTCCCAAATTTGGAGAAAACGTTTGTTCTGAGAACCGACGCGAGTAACATAGGGATTGGGGCAACTCTGTTGCAGGAAGGGCGAGATAATCCTTCGGTGCTGTGTCCGGTGGCATATGCCAGTCGAAAACTGTTACCCGCCGAACGGAATTACTCCACCGTCGAACGGGAATGTCTAGCTCTAGTGTGGGCGGTACAGAAATTTCAACCTTATCTGTATGGAGTCCAGTTCAAAGTGCAATCCGACCATCAACCTCTGACGTTCTTGGCAACTTCTAAGAAACTGAACGCGAGGTTAATGAGATGGTCCTTGCTCCTACAACCGTATCAGTTCACGGTCGAATACATCCCCGGAAGGGAGAATGTGGGAGCAGATTTTTTATCACGGCATCCTATGGTTGAATGTGAGGGTGGGGTCATTCGAACAGAACCACTGACAGTAGAAAGTTCGTAGGGTTCGACTTTCTTAAGAGGGGGCCTATGTAGCGAAACGCCAGTGGCTCATGTCCTTATGCATTCTTTTATTTTGGGTAAACAGGGGGAAACGGCTGTTGGAAGCTCTCAATTCTCTGGTTCGCTCACATATCCATGAAAGATAGTTCTTTGGGTTATCTTCATGCCACAAATCTTACACGGAGTGAGTAGATATATGTCTCTCGTTTCGGGTAAACCCGAGGGAACGCCTTGCGCCAAATGTGCAATGGTGCGGCTGCTAGGAATTAATGGCGGGGCCATCACCTACCGTTGGGTTGTTGCAACTTGTCAAAGTTAGTTAAAGATAACGACAGAAGTGTAACATCCTACCGAGATGGTTAAGAAAGGTAAGACTTGGGTTCTGAGTGGTCCAGCCAAACCTGGACTTACAAAGGTATTGTGTCTAGAGGGGGAAGATGAATTGGCGAAAGGCCAATCATAATACATAACGAGTTGGTTGACCGTTAGCCAGCTGACTAGGCGTCTTGTCCTTGGCATAGCCGGGGAAGGTATTCTGAACAATATATCTCCCAGGAGGTTATCATTGGCTTTGGGCGTCATTTGAGCTGTTACTATCTTTCTTGCTATGGCTTGAATGGGGCATATTGTCATCTTTCTGTTGTATACACTCATTGGATGGCTATGGTATTCTTGGGGATGGGGTCCACCAATCTAGGATCTATCTTCTTGAGCCAGAAGAGGCTATTCACAGGACTATCTCTTTCGTCTGTTACTCAATAGGATGATGTCGGGAGGATAATGGACTTCTCTATCTCACGGAGAGAACCTGAACTCATATACACCATGGCTTGTGCAGGGCAAGGCCGGTACATTGGGGCGACCGCTCAGTCGAGAGCGGCGGCCGGGAGGGGTAGTAACTTCTTTCCTATTCTTGCTGGGAGTGGGGAACTACACTGCGTGCCATACAACCCCACTACTATACTATTAGTTAATGAGGCGAAACACACATATTACTAGGCGCACCACACCACAAGATCTTGCGGGGAGAAAGGCATGGTTTGCGAGTGAGAGGGAAGCATGGGAATGAATGTGCCCAATCATAATAAAGGCTTGGTATGAGTGTGGAGGGTGTGTCTTGTAGGGTGGACAATCAGACCTCTACCAGCTAGAGGTCTACTCAAGCCCGGACGTAGCCAATCCAGGGGCTACCTGACAAGTCAAGCCCATTCCGTCGGGTATAGTATATACTGCTTCAGGTAGAGATCATATATATATATTGCTATTGTGTGATACATGAGTCAGCCCAGTCGCTCAGATATTGTTTGTCATCTCCAGGATCCTCTTCGGTTGGAAGTGACTAAATAGTGCAGTACCAACCGGGCTTAAATGCTAAAGCCAAATAAGTCTGAGGAAGCCAGATCAAGGTATTGGCCATACCACATATGGTGTGTCTAAATCTGAGTGAGAGACAAGGTGCATACCATGAGCCAATGACTATGTGCAGAAATGGCACATCTCAGATTCTTACAGAGACATAGGCCCGATAGTAGTGGATTTCAAGGCGGACTGTACACTTGATTATCCTGCATATCTTAAGCAATTGACAATTGCGGTAATGGCGCATCTCAGGTTCCTTCAGCGCCATGGGTCCGATAACAGTTGAATTCAGAGCTGAGTATACGCGTGATGATCCTACATACTCAGTTTGTCCCGGACATTGATAGTGGTTTTGATTCTACAGAAGCCTGTTGAACTTACAACTCGAGACTGGGAAGGAAGGAGATTCTGACACCCCGGTGAGAAGTGTGTGGACAGATCAGACAATATATGAAGCTGGATCTATGACTGTGGCGACCTGAGGCTCTGTGACTGAACTTTATAAGTGTTGTGTCTGTTCAGAACTATCTGTGTTAACTGCCTTGATGTTTTCCTGTGCTGTCCTGTATTGAGTTAATAAATCACGTTTTAGTTGATTCAAAAGATAACTGCGTTATGTATGGGGATCAGTCAGAAGAACACTGCAGGAAATAGGTCCCTAGGTCGAAAGTAAGAGTGACAGTGAGTCCAGGGAAAACGGAGGAGGGTGGGCAAGTAAAGACCTATCCCAGCCAGGGCTATAGAAGATTTGTGAAATATTGTGACCGGGCTATTTGGGACCCTCCACGTAGCTTGTTACAGTATGTTGTATATAGAGTATGTAGTGTCTAGAGTATGTAGTGTCTAGAGTAGGTAGTGTCTAGAGTATGTTGTGTCTAGAGTATGTAGTGTCTAGAGTATGTAGTGTCTAGACTCTAGAGTATACAATGTCTAGGAGTCTAGAATATGAAGTATCTAGAGCAGGTCTTGTCTTGTGTATGTTGTGTCTAGAGTATGTAGTATCTAGAGTATGTAGTGTCTAGAGTATGTAGTGTCTAGAGTATGTAGTGTCTCGAGAATGTAGTGTCTAGATCAAGTAATGTCTAGTGTATGTAGTGTCTAGTGTAGGTAGTGTATAGAGTCTGTCGTGTCTAGAGTATGAAGTATCTACAGTATGTAGTGTCTAGAGTAGGTAGTGTCTAGAGTCTGTCGTGTCTAGAGTATGTAGTATCTAGAATATGTAGTGTCTAGAGCAGAGGCCTCGTGGTTAAATGTAATATATTGTCAAAGACCTAGGGAATACCACCTGCATGAGAAGTGGAGGAAAAGGATATAAGAGGATATATGATACAATCCCTACTGGGAGTGGGGGTAACAAGGCCCTACCCAGGGAATAGAAAAGACAACGGGAATGAGTGGGTGAACAGGTCTCCACTCAGACACACCAGTGTCAACCTAAGAAGTGAGAACTCTGGTCGGGTTGTAAGTACACCCGCCCAAAGAGATGTAAGGAACTCTTAAGAGAGTTTACCCGTGGATAGGCCACGTGAAGCACGCAATCCTAGGGATCGTCGTGAGCCATCCGCGCGTGGTGTGAATGCCACGGCTAAGTCTTGGCAGACGGGGGACTGACTGTTTAGATGAACGCATCGGCCAAGGCGATGTGGTTTTTGTTATGTAGATATCAGTAGTGCTAGTGCCTAGGACTGACTTTGATAGAGTGAATATTGTATATTGTTATGCTTGTAAATACTGTGTGAATCAATGATGGCTCTACATTTTGTGAGCGCCAAGCTGAATTAAAATGTGGAACTAATCCTCTTGTACGCCTTACGAGTTTATCGTGTGGTGCAAGCGAAGTATCCAGTAATGCTTGTCAACCTCGGTTGTTGACATATATATTAATGTTTTGTTTACAAGAATGCACTCGGAGCGCCCCGTCAGCGTGGGATAATTTACTCTGCTCGTGGTTGTGATGCTTAGATATTATCGAATGCGCATGTTCAGTTCACAACGAAACGTTATGAAGTTCCCATATCCCAGCCGTGTCGACCAATCAGAGTGCGCAAGGCGCCATGTTGTCTGTTACAACTTTTTAGCAGAGTCGGAAGTACTGTGTTGAAATTAGATGTTTTCAAATTTCCATTAAAGCCTATAAACATGAGTGTGGAAAATCTAAAATCAAACAATGGTAAAAAGCGAAAATGTGAAGATGTTGCTTGTCGTGAACTCAACGAAGATTAGACAAGAGAAATGATGTGTATGCCTAGCCGTAGTGGTAAACCAGTTTGCTTAATCTGCGGTATTTGTGTTTCTGTTACCAAAAATAATTAATCTGGAACTACACTTCACGACCACACATTCAGACATAAATGCTCAATATCGATCAATTCGGAGATCAGAAAATATTTCATAGAGAAAGATCTCTGACAAGGCAGCAGTCATTTCTCACCAAGGCTACAGAACCGAGCAAGAGTGCTGTTGTTTGGTCGTACGAAGTCGCCCTTCTATTGGCTCGCAAACAGAAGCCGTTCACCGATGCGGAAGAAATAATCAAGCCTTTCCTTAAAATTGCTGCTAGAATGCTTGGCGATAAAAAGTGTGAAACAAAATTTGATCAGATTAATTTTTTTAATGTTGCATATCCCTTACAAGATGCTGCAGTCAACACCAGCATTTTTCAGCTGCTGTTGCTGTACTAGGCAAGTTTTACGGTCAGTAGTTTGTCATTGCTTTTTGAACGACCGGCTCACATACCCCCGTAAGTTACAAGCGCAGTGCGAACCGCTGCCGATGCTAACAGCTGCTGTTTTCCCCACGTGGATATACGGGATTACGAACAGTGTCGTTAACCTCTTGGCCAGGGAGACCTGCAGATCCCTGATCAGATTCCTTTGTATAATAATACTATGGCGAGGCGAGTTGAAGAATTAGCCAACGATGTTCATCGTCAAGTAGCAGCACATATCAAATATTGTATTTTTTTTTTTTTTTTTTTTTTTTTTTTTTTTTTTTTTTTTTGCATTGGCAGTGGAAGTCATTGAATCTAGGATTTGAATCAATGCATACAACTACCAAAGAGACTGATCTGTTTGAAACTCTGAGAGTTGTGTGTAGAGAACAACAACAAAGAATGGACCAAATTGGACAGTGTATGCACCGACGGTGCTCCGGATTTGACGGGTAAAAAGTCGTGATGTCTAGCATTATTGGAACAGTTTCTTTGCAGCACTACATTAAAATATCATTTTATCATTCACCAAGAAGCTCTGCGTGGAAAGACTTTAAATCTGAAACATGTCATTGATGTTATTATGAGATGTGTGAACACAATTTCGAAGTAAGGCTCGGAACAGGCATTAGTTCAGATAGTTTCTATCAAGCCTGAATGAATAATACGGTGAGCTACTTGTCAACGTCTCACTCACTCATAGCTCGTCACAAAAGACGTGACAGTTTATATAATACATAATATGCAAATGAGTCATCAAAAAATTGTTATCTTTGACAATTTATTAAGTATAATACACAATGACATCGGTCATAATCACGCTCTGACACAACTAGTAAATCACATGAACATTAGTCAGCCAAGCACTCATGCGCTCCAGTATCACAATTCGTTTTGAATATCAGCGCAAAAGCTGTCTCATATAGGCACTCTCACAATAATAGTAAATCTCTAGCATGAGGCATTAAGCACACTCTCTCAAACAGGTAGCCCCCGAAACACTCCTCTCTCAACCACAGTCAAAGTCCGTCTGATCAATTTTGCCTTGGTCTGTGGTCACGTGGTAATTGACCCACGTGTCGGCCGTGCCACGTCGGGTGTCTTGGTATTCTGGTGTCGTTCTGTCCTTCACCCGTCTGTTGACGACTGGCGTCTCGCGTCGTTTAGTCCACGGTTGGACTTCATTCAAGGATGTGTCCAGTCTCTAACCCTATGTCCTGTCTCCCACTGGGTATGCAGTTCATGTCCTACCCTACCCATGCTATAACTATGTCCAGTCCTTGCCCTTTGTCCTCTCTCACACTATCCAGGACTCTGACACACTCCCGTCGCCCCTCCTCATGTCACTTATCTTGTACTTATAAGTGGCATGTGTTATATCTAAATACTTAGTTGGAACTAATTCGTCAGAGTACTGAGGAAGTAAGTAAGTTGTCATGGATAATGTCGGTTGGTGACATCTGTAGACATGGTTAATGAAGATGGGGTGACAACTGTAGTCTAAAAAGGGTCTGATCTACTGTAGAAACACAACTCACTGGTGTTGTTCAGTGGTATACATTTGGTTAGTTGACAGAGAGTCTAAACTCTTGCTCGTTTTACTACTGGGGACTGTTTACAGACCAACGTAACGTTGACTCACATCCTTGGCTTAAGCCTTGAATTGCATCCCTCTCAAGACACCAAATGTGCCCACGCAATAATGATCTCTTTTTAGAGAGATTCATTAAAATCTATCCACTCGTCCCCGTAAATCGGCAATTCAACTTTTAATACAAATGTGTTTACTTACTGTTAAACCTCTATCTAGCTTCCGCTTGTTAGCATTGATCCTATGTATAATCAAGTTTTATCTCCTTTAAGAACTACTTATGTCCCTTGGTGTGTAAGGTAATGTCCCATTCCATAGTGAATAGGGAATGCACTTTATCTGTTGGTATGGTGTGTGTATGCGAGCTGTTTGTACTTACATCTGTGCTAACTACAAACATGTGTGCATGCTTATACTGTATGTGTGAACTTTGTCGTTTATTAGGTTTTCCCAATTTACGAAGGATTTTTATATTCCTCATTCGTGATGCGGACCACCGAACAATGGTGCTTAGAAATAAGTTCATTCTATTAGTGTAGTGTAAATGTAACAATCACACACTCAATTTAAAATGGCACAAATCACATGTGTTGCAGATGACGCAGACAATATATAACACTAGCTGACCCGGCCCGGCTTCGCACAGTCCCTGGTGGGGAGCATCTAATTTAATTCATATAAGTAGTCATATAAGCTCCCGTTCCCGTTCCCGACTATCTATATGTCTGTCTGTCTATTATTAGAAAGAGCACTTGAACGATCTTTACAACTTCCCCCAAAAATTAACTTGGGTAAATGGAGCAGCGGCAGTAGCAGCAGCAGCAGAAGAAAAAAAAAGGAGGAGGAGGGGAGGAGGGAGATGAGGGGGAGGAAAGTGAGGAGGAGGAGGAAGAGGGGGAGGAGGAAGAGGAGGAATGGGAGGAGGAGGGGAGGAGACGGAGGAGGGGGAGGAGGGGAGGAAGAGGGGAGGAGGAAGAGGAGGAATGGGAGGAGGAGGGGGAGGAGACGGAGGAGGGGGATGAGGAGGGAGCAGGGGGAGGAGGAGGGGGACGAAGGGGGGAGGAGGAACAGGAGGACAGGGAGGAGGAGGGGGAATAGGGGGGGAGGAGGAGGGGAGGAGGAGAAATGGAAGGAGGAGGAGGGGAGGAGGTGGGAGGGGGAGGAGGGGAGGGGAGGAGGAGGAGGCGGGGGAGGGGAGAATAGGATGAGGAGGAGGGGAGAGAAGGAGGGGGAGGAGGAAAGGAGAGGAGGGGAGGAGAAGGAGGAGGGGAGGAGGAGGGTTTAGGAGGAGGAGAAGGGGAGGAGGGAGGAGGAGGAGGGGGAGCAGGAGGAGGGAAGGAAGGGGAGGAGAAGAGGGAGGAGGAGCGGGAGGAGGAGTAGGAGGGAGGAGGAGGGGAGGAGGAGGGGAGGAGGAGGATGGAGGAGAGAGAGCAGGGGGAGGAGGGGAGTAGGAGGAGGGGGAGGAGGAGAAGGAGGAGGAGGGAGAAGGAGGAGGAGGGGGAGGAGGGAGATAAGGAGGAGGATTATAACGCATATGCCTGTAGATAACTGTAGCGAAAAGGTCCACCTATTTGAGAAATATGCAACAATTTTTCATAAATAGCAATGCTATTAGAAGTTATGTACCCTCGCTATATATACATTACTAGATGACCCGGCCCGGCTTCGCCCAGGTCCTGGCAGGGATCTATCTGTCTGTCTGTCTGTCTGTATGTCTGTCTGTCTGTCTGTCTGTCTGACCCGGCCCGGCTTTGCCCAGCTCCTGGTGAGGAGCATCTCATTTAATTCATATAAGTAGTCATATAAGCTCCCGTTCCCGACTGTCTGTCTGTCTGTCTGTCTGTCTATCTGTCTGTCTGTCTATCTGTCTGTCTGTCTGTCTGACTGACCCGGCCCGGCTTCACCCAGTCCCTGGTGGGGAGCATCTCATTTATTTAATTCATATAAGTAGTCATATAAGCTCCCGTTCCCGACTATTTGTCTGTCTGTCTATCTGTCTGTCCGACCCGGCCAGACTTCGCCCAGGCCCTGGTGGGGAGCATCTCATGTAATTCATATAAGCAGTCATATAAGCTCCCGTTCCTTATCTATCTATCTATCTATCTATCTATCTATCTATCTATCTTTTTATCTATCTATCTATCTATCTATCTATCTATCTATCTATCTATCTATCTATCTATCTATCTATCTATCTATCTATCTATCTATCTATCTGTCTGTCTGTCTGTCTGTCTGTCTGTCTGTCTATGTGTCTGTCTGTCTGTCTGTCTATCTATCTATGTTCGGCCCGTTCCCGTTAACAATATAGATAGAATAGAAGAATAGATAGATTGATAGTAGAGAATATGACTGGAAGAGATCTATCTAAAGTAAACTTACCAAGATATAACGAACAGCCAATAAATGATGGGCGGTGGGTTGACTGCAGAGTACTGCAAACGATATGCAACTAACTTTCTCTCACAAAAAATTACTTTTATTTTTTTAAACGAACGAAAATCGCAGGCCCGTCCTACATTCTGCCCTTCTTCTCTATTTCCTCTCATACATTCTTTCATTCAACATCTCTTATGAAGCAATTCTTTGACAACAAAAAATACCTATAATGTGGGTGTAACGCGTAATACATATGAGAATGTTAAAAAAAAATTAATGTGCTGTTGAAGAAAAATAAAAAGATGAGTTAGAAAATTTTCACTATCTAAATAGATGCATCATTTTTATGAAAACTATAAACATGCCTTAAAGATTATATCAATATTTTTTATCACTCATAAGCCTGTAAATAACTGTAGACAAAGAGTTTATAAATCTTTGAAAACAATGCAGCAATCTATATATAAAATAATAGCAATGTTATTAAAAGTTATGCCCCTTGAAATAACTTTTCTTATGTTAAGTCCCCTTGCTCTATATAAATGATAATGTCAATTTAAATTATTAAATTTTAGTAAGTAAATAGCTTTTAGTAAGTACAAAACTATGACAGTCGATTGCAAGGGAATGAAAAGAAGACGTGTAGACAATTTCATCTCAATCGGATCGACCGTTTGCGAACGCATAAAGAACGGACCCACATACATACATACACTGTGTTTTATAGATATAGATAATGCAAATTAAAATATTAAATAATATTAAGTAAATATGTTTGTACACTAACAAACTATGACAGTTGACAGCACGGGAATGAGAAGGAGGAGTGTAGAAAATTTCATCTCAATCGGATGGACCGTTCGCGAACGCATAAATAACATACATACAGACATACTTACAGACATACATACAGACATACTTACAGACATACTTTCTATTTTATATATATATATAGATTGAGGCCAGTGTGCGTGAAAAATATTGCACATCATTTCTTTCGTCCCCTCAAATTTATTGCATTTATAATGTCTATCGTTCATCTTGTATTCACACTATCACACTGCATAATCTTATAAAATAATATATGCAAGTAAAACATTAAATGTTTAAGGTAAAGTAATAGGTAATATCTAAAGGTAATATTTTATCTCAATACTTAAGTCCAAGTGAACTTATCATTTAGAAAACCGTTAAGTGAAAAAGGCTTATAATCTTAAGCACTTGTTATTGATTTAAATCTTTAGCAATTATAGTTTAACAGGGTAACATAAATCTAATTACATGAAAAATTACTACTTTAGACTCCTAACTTGAGTCTTCAATTAACACTCAAATATATTAAATATGTATGTGCCTGTTAATAGTGAAAAGTCTATGTTGTAAAGTAGGTCTATTGAATAATTAACTAACAGTATTCTATCTGTATAGGATTTGGAAGATATTCTACTGTTCTGTCATAGTTCGTGCGACTTAATAAAATATTGCACTTAATAAAAACTGTGGTGGTGAGGCTGGTCCATCTAGTCGACTGTTGTCTCTGGCATCCGTGTAAGCAAGTCGGCGAGAATAATCTGAGTTCCTTTAATGTGACGGATAGTAAAGGAGTAATCTTGAAGCAACAAAGCCCATCTGGCAATGTGACTGTTTTTAGGTTTGCCTTGCTGGATTACTAACAATGGTGCATTGTCTGTCTCGATGAAAACGTGGGTGCCCATGAGGTATTTAGAGAGTTTAGTAATGCTGTATACAACAGCTAGGGCCTCTAATTCTACTATACTGTACCGGGTCTCTGCTGGCTTTAGTTTCCTACTCACGTAGATTACTGGGTGGTCTACTTGCTCGTAGCGCTGGAGTAACACAGTAGTGATGGAAGTGCAGCTGGCATCCGTTCTCAAAATAAACGGAAGGGATATATTATGAAGACGCAAAATTGGTGCTGTCGAGAAAATATCTTTCAATTTGCTGATTTTTTGTTCTAAGTAGACACTTTTTACAATTTTCTCTGGCTATGCTTTTGCCAGTAAACTCGAAAAGACACTGGTAACTTCAGCTACAATTGGTATGAATTTACTATAATAGTTGATGAGACCTAGTAGACTTCTGACTTGCCTTTTGGTGGTTGGCACCGAAAGATTTAAAATTGTGGAAACGATTTTCTCATCAGTAGTTAATTTACTATTGGAAATCTTATGGTCTAAAAAATCAATTTCATCGAAGGCAATTTCTACCTTCTTCGGTTTACAGTGACTACAAAAAGCTTATTTCTTTCAAATACTTGTCTAAGTGTCAACAGATGAGTGGTCCAGTCAGTAGTATTTACACAAATGTCATCAATATGAGTTTGGATATTAGGTAATCCATGCAGTAACAGTCTTGTACATCTAACAAAGGTGGCTGGTGCATTACGTAGCCCAAATAGAAGGAATTACCACTCATACAGCCCTAAGAGTGTAGAAAATGCTGTTAAATGTATAGAGTCTTCCTTCATAGGTATTTGCCAATACCCTTTAGTGAGATCGAGTTTGGAAAAAATTGTCGATCTAGCCATCTTCAAGATGAGATCGTCGTAATTTGAAATTGGTTCTGCGTCCATTTTAGTTACACTATTTAATTTCCTGTAATCGATGCACAATATAATACTATCATCTTTTTTTTCACAAGGAGAATCGGAGAAGAATACTTCTAGGGTTTTTCTATATAGGGATACTAGGGATTTTCTTATGATTCCGTGGATTTCTAATTCAAGAATTTCTTTATCTTGTCTGACTCTGTAGTGTAACGGGATAAAATAGGGTTTGCATTTGATAGGCGTTGTGTCTGTAAGAATAATCTGATGTCGGATGCTATCTGTCTTTCCAGGTGTGTCAGAGAAGATAGTCTTGAATTCTTGTATCAAGTTTTTTATTTCTTGTTTTTTTCTGGTCATTCAGATTGCCAGAAATCTTTATGTCATTTGTCGTTTATAGGCTGTCAACTGTCGGGACAGGAAGTTCCATGTTGTCTGTGTCAGTTTGATCGACAACTGTAGTGGCAGCTATTTCGTCAGTCATTATGTCTTCACTTCTGTAATGGTAAGGTTCAAGCATATTTATATGAAAAAATTTTAATTTCCCATTCATAGAAATCTCATAGTCAACATTTGATATTTTTCTGACAACTTTAAATGGTCCCTGCCAAGACGTCGACAAAAGATCTTTTTTGTCTGGTAATAACAAAAGTACGTCTTGGTCAGATTGCAGTAGCAATGTTTTTGGCACCTTTTTTTGCATACTGCCTATATAAGTGGCCTTTCTGTTGCAATGATCGTTTTGCGATGCTGCATGCTTTTATAATCTTGTCACGGGTGTTTGTGAAAATATTGTAAGTGGATGTTGGCACTTGGTTATCGACGGTGTTTGTCAATAACTCTTTATACATTGTAAGTGGCCCTCTGGGATTTGCATCTTATACTAGTTCGAAGGGAGAGAAGCCTGTGCTGGATTGTGGCACTTCTCTGTAGGCAAACAGCACAGCAGGGAGTAAAGTATCCAAATCTGCTGGATTTTCTGCTGTTACCTTGGCGAGCATATACATTAAGTCGCCGCTGAGCTTTTCTACACTCCCATTCGAAGAAGCATGATAGGGCGTTGTAAAACATTCTTTAATACCTAGCAATTTCGTAACTGCCTGAGTAGAGGCCGCTATGAATTGTGTCCCTCTATCAGATAGGATTGTTTCTGGGAAACCAAAACGAGCAAATATGTGTAAAAACACATCGATCATATCTTTTGATATTATGTTTTTCAAAGGAATAGCTTCGGACCATCTCGAGCAAAAATCTATCATGGTAAAAATAAATATGTTCCCTTTATTTGAAACATGGTTCAAAGGTCCAACTAGGTCTAAGGCAACGCGTTGGAATGGTTGTGAGGCCAGTATACTAGTTTGGACTTCTGCCGTAGGGTGCTTTCCCTTTGTAACTAATTTCTGACAAATGGTGCATGACTGACAATATTTTCAGCAAAATTTCAGCCAGTAAAACTGTGACAAAACTGGCTCTTTTTTTCGTAGACCATATGTCCAGTAAATGGCGAGTCACGTGCAATTTTCAGTACTGTATGATGGTACTGTTTTTGGTAAAACAGTTTGTTGTACTATCTTATTGTTTTTGACGTAGCATCTGGTTAAGATTCTGTTTTTAAGTTTAAAATACCACGAAGCATTTTTCGCTTGCTTCGGTTTTTGGTCAACTAGTTGGAAATAAGCAGATAATGCTGGGTCTTCCCGTTGCGAGTGAATAAATTCTTCTGTGGTCTTATTACTGACTGTACCACTTGGTGAGATAATTCCAATTCCAATTCCAAGTTTGGTACGAGTACCCCGTTTCAGCCTTCAGGTTTCGACTTGGTTATGTAGGATGTCTATGGTGTAGCTTGAAGTTTCTCTTTCGTACTTTGGGCTGCTTGTTGTCAGCTTCCTGGCTTCTGATGTGTCGATTGCGTTCGTTACAGTCTTGGTGAGTTTTTTCATGTCTGAACAGAGTCACGCAATTTTTGAGGCCTTGAGTAATTGGGTACCCACTCCGTCATATGGTGCTGTTTCCTTCAGTGAGTTTACCAGTTGTCATCTCTCCTGGTGTTCCTCCTATTTACCCATCGTGAGTTGCCTTCGAATCTTCTCGGCGTTCGCCAGTCGGATCTTGGTAGTGAGCGATATCGTTCTTCTTCTGTTGCTTCTTCGTCTGTTTGTTCTTTTGTAACGTCTGGTTCGGGTGTGGCTGTCTGGGTCTTGGTCTGGGGCAGGTCGAGCATCTCATGAAAAGTGTCTTGTATTTAAAGTAGCTGTTGATCCGTCTCAGCCTTTATAGTAGACATTCGAGCGATATCCTGAGCTATCTTCTGCTGAACTTGCTTCATTTCGTCGAGGATGCGCTAAGCGGTCTTTGTATGTGTTTCTTGCTTCTTGTCGTTTTCTTTCTCCCTGCTTGATAGCCTTTCTTCTGTCTCAGCCTGTATAACAGCCATTCGGGCCACATCCTGCTCAATCTTCTGCTGAACTTGCTTCGTTTCATCCAGGATGCGCTGAACAGCTGTTATCTGTGTTTCTTGCGTCTTGACTTTTCCTTCCTCCATGGTTTTGAACTGTGTTCTCAGGTCCCTCAGTTGTCCTTCCAGTTGCGCTTTGTCATTTTGTGTGAGTCGGTTGGCGACTCGTACTGCCTTCTGGCCTCCTTATACGGTAGGTTAGGCTTGATGGCGATTTTCATGGCTTCTTTGCTGTCTTGATGGCAGGGGCAGCCGAGGTACCTGGCGCCGTGGTTGCCGAGGCTGTTGGCGCATTTTCTGTTATTGTTAGGCCTCCTGAAGTCCTTGCCTATCTTTGCATGCTGACACTGGCTGTATGGAGCAGTACTGTTACACTGTGATGTCAGATGGCTATCTAAAGGGAAAGTTCTGTCATGTTTCTGGGCACTGAAAAATAGTGTCTATCTGTTCTTGTCTGGAAAATAAAGAATGCATTGTCTACAGAACGGGAATGTCTTCTGAACGATGACTGGCTTAATGACCTGGCATTTTTGGTGGACATCACGTCTCATTTAAACTCGTTAAAAGCGAGGATCCAGTGGAGGGAATAAAAGAAAACAAATTATTCACAAATTCGTGCAATGACATTTCTTCATTTAAAATGAATGAATTACCAAAATACGATAAGTAGATTGTGAGCTTTACTAGAACACGATTACAAGAAACAAAATGAACGTTGCTGCCAAAGCCTTCGTCAGCGCAGAACAAAACAACACAGACACCAAACTAATAAAATAATCACTACATAGAAAATACAGAGGTTACTTAGCTGAATCCTGTCTTGGTGAAATGTGTCTAAAGCGCTAGCCGTTTGATGAGTGTGGAGACGGCCGGATTTGAGGATTGAAATGGGTAGATGGGCAACAGGGATTGGCTAAGATGCCCGATGGGCGGGGGTGGGTGGGGGAGAACACCCATGTGGGCGAACGGTGAAGGGTGAATTAGCAGTGAACTAAAGACGGCTCTGTGGCGAATGTTTTAGTTCGCCATTCTGCATACCCAGTTGGCGGGCGTTTGGAATGCAGAACGTCCTGTGTTGGTTAGCATAGGATAGTATGAGTAACGGTCGCTTAGAAGGCAATGACAGCAACCAGCTTGCCAAAAAATCACTAACGGCAAAAGTAATGTTAAGGATGATGCAAGCGCTCTGTAAATGATACGCTATCACGTTGTTCTAGTGGGCTATACAGCCGCGGGGAAAGAAGAGAGAGAGAGAGAGAGAGAGAGAGAGAGAGAGAGAGAGAGAGAGAGAGAGAGAGAGAGAGAGTAGGAAGTTAAATGAAACTATGTTGGACATTAAGGCCGTGAGGGGAGAGTGTCCCCAACTGGGAGATGAGGCGGTTTTCCAACGTCTTGCGATCACGTTCGTGAGATGCGCACGATTTGAGCGCCGTGACCTGTAGGTACGACACGCCACAGTGGTCAGAACTGTTGAAGTGCATGGGCACCGGTTTCTGGGCACCACTGTTGATATCAGATAGGTGTTGCGTAAATCTGTCAGCAAGACGTAAGCCTATCTCACCGATATACCTCATGACGCAACGAGTGCAGACGATCGCATAGATGACGTTGAGACTTGTGCATGAGAAACCCTCACGAATGTGGAAAGTGGTCTTGGGGAATGCCAGACTCTGGGTTTGAAGTACATATGGGCAGGTATTGCAACGTGATCAAAGACAAGCCACCTTACCAAGAAGAGACGTATGGGGGTGGGGTAGACTACTATGGACCAGCACATCGCTAAGGTTACGATCCCGCCTGTAAGCCACCAGAGGGGCCTCTGAAAAGACATCGCGAGTGATAGGGTCTGCCTGGAGAATAGATAGATGCCTAAGGAGGATATTCTTGGCAGCAATATTGTGGGGATGGTAGGTTCATGAAAGGATCGGTCTGTTGTTACGTGGTTTAGGCCTGGAGGAAAGAGCCTCGGTGCGACTGATAGACTGACAGCGGTGAAGGGCTGTAGACAAAACTTTATCAGGATAACCACGAAGGCGGAAGAAATCCAACATTTCGTGGGCTTTTTGAAGGATGTCGTTATTATTCTGACAAAGCCGTCTGAGACGTAATAATTGGGAAAAAGGAATAGAGTCCTTACAAGAGGGGGGATGCGAGGAGGTGTAGAGAAGGAATGCGTGGGAGTCAGTAGGTTTATAATAAACCGTCGTACGCAAACCAGCGGAACCTAAAGAGACTGTTAGATCTAGGAAATTGACAGCCGACACAGAAATAGTGGAGGTGAGTCTGATGCTAGGATGAAAGTTGGAGAAAAAGGAAATGAAGTCCTGGAGATCTGACGAGGGCATGTCTGAAAAACCGAAGCAGTCGTCGATGTATCTCCTGTAGAGCTCCGGGAGCTTACCGGTGCATTGACTGCATACCTGGTGCTCCAGATAACCCATAAAGAGGCAGGCATAACTGGGACCCATCTTGGTGCCCATGGCCACACCACTGATCTGGTCGAAGTAATAAAATTAAAAATAATGAGACTACGACTGTTTGTCGGACAGCGGACTGAAGGGATTTTAGAGATGTTTCCAACTTGTGGTGGAAAAGAAATATGACATGTTACATTACAAAGTAAAAGTTGAAAGTCTTCTGGATATCTTTCAGTCGAGATTTCAAGAGTTTACAATTGAGGAGGATAATGTTGCCGTCTTCATAAAACCGTTCTTATTTCCTGATGCCAAGCTCTATTAATTATAGCAAAACGTTCAGCACGAAGTAATTTATTTGAAATGCAATTCTGCACTGAGATGTACATTTCTGGAGCTGCCTGCTTCACCTTCAGCTGATCATATGATTTCAGTCTGGCGACTATTGCCAATCGAACAATTTGAACACTTGCGTTCATTCGCCCAGAGATACATTGTTGTTTTGGCCCGACTTACAGATGTGAGCATTTATTTTCCGCAATGACCGTTATAAAAAGGAAGCAACGTTCCAGACTCACCGACTGTAGCCTATGACTTTGGGCACGACAGATTTGTGCCCAGACATTGATAAACTGGCATCTGAACTTAAGTAATTGGTTATGAAGAACAGTTACAATTGTAAATTAATTACATTAATAACGATTTTCGAAACTGATGTAAAATTTATTGTTAAATGAACTTTTGATTTTAAACCAAAAAATGACCGCAGTGTAGAACTGACACTGACTGCCATTAAAGATTTAGAATTTTGTTGACGAAAGTTAAGAAAGGTAAGAATAATGTTGCATGACTTTTATAATTTTATAACATTGTGGCCCGCTAAGCTACCGGAAATAGTAGACATGGCCCTCTGCTTGAAAAGCTTGGGAATCACTGGTCTAGAGTATGTAGTGTCTAGAGTATGTAGTGTCTAGATTATGTAGTGTCTGCATTTACTGTAACGTGTTTATTTGTTTTCATCCAGTTGATAATACTGGCAAGGTTTTAGTTTGTTTATTTGTTTGTTCGTTTGGCTTCTTTAGCCTAAGTTTGTTTAGGTCTTCTCTTGCATGGTGTGTCCTATTTGCTCTGTTGATTGGTTATATATTTTCATTATTTCACCTGTTGGGGAGTTGAAGTAATGGCTAGTGCTTCTACCTCCAGCATGGAGGTGATATGTTCAAATTCCCTCCTGGGGGTAAGTTAGTTCTGTTACCTGGACTTATGTAACAGTACAGGGACAGTGATAAGATGTATATAAATGAAGTCCCGGTTGTAGTTTTCATAAGTTTTATTTGACGAAATATATCAGAATATATATAACAGGATACAAGAGGTTTTCTATTATAAGCAAACGAAGTTGTCAACTCCAAGTCCAGCCCGTAGCTCTCTATCTCTAACCCCGCGTCACGGCTTGGGCCTCCCTAGTTACATTTCTACGGGATGCTCAACCGTGCCTTGTACTAGTCTTTTCCCCCTTGCACACCACTAATTAACTCACCAACTCCCTAACAGAGATGGTGCTCTGTTACATTTATATGTCAACACTGCCTAATGTTGGTACCAGGAAATATCCTGGAAAGTGAAGGCGAATGACTTGATTTTTACAACATCAACAATCGAGTGCCGCTCGGTCTAAAAATATCGGAGTAGCATTACATACGCAATATTGTCTCTTGGCGTGAAAAGAGGCCCATAACGTTTACTGTATTACATGCTCGTCTAGAACTTGTAGTTAATTGCTATTCGGTGTTCTCTGTTAACAGTCACAAATGTGACCAAAATAAATTTCACACTACCTGCCTAACAATCTTGAGTTTGTTTTCTCATTTTAGATTCTTGATGTAAGTTTGTGGAGTCATCGTGTAACCACTCAGAACAAAATTTCACATCTAGTCTCCCCACCTACGTTCTTTTCTCTCCATTCATTCAAAAGTACTTGCTCTTCCATCTTTCTCTTTTCCAATCCATCTTCCCTGTTTCTATAGACTATAAGTGTATATACATGTCTTTCTCTTTCCCTTACACCATTCCCTACATCATATACTACATTCACTACATAATAAATAACTCTCTCTCTCTCTCTGTCTGTCTGTCTGTCTGTCTGTCTCTTTCTCTCCCTCTCTCTCTCTCTCTCTCTCTCTCTCTATATATATATATATATATATATATATATATATATATATATATATATATATTCTTACCACCCTCACACAAACACACACACACGCGCGCGCGCACACACACACACATATATATATATATATATATATATATATATATATATATATATGTGTGTGTGTGTGTGCGCGCGTGTGTGTGTGTTTGTGTGAGTTTGGTGGATGGGTGTGTGTGTGGGGGGGGGGTGTAATGCGCTTGTTCGTCATAATGCGTACACAATAATTAATATAATATGTGCGCAGATTACAGGAATAATTCCACTGATGGCACCTAACGCTTGGCTTGTACATAACAATCGCACTGTTGTGAAGGTCATTCTTAGTTAAGAACAGCTATACAATTTAAGGCACCAAAATGTCTGTAAACCTATGTTATCTGCCACGTGTGGGTCACGGCAAATGAGCCGTACTATGCATATCGATTTAACAAACTAAACAGGCTGTGTACAGTGAACTATGTATAGCATGCACACATTAACATTGTTTGCTTGAAGTCAGCGTGCACTCTCAAAAAAGCAAGACTAATGTAGCTAGAAGGCAAGGATTTGAATCTTGAGATTCCTCCACACCGACCCTATTCTGTTGATTTGGTGTAATCATGAATTTTTTACCCTTAATTTAAAAAAAAAAAAAAAAAAAAAAAAAAAACTGGTCAAATGTCATAATATTGACAATGATTAAGAAGATATTCTGATATCTGGTTTACTTCAAAATAAGGTAAGTTTAAGGTCAAACATAGATGGCACAAGACTATTAATCCAAGTGGTGGTTTTATTGAAAAATTAAATGCATAATACACAAAAAGCCAGTTCTCTATAACATTTCCTTCATAGTCGAGACAGGCACTCATATCCAATCCTGTGTATAAAAGAATAAATATATATATATATATATATATTTAATAATATAATAATAAATAAGAATAAGAATAAATATATAATATATATAGCAACATAACACACCATATACCAATGAAGAAGATTAGGAATATTAAATGGATGTTATGAATCATTGAAAACATGAGTAAACAAATAAAATTGTATTACCTGAAACAATAAACTACACAATATAAGTGTATATTACTGCAATGTAAATAGCATAACGGTGCGATTATTCAGGCAACAGACATCGTACAGACAACACCTTGATCGGCACTTAGAACGCAAGTAGACATTAACCGTTTATTCATTATTAGGACACTTAGAAGCAAGGGCGTCAAATCGACGGAAAAGGGTGCACACGCCATACACCCACACTCAGGCCACATTGGACCAGCAGTACAGCGGGGAACGTGAAAAAGTGTGAAATATAGAATACTCCTAATGTATTGTCAATAGTGTAACAGTGGATAACGCAACTGTGTGCTTTAATATTTGTTTGAATGCCAAACCTATTCCAAATTAGGATTATGTAATTACAAGTATGGCTAGATTTATAATATTTTCCAAATTAGATCTCACAAAGGGGTCTTGGCAAATCCATATGGCTGATTCTTCTATGCATATTACTGCATTTGCCACTAATTTAGACTTTGACGAATTTGCCTATATGCCTTTTGGTTTACAGTATGCTCAAGGTACTTTCATGAGAATTTTGAGATTATTACTATGTGACATTATTGACACGGCCAAAATTATGGAAGATATTTACGTTCATACAAAAGATATCAACCGACATATTAACATTTCATTACAAATAGTTCACCGCGTTCGATTGTTCGCTCTTTAGGCTAAACCAAGCACCACAGAGATCGGATTTTCTTAAATTTAATTTCTAGGACATAGTTTCTAGAGGTTTCTTAGATAATGAGCCAAAATTGGCAATGAACATTCTTGACATTAATTAACCAACAACGAAAAAGAAGTCAGAAGTATTATGAGACATATTAATTATTACAAAAATGTATTCATAATTATGCTGATATGACAGCACATATGTCAGAACTTCTTAAAAATGAACATCCAAATAGAATTAAATGTACAGAAAAACACGATGCCATATTACAAGAAATTAAATCTACATTCAGCAGGCCACAAATCCTTAAAATGCCTGATATTACAAAGGATTCTTAATTCAAACTGATGCAAGCTCTTACGCGGTGTCTGCCATACTTCTTCCACGTAGCAATGATAAATAACATCATGTCTAACTTTAGTTGACGTCGAGAAACATTTGTGGGACCAGCTCTTGTTCTAACTGCGCCTTCTCTCTCTCCTCTCTCTCTCTCTCTCTCTCTCTCTCTCTCTCTCTCTCTCTCTCTCTCTCTCTCTCTCTATCTATCTATCTCTCTGTAGGTGGCGCTTACTCTGTCTCTAGTAATTGACAATTTATTTAGTAGTTTTCAAATATTCCGAGAGTATATATCTGCTTACTCTTACAAAAGCTTTCTCTTGGTCTATATAAGCAATATTAATTTGCTGTTTACGTTCTATTGCTTTTCACTAATTTGTCGTAAATTAAATGCCGCATCTGTACACCCTCTTCTCTTTGTTAACCCAAGTTGTTCTGGGCTGAGTTAGCAGTTCCACGATATGTATTATTCGTTGTTAAATAATCTTTGCATTATCAAAACAGACAACACGCAATCAGATGAGAATCGTGTATCTCTATTGGGCGAAATGCTGTTCTTTGACGACAATGTCTATTGCATAGCACTAGTGAACAACTGCAGAATCACATAGTTGCACAATGCATAACATGGAAATCAAAATTGAAATAACAATAAAGACAACTATGAAATTATTATACATATAATCGACCACAGGCTAAAACAAGTACACGATTTTAAATATCTAAGGAGCAGCTTTACATCAGATGGTAGATTAGATGGAGAGATTGATGCAAGAACTCTACAAGCCAATAATGTTACATATCAACTTACATCCATCCTGAAACATCGAGCTACCCCCATGGAGATAAAAAAGAAAATTATAAATGCAATTTGTATACGAATGTTGTGCTATCAGACTTAACTGGTTCGGTTATCTAGTGAGAATAAACTCAATGTCACCAGCAGCAAGAGCATACAATATGAAGATGGAAACATCCAGAGGCAGAGGAAGACCATGAAGAAGATGGATCGACGGAGTCACCATGACCCTGAAATCTTACAACATCTTGGCATACCAAGCGACCGAGCGAGCCCTAATCCGGAAATCAATCATCCATCAAGCCTGTGATGCCTAACGGCAACAGGCAGTGAAGGAAAACATAAAAGAAGAAAAGAAAGAAATTAAAGATACATGTGTGACCACTCATTACAGACAGCTAAAAGTTATTCCTTCTGTTTCTGTGTTTCCTCTTCTTATAGAGCACACACCCTCATCCAACTCAAACCACGCGCTTTGTAGACTTGGTCACGTGTGGATAAAAATGGGCAGTCAAGTTTATATTGGATGTGATAGCCAGGCTCATGCAAGCCCTCCTTAAACGCTTGTTACGCCATGCATGGGATGTTGTTACATACCTATTTTTGTCTGTCCCAATTGTGTCCGGTAGTACATGAGCGATAACATGTCAAATGGACATAAAGCACTACCAACTGCAATAAAAGTAAACCTTTGATAAAGTAAATAGACTATAAATAATGGAATAATGCGTTTAATAATATAAGACACGAATACGAATTAACATGTATAATGGTTGCTAGGTACCCGTTTTTCTTTCTCAACTACACTTAGACATAAATTTTAATGTCTCTAATAAAAAATACTAACTAGCTGGAAGTTCATAACATTCACTTACATTTTTTTTTCTTTATTCATTTGAGGCATAAAGTTTGACAATGCCTTATTTATTTATGTGCATTGTTATAAATTGGTCACAACATTAGGAGATGAGTTGCCGTCGTAGAGCTATTTCCCCCTCCCTCCTCAAAAAAAAAAAAAAAAAAAAAAAAAAAAAAAAAAAAAAACCACACACACACACACACACAGACACACACAGATCGAGTGAGAGATTCCAAGAAAGAATATAAAACTGCCATATCAATATTTCAGTTTAATTAAACAAGTACTCGCCTTAAAGCGCATTGGACAAATGGTTTTAGACCCATATATACCGAAGCACATTAAAAACGCACCACTTGTATAATTCAGGAACTGTGTGAAATGTAAATACAAGTATCATCAAGTTTACACACTTTGAATCTTTATTCATTTGCCTATGAATCCATGCTGGTAATTAATGTGTACACTTGATTGTCATAAAATCCACTGCATTATGTGCAGGCAGGGTATAAAACCAAGGATAGAACCAATTTAAAAAATTCATTAACACTTTCCTCAGTGTTTGGTATGTCCACCGAATGCTTACAAACAAGCTTGACTGCGGTTCCGCATGGAACGCACAGGTCTCTGAAGGAAATTCCGGGGAATGAAGTCCCATTCATGTGAAAGAGCAGCTTCGAGCAGTTGCAAATTAGCTGGAGAACCTTGCCTGTGGACTCTGCGTCCAAGCTCGTCCCACAGATGTTCTATAGAGGATATGTCTAGTGATAGGGCACACCAATCAATCGTCACAATATCCTGCTGCTGTTGGTATTGCTAAATAGACAATTATGTGTGTTCACGTGAGTTATTCTTTTGGGGAAGCTGAAAATCTTTATAATTTGCGAACGAAGGAGCAATAAATGCATGCAGAACATCATTTCGATAATATCACAACATTAACATTTCAACGGAAAACGTGACGGGGCAAGCAATGGTGAAAACTGAATACTCCCTAAATGTGAATATTGTCTCAATCAAATCGGTTATGCTGACGAACACATCAATCTGCACAGCGCTCATCGTCCACGAATCAGGGCCGTGGCGGCTATGATACAGACAGGCGGCCGCATCAGGCGGCACTGTAAGGGGACTTCATAAGGGGGCGGCATTTTTAAAGGAAGAATAGCATGTAAGGAGTGGCAATTCGAAGTCTTGCATCATACTGAGAATCTATGTGGCACTGTCCTTCGCCGAATCAACATTTGTCCATCAGCAAATGATAAGTTGAATCTGCTCTCGTCTGTGAATTTGACAGCATCCACTACAGTCTAGACCAGTGGTTCTCAACCTTTTTTGGCCCATTCCCCCCTTCACCATATTTTCAGAACGCCATTCCCCCCTTCCTATCAAAAATTTGGCCCGTTCCCCCCTTCACCGTATTTTCAGAACGTCATTCCCCCCCCCCTTTCATATTTCCTATAAAAAAATCTCCCCACCCCTACACAGTATATGTAAAAATGGAAGGTAAATGTAATAGCATATACTAAAACAAGTCTAGACTTCCACATAAAACATGATTTGTGGGTCTACTTACTTTATAAAATGAGGTTTAGAAGGACGAGATATACATAACTGTCAAGTATGAAGGGAAAAACTATGTCAAGTAATCGGTTCTTGTATTAACACGATCTTGAAATGGTCTTCATTCCCCCTGGAAACCCTGAAATGCCCCCCTGGGGGGTAATTCCCCACCGGTTGAGAACCACTGGTCTAGACCATCTGACATGTTGCTGTGCCTATTGCAAGTGCTGCTGGCGATGTCCGTGAGCCAAGTGTTGTTCCAATATAGGAAGTCTTGAAGTATGACCTGCATCTCCGCTTAGTCATGTGACTGTCATTCAAGAGACTTGCCCACATCTACCCACTATTGCTGTTGCTGTTTTACTTTCCGGGAGAATACGATTCCTTAAGATACTCGGCACAATATGACGATCTTGTCCTGGGGCAGTAACTCATGGTTGGCCACTCCGAAATCTATCCCGGGCACTGCAGTAGTTCCGTAACGTTCACTGAGAACGTACAACAGTGATGTCGTGGCAATTCATCCTTCTAGCAATGGTCATCGAGCTCATTCCTGGTCTCCAACATACCAATGGCTTGTTGGCGCTTGTTTTCATTTAGTGGTGGCATTTCAAGTGCATGTACGGTTGTTTTGTCTTAATAGCCATTTTATACCAAGGATATTGCAGCAACGCGTACTTATTTTCAGGGTTATAGCTGTTGTAAATCGTGTTGCACGTGTAATTTGCATTGTTTTCATGATAACTTGTATATAAACCCGTAGGTTGAATCATGTACTTTCCTTTCTAGCAGCCATTCGCTCTCTACCTCATGACAAACACGGGGAAAACCAATTCCGAGACTTTGTTCCAGCTTTTCGCCATCAGCAAATATAGTAGTGGTGCGTTTTTAATATGCTTGAGTATATTTAATACCAACAGACATTTTATGAATAATGTGGTTAGTATTCGGCATGCCGACTTTACTCCGCAAGACATTTCCCCGTGCCCAGCTTAGGCTGGGTTGGTGTAGTAGCGAGGCCAGGTTTAAACATTTTTCTTGATGTAGATTTGAACCCATAACCAGACAGCTGCCAAGAGATCAACTAGTCACTACACTCCCAGAGCTCTCCGCAGTCTCAGCGTAACGACCTGGTATTGCATTGGACGTTGGCGAAAAGCTACATCGTTCCTAGGCTGATGGATACGAATGTCTTGCATGCTGTTGTATTCAACACCTGGGGCTCTCTTTGGCAGAGTGATTAAACCTCCTACCTCGCTCCGAAGTTTGTGGGTTCGATTCCGGACTTCGTCAATCGGTTCAAGGGCGCAGTTTTCTCTGACACTCCTGAGTGTCGTAGTTAGAGCTATAAAATGTCTTAAAAGCCAGTTCGAGTTTTATTTTTAGTCACATTATTCATACATTCAAATGAGACAGTCCTTCAAGAGGCACATGTACAATTTGATTGATTGGAGAAATCAGACGTAAACAGTCAAGATTCTGTGGCCGGGTTACGAGGAGAAATTGACTGGAAAATGTAGTGACATCAAGCTAGATGGGAAGAGAGTAAGAGGAAGACAAAGGAATAAATACCTTGATGGTCTAGCAGCATGGTATTGTCAAGAAACTAATACGAGGGGAAGTCAATAAGTATGTTACAAATGGCTGTACAAAAATAACTAAATATGATAACAACTTGAAACCTGTTTATTTTTATACATGCTTTGTCACTTTATTTCTCAACATAATTTCCACCAGCATTTATGCACTTATCCCATCGTTTTATCAGTCCTCCCAAACTGGTTGCATAGAAATGTGTGCTCTATTTTCTAAACAACGTTTCCACTTGACATTCAATTTCGGCGTCATTCACGAAATGTCACCCGCCAAGGTGGGTTTTCAGTGGACCAAAACTGGTGGAAATCGCTATGGGCTAAGTCGGGGCTGTAATCTGGATGTTCCAGAACTTCCTACCTTAGTTGGTTAATTTTCTCCTGAGTTAATCGAGCCGTATATGGTATGGCATTGTCATGAAGAAGCAACACTCCTCAAGTCAGCAGTCATGGATGTTTTCTTCGTATTGCATCATAAAGCATCTATAGAACTTCACAGTACGATTCAGAATTCACATTGCCACCTTTCTTCCTGAAATTGGTTAAAAACACTCCTCCACCAGCTGCACGGATGCTTCTGTTGCCATCACAACAGGACGACCAGATTGGATTTCATCAACAATATTAGAGCGTCTAGGAGAACATTTTTCTTCCCAGCTATGCACCGCTTTACGGGACAAACATTTGTCAGCATAAACAGGCATAATTTCTTTATGAATGTCCTTTGCAGGCAGTCCTTTTGCCCACATAAAAAAAACGCACAACAGCACGTTACTCTTGGTTGCACACACTGTAAGAACAGTCGCCATTTTGTTTATGCTCTGCGCATGCGCATGACACACCTAGCGCCACCTGACGAACGGGAATGTAAAGTTTGATGTTGCTGTCACCTAATGACACCTGTAGAAAACACCAACTACATTTACCTGCCATCCCACAGAATTGTGTGACCTACTTATTGGCTCGCACGCGTACATACCTGATACGATACTCTGGTGACCGTGTGATATGGCGAACCATGACTGCCCACGCCTGTCGGTTTGGCACTTGATGATGCTGATTCATACATTAGAATGCATACGATTGTTTAAACATGCCTCTAACACTTTCCGCTGAAGGAACAGTGTAATGCCGGGGATAATGCAATGTAATCATTGTATTGACAAACAACGCAGACAAGTTATATTTCACTCAGCTGGTTATAGCGTTGCACGATTTTAACAATAATAGCAATAAATAAGACTGAGGGAAATTTATTATTAATACACCTATAAGGCTGACATAAATAAATTAAATAAAAAGAATAAAATAAACTCTATCACAGAGCAGAATTTTGTAAACAATCACAGACGATGTGTAACGTATCAGTAGCGATGAAGAGTGAAATGGGCAATGTGGTTTAGAGCAGTTTACACACATGGAACGTCACGGAGAATGGACAAACATTTGTTTCTCAGAGTGCCAAGAGGCTCTACAATTTTGTACTTTCACTTTTATCTTTTCTAGAATTCTCAGTAAGGTGTGGAGTGCTTTATGGCGGAGAATAAAATAAAACCCTAACCTGTACAGTTCGCGGCGACTGCACTAGCCAAGCGGCCTTATTTTCTCAGGCTCAAGACCCCCCCCCCCCCCCCCCCCGGTCATGCACCGAAAGGTACTATATTGGCAGTAAATGACAATTTTTTTTTTTTACTTTTACTTTTACTGTCTTTGTCGACTCCATAGTCATAGCTCATATTGAGTACAGTGCACTTGGGACTGGAACGCTGCAATTTAGTTGAAGTAGCAATGTTGTAGCTGTAACTGAGAAAAAGGTATGTTGGCCGAAGTCCAACCTCTAGTAAAGTTGTTCATGGTGGTAAAAGCCATCTTGTGTGGACCACGCTCTGCAGCAGAGATGGGGTGAGGGTTGGAGAGCGAAAGCTCACAAACAAGTAGTCCATAGAAAGAGCTGGCGTCCCAGGGTCCAGTGGAAGTGTGGCTCTTTGAGCAATAATGGGATACGAAGAAGGCAACCTTCGGTAATGAAGTTTGCTTGTGAATAGCTAACCACCAATGTGGAGGCGACGACAGAGGGGAATGGCCGTGGAATAAACTAGGCTTCTCACCACCGAAATTGCTGTGAGATGAGTGAGAGCAAGACGCACCTGGTGTCTAATTTCTTCTCCCCTAGGGCGGAGAGGCCTATGAGCAGGAATAATGTTCATTTGTGGGACATGTGGAACAACGTATCGAACGTCTCAACACTTGAACAATGCAGAAGAACAGATAGACAATCATGGTCTAGAGAGATTGATTGATTCATTGATTTAGGAATCGACATCACAGCATTCGGGGCATTCCCATAAGTGCTCCGTCCCCATCCTCAGCAGCCAGCGAAGAGTTCCAACACTAATAGTACCAGTAGCAATCTGATTATAAGTCCGTCTCGCCTTTCCTCTGAGCGTTAAGCGTCGGCCAGATCCCTTCGTCACTTCTCGTTGTCTCATTCTTGACAGACCATGGTAATCCATTTGCTCCTCCGAGGTGTGCACGTGCTCCCACAAGGCCGCAACCACGTCTGCCTTGTCATGTATCAATACTCCACCAAGTTCTGCAAAGCCAGCCAATCTGTCCGCCTGTTCATTTTCCAGCACACCGGCATGCCCCGGAGAAAAGATCCAGGCGATGCTTGTCACCCGTGACCTCCGAAGCGAAGCAAGCCACTCCGCACGAAGTCTGCCCGTCCTCGCCCTCGTCAGCATGCTTTCTGAGTCAGTTACAATCACGATGAGTGTGTGTGTCGTATTCTCCATCCAGCGGAGAGCCGCAGTGACTGCCTCCTCTTACATTCTTAAGCTGGATGTTGTGGTATCATATGCCAAACTCTCCTGCCCCAAACATCGACCACTAGCTTTGGCTATGAACCCCCAGCCACTTCTCTCACCTCTTGACACCGAACCATCTGTGTAGATAATCACACCACCCGAGTGAGCATTGTCCTGAATTAGTTGCTGGATTTCCACTTCCGTGGCCCCTGCTGGCCACTCCCTGCACTCCCGGCTTAATGTGGTTATAACTCTGCACAAGTCTGACTGCTCTGCTGGCACTCTGACCCACTCCTATCCACGCCTAATGTTCTCCAAGGGGCAGACCTGTCTGATCGTATCCTCCGCCTGAGCCATCCATGATTTCCCTCTTATCAGTCGCTGACCCTTAACTGCGTCCAGCGCCTCATGCAGTGGGTGGTCTGTGTCTGCAGCTACTCTGATGTATGCCTTCGCCTGCATCACCTTGAGCCTACCAGCAACAGTCGGCAGACCAAGGATGTAACGCATACACACTACTGGGGTGTCTCTAGTGCATCCCAGAATGACCCGCATAGCTTCGTTCTGTATGCGCTCTAACTTTACCAGCTGACTCTCTGAGACAGTGAGCAGACCTAATCCATAATCAATTACTGAGAGGATCAAGTGCTGGTATAGTGTGAAAAGCATTCTCTGCTCTGTGTCCATTGCAGCCATAGTTTTAAGTGCATTGAGTCCCTTTTGAGATCTTGTCACGACCGTCTCCACATGGTCCTTGAAGGATAGGCTCCTGTCAAATGTGATCCCCACATACTTCAGTTTGTTCTCTCTGCTGACATTTCTACCATCCATCGCGAGGCTTGGGACATCAGCTCTTACAATCCTGTTGTCCAGAGAGCACCACAAAACAGCCGCCTTTTCCGGGTGGATGACAGCACTCATTTCTGTGCACCAGTCAATCACTTTATCTACTGTCGCCTGTAACTCCTGGGCTGTTTGCTCCCTATCTCTCCCTTCCCTGCCTATATGCAAGAATATCATCTGCAAATGTTAGTATTCTTCCAACCCCTGGTGCTTCTAGGTTTGCAATCTTGCTCGTATACACATTAAAGAGCACCGGTGAGACTGCAGATCCCTGTGGCAGTCCCGGGGTTAACATATGTGGCTCTGAGGTCCATGCACCCAGACGGAGAGCAACCCGACGAGAGTGCAGGACGGCCGCTATCCAGTTCACCAACCAGGGATTGACCCCCTTCTCCATCAGTGCGGTCATCAAAATATCATATCGAACTCTATTGTACGCATCCTCGAGATCAAGCGCCACCGCCATCATTCCCTGTCTACTCTGGAACCCCTCATAACATCAAAGGCAAAAGTGGCTGCATTTGACCAGGTATCTTCTCCCGGCCTGTAGCTCCCCAGGCCTCTTGGAAGAAGCTTTCCCCTCTCCAAATAATCCTGCAGCTTAAAAGCGACTATCTTCTCTAAAACCTTCCCAAATGTATTTTGAAGGGTGACGATCCTAAAGCCTAGAGAGAATGCGGCAGCAGGGGGTGGTCAGAGGAGTTGGTAGACAGTCGCCACTCACAGGCAAAGTACGATGGACATATAATCAGATTACAACGGGAAACATTAGTATTGGAACTCTACGCTGGCTGTTGAAGATGATGGTTGAGCATTTATGGGAATTCCCCGAATGCAATGATGTCGTTTCTTGACTCAACTCATTCAGGAGAAAGACTCAATAGTGTGCTACATTGTGCTATAAAAACGCATTATAACTACAACCCACGGCAGCTGCGAATGTAACTGATCAGATAAATTCGCACAGTATGTGTTCGTCCACAGTGGATGCATGTGAACACATGGTCATTTTCACCATCACACACTATCTTACGTCTCCCGCGCTCAGCGTGTGACTCAGCCCACCTAACAAAACACCTATGCCCTTAGACAACATTAGAAGAACGGCGCAAGGACCATTGCATGTACCTGGAGCATACGGGTCAATTTGTTTAATCGTCTGCACTATTTTCTCACAAAGATCGCCTACTGACAATGCCATATATCATTTGTTGCCCATTATTACACACTAGCTGAATAGTTTACAATGAATTGAGAGATATTCGAAGTATGTTTACTGTGTGCATTTTTATAATACATTCACTAACTACTTTTTTGTTGAATTTGAAATCTATTATTCAGTATTGCATATTACCAATATGTTTTATTACAGGAGCATAATTATAGCTTTGTTGGTTGCTCGTTAAAATTGCATCACCCATATACAGCTTACTGTTTAAACATTAAAGCAAGACGGATATGTATGTAATTATATCGCAACGGGCACCATTAGTATTGAAACTCTTCACTGGCTGTTGAAGATGAAAACTGAACGCTTACGGGAGTGTCCCAAGTACAATAATGTCGGTTATTGACCCAACTCAACTGTTTAAACATATTTATTTTTGGGATTGATATTCTGGAGTTCAAATAGTGTTGTTAAAGCAGTAAAGGCCGTTAAACGCCGTTTATTGCGCATTGCGCCTATTGTTGTAGATGCATATTTTTATTGACCAATAGGTGCTCGTGGAGCAATGTCAGTATCACGCTGGTCGCCATCACTTCCTTAGACATGTTCTGATACCTAATTTAGGGCTGAAAAGACCTGGGAGACAAGGTTAATTTTAAAGATCCCTCTCGATACGTATTCGACCTCATGTCCATTTGGCCGGTAGGCAAGAGTCGAACTACTGCTCAGTTCCTTATATCGTAATATTTGTAATTTTTCGAAGAGTATAAATTAATGAGGAATTAAATAATAAACTCCACCTAATAATAGTCTTCACCTTGCCGTAGTGGTGGTGGTGGGGGGGGGGGCGCTTGCGTGTCTCAAATGACCCCAAGAGCTATGCCCACGGAAGCACAACTATGTGTCGGACAGGACTTGGGTTAGGGACCAGACCAAGAGATAAACAACCTGCTGCTCCGCAGGCAGAATGAGGATAGCAGTCAAAAGTTCAATCAGGCGCACGAAGGCAGTAATTCTTGGTCCGGATACACACTCTAGCCGGCTTCCTGGCCTAGAGGTTAGCGACTTTTCTCCGTAATCTCGTATACTCTCGAAAGTAACGTGACGACGGTGAGAATCAGCAGTGGTTCGAATCGCGTCGGTAACTTAAGGGGTATGTGAGCCGGCCGCTCAGATAGCAATGGCAAACTACTGAGCGTATTCTTGCCAAGAAATCAACAATCAGCTGAAAGATGCTGATGTTGACAGCAATGTCCTGTAAAGGATATGCAAACAAAACACATACTCTAACGTAGCCTAACTGCGCTGCCCGGGCAAAATTTCGAGTTAAAAAATCTACCCAAAGTATTTTCAGGATCCTCTCCGGTGCTATGGAGTTCGTGCACTGAGCTGAGTTTCTCTATATTCAGATTTGAGATAGGAGGAAAACGGAGCACTTATGGGTTGCACCCGTGTGCCGTGATGTTCATCCATCGACTAAACTAAACTAAACTAAACACATACTATAAGGCTCTCAGCTAAGGGATATGGCTGAACGCCTCTAAGCTGTAAACCCTCGGATGTGAGAGCCGGGCCGATACTCACCTACTGCAAAATTGAGGTGAGATGCTGAGCACGCTACATGCTCAGTTCAGATACTTGCTCGAAGGCTCTCAGCTGGGGGATATGAGGGATCCCCGAATGAAAGGGCCTGGCCGTGTCTCACTCACTGATGCATATAGGTAAGATGCTGAGCCGGCAGCACATGTAGCCTACCTCGTGAGCGGTACTTAAGGCGGCAAAGCGGTCCAGTCGCACGAAAGGTTACGATGAAAGTCTGTATCTATACTCATAGAGTGAGCGTCGTCAAACGTGGGGAAAAGTCTCTCAAAAACACAAAATGGAACGCTTGTCTAGCGAATCCATTAAGTGGAAGTCCGACGCGAAAGCTTTATAAGTGAATGTCGTCCGCAGACTGTCCGTCTCTGGTTGTGTGGGGAGCAACTAGTGTCAAAACGAAATGTCCAATACATGGAAGTGAGGAATTAAAGCAGCCATGAGCAGGATGTGGCGATCCCTCGGATGAGCCCTGTCTCAGAGCACTATGTGCCGGCTCTGTAATTATGGAAGCCTCCTTGGATAGCGGCGAATGCCCATGGTCTGCCCCTGCCTTTCCTTGAGGGCTGACCGTGATGTATTTGACCGTTCAACCTTGACTAGCTGAGATGTGAGCGACACCACAAAAAATGTCTCTCGAAACCTCCAGGACGATTAACCTGATCAAAAACGCCCGCCGAAGACGGATGTGCAGACCTAAGTGTGGCAAAATAAAACTGGCACAACGCAAAAACGTCCCCGTGAAATGTATCACGTGCCCGGAACAGCTCTGATTATCTAGTTTTTCGAATGTCCTTGTGACCGGAACAACGAACGAACGAACGAACGAAAGTCTTTATTTTCAAAGGGTTAAGAATTGGGCACGCAGGCCCGTCTGACATTCTGCCTTCTTCTCTATTTCCTCGCATACATTCTTTTATTCAACATCACTTATAGAGCATATTTTGACAACAAAGAACAATAGCATTAAAACGCATGAAAAATAATAAATAACAAATGACTCACTGAGACTAATGTTTAACATGGGCATTATAAATACCTACGGAGGGTGTAACGTGCCATACCTATGGGAATGTTTTTTGGGTAGTTGTCGTTTGGGATAAGTTACACTTATTATTGTCTTTTTGTGTTTTTGTTTATGGGAGCAAGGAGTCTGTACTGAGGTAGTGTTCAAACAGGTTGCGAATGTATGTATAATGATTTGTGGTGTCTTTGATTTCTTGTGGAAGATTCTTCCACAACTGAGCGGCAGAGTATGCTAAGCTTGTTTTATATAAGTCTATCCTAGGTTTAGGGACATGAAGTATATTTAGTCGTTCGCTATGTCTTGCGTTATATTTAAACAATGGCCAAAGGTAGCTTGGAGCGTTTTAAAATAGGATTGTGTGAATTAGTTTGGCCTTATTAAAAAGTAGGCGTTTGTGGAGTGGCAGTAACCGAAGACGTTTATGTAGGTTAGAATTGTCGGTAATGTTTTCACCATTAATTAAACGCACTGCCATTTTCTGGAGCGAATATAGACGTTTTGTTATTGATTTGGAGCATCCATCCCAGATTGTGGAGCGGTAATCAATATGTGTTTGTATATGGAAAGTATAGAATATCTTTCTTGTGTTTTCGTCAAGGAAAGTTTTAATTTTTGCAAGTTGGTATACTTTTTTTGGCTATTTGTTTAACGATAATATTAACATGTGAGTTAACGGTTGGATTTTGATCTATGATAAGACCCAGTGCGTAGTGCTCGGCTACACTTTCTATTGGCATGCTACGAATGTGCAGCTGTAGAGTTCTCTGTGAGTTTAGCGTGTGAAGTCTTTGCCTGGTTCCATTTAACATAGACTTTGATTTAGAAATGTTAATTTGCATGCGGTTTGCATGACTCCAGTTAACTACACTATTTATTTCCTGTTGCAAGGATAATTCTAGCACATAATGATCAATAGCGTTTGTACATACTGTGCAGTCATCTGAAAATAGATCACAGGACGACGACAGATTTAAGGGAAGATCATTTATATAAATGGCAAATAACAGAGGGCCAGGAATAGACCCCTGATGTACTTCAATATTAATGGAAATGGCTTGAGATAAAGATTTATTGTGTGATACTACTTGTTTTCTGTCTAATAAAAATGATTTTTTATTAATGTCACTATATTAAAGCTTACTTTCATTGTTTCTAGTTTTTTTTAAAAATTAGAATAGTATAATCTATCATATCGAATGTTTTTCTAACGTCTATAAACACCGCTCCACATAGAGTATTGTTGTTAATATGTTGATGCCAGTTTTCTATTATGTTTGTTAGGGCCGTATGACAAGAATGTTTTGGCCGAAATCCTGACTGACTGTCAACTATTAGTTTATGGCGAACTAAGTGCTCTAGTGTTGTTTTGTGGGTGTGCTTTTCTAGCGGTTTGGATAGTGAGGATAATATGGAAATTGGCCTATAATTATTCATGAGACGATCGTCTAGAGAACCAGCTTTTAAATGAGGATACACTTTAGCGATTTTAAAGGCTGATAGGAAGTGACCTTTAGTGAGACATTGATTACATATAAAAGTTAGTGACTCGCAGATCGCCGGTGCAGCATGACGAAGGATCCGATTACTGATTCTATCTAATCCTGATGAGTTATTGTTTTTTAGATTACTGAGATGAGTAAATACTTCAGTGGTAGTCATTAGTGGTATGTTGGAGGGAATGTCTCTGTAGCATTTGTTCTCACATAATGATGATAATAAAGATATGTCATGAGGCGCATCTGGTATCCTTCGGTTGTTTTATGTCGGACTGAAAGAATCTACTGAATTGATCGCATGTAACCTGATTTGATGGCAATGAATATGATGATTTGTGTTTGTTTGTCAAGGTATTAATTGCTTTCCATATATCTTTAGTGTTGGTTTTATCTATTATTAAGTTCTTAAAATAATTTTTCTTTTCCTTTCGAATAACATATTGAACTTTGTTTCTCAGACTACGGTACATAGTTAGATCTCTATTTTTATGTACCTTGTCCCGGTCTCTCATAAGTTCAACTACCTCCTATGTGATCCACGGGGGCTTAGTGTGATGTTTAACACGAACTTCCTTAAATGGAACATCTTATCAAATATACTTATGAAGGTCTTCAGCCAGTGGTCCAGAGCATCGTCTGGGTGAGGAAGCTGGTAAACATAGTCCAAAGATGAGTTTAGCAAGTCTTGTAAAAAGACGTCTCGATTGAAATTTTTGTAATTTCTTTATTTTATACTTATATATTTGTGTTTTGAGGTTTTGGTGCCTCTTTTCGACCACGTGCAACATACTGGGTAGTGATCGCTCATTGCATTAATAGGTACAGTACATTATGTGATGTTGTCAGCACACGTAGTATAAATATGATCTATAAGTGTTGCAGATGATTTAGTTATTCTAGTGGCTTGTTTGACTAACTGTTGAAAGTTATATGTCTGTATTATATTTTCCCATGTTTTGTTTGATTTGTTTGTGTCTATGTTGAAGTCCCCTAGCAGTATTATTTCTCTCGCATTACTAAAGACTACATCCATCATAGCGGTGAATTTTTCATACCAGATATTTCCTGCACTGGGGTTTCGATAAAGATAGCCAACTACTAGCGGTGTGCGATTTTGAAGTTTAACCTCAAGACATACACATTAAATCTCACAGGTTTCAAAATCTAGCCTGCGGTGGGCGTTAAGCGAGTTAGAAATATAAACTGCAATACCCGTCTCTTGTTTCTGATAGGCATCTCTTCTAATGGTTTTATAACCTCTGATAGCAATGTCATGATCTGAGATGTTACCATTTAATTGACTTTCGCTAACGCCGAATATGTGAAAATTTTGATTAAGTATAAGTGATAGTTCGGGCAGCTTCCCTAATAGATGGCAGATGTTTACATGCCTTATTCTGAGCCCATTATTACTGAGTCAGTGTTCGTATTTATTAGGCATTTCAACAATGCGTAATCATAAGTTTAAAAGCAAAAAAGACCACAAAACAAAAAAACACACACACACACAAAGTTAATACATCTTATGTCCCTTATTACAATACACACTCTAAAGTACAGAGAAACAGTAATATCTCTGTCATTATATAAAAATACGTACACAGATCCGTAAGGAAGAACAGTGAAGACTCCCTCACTCACAGTAAAAACACAATTAAAAGTTTTATAAAAGCTATACAGATAAGTACTATCAATTAATATAAAGTCAAAACAAGTCAATATTTGTGGTTACATATAACCTAATACGTTACTAGATCAAGTAATAATCAAATATGCGGATAAACGTTCTAGGAGATGCTCTTTCTTGTACCGCGATCTGGTGTAGCTTTGTGCTAAGTTCCTAGTAAATACCAGGTTGTGTTGGTTGTTTGTACAGCGACATTATAAGTGCTTGACGAAGTGTAGCTGGGCTATAACGTGCGAGGTGCAACCATTCTGGGTTACAATGAAATGGGTACTGTTGACATTTCATGTGTATGTAATTACTACCAACTACAGCCTCTGGTTGGTGGCTAACAGGAGGTTGTGGTGGCACGTCGTTGTTGCTGAGAGTTGGTTCCTTTCTGGGGAGAGTAGCAAAAATATCTTCATAATTATTACCCTCCTGAGTGAAAAACGACGTATTGTACGGACTTGGTGTGGTGGAAGTGTCCCGCCTGGCTTGAATTTCAGGTGCAGTAGTTATGAGTGATCTGCGAACTTCTGGCCTACTGGTACTTGATGTGACGGGAGTATGTCGTATGGCTTGAGTTTCAGGTGGAGTAGCTAAAAGTTTCCGGCGCGATCTTGTATTGGATATTTGGTGTGTCCGTTCTGGATATTTGATATTTTTGGCGAGCAAGCTGGTGCCCAATGTAGACAAATCTAATTGGTGACAGCTCTAACTAGCTAGTTTTCCGAATGCCGTCGTGCCCGGAACAGCTCTGACTATCTAGTTTTCCGAATGATCTTGTGTCCGGAAAAGCTCTGACTAGCTAGCTTTCCGAATGTCCGTCGTGTCCGGAACAGCTCTGACTATATATGTCTTCCGGCACAACGAATAGCACGTGTCCGAATCGAAAGCTCGCTGAGTGGATATTGTCTGCAGACCGGCCTTGTTTGTGCGGGTAGCGGCCCGGAGCGAACGAAAGGCCCAATATATTGAAGTGAGGAATTACAGCAGCCATGAGCAGAAGGTGGCGATTCCCTCGGTGAGACCAGCACCAGAGCGCTATGTGTCGGTTCTGCAACTATGGAAGCCTCCCTTGGATGGCGGATAATGCTCATGGACTCTCCCTGCCTTCCATTGAGGGCTGATCGTGAAGTATTCGATCGTTCTAGCTTGACCAGCTGGGATGTGGACGGCACCACAAAAGTGAGAGTTCCCCGAAATGCTAACTAGTCAAAAACGCACGCAAACGTCGGATGTGTTGGCCTAAGAGTCTAGGCCCAAGGGTGCATTACAATACACCGCAATTCTATCTGGAAAAAACACTCCGGATGAACGCAAAAGAAAAAGAAGTATTCCATTACAGTATATCCACAAGTCATTTTTATGCAACTGGGTGTTTGTGGTGAAAAAGTTTCACTATATATCGATTTGAACAGGTAATATTGAATATCAAGAAAACAGTAACAATGGTAATATCAAAGAAAATGGTGACACCAAAATGTGACATAGAAATAGAAGGACAAATCCTTAACCAAGTGGATAACTTAGATACCTAGGGGCATTTATAACATCAGATGGAAGGTGTACAACAGAGATTAGGAGCAGAATAGGGCAGGCAAAAGCCGCATTTCAGAAACTGAAGAGTATCTTATGCTATAAGTCACTATCACTGAATGTAAGAAAGAGAGTGCTGAAATGCTATGTAGAACCAGTTTTGCTGTATGGCAGTGAATCTTGGAATGTAAATGAACAAAGTAAGAAGAAATTAGAAGCAACAGAGATGTGGTTCCTGAGACGAATGTTGCGAATTCCTTGGACTGCCAGAGTAACTAACGATGACTGCCTGAAACAGGCTAATGAAACGAGAACATTATATAAAACAATAAGACAGAGACAAACATCTTTCTTCGGTCACGTGATGAGAAGCGAGGCATTGGAGAACATCGTTACAACTGGAAAGATCGAGGGGAAGAGAGGCAGAGGCAGACCAAGAGAAATGATGCTGGATGGATTGAGACGGTGGCATGGAGGAATATCAGCAGCAGAGTTGATCCAGAAATCCGAAGACCGAGATCTGTGGAGAGCCATGAACGCCTACGCCAGCTGGCACGGAACTTGATGATGATGAATATTAAATGACTGTTACATGGTCAACATTTACTTCCAAATATCAGTTTTCGTAAAGACGATTTTTGATGGTGTACATTACCATTTAAACGTATCTATGCATCATTCCTTCTACTCTAACGCCACGTTCTCGGGTCGTGCTTGGTTAATTGCAATTGTGAGCCCAATGGCTGACTCGTGGCCTCAGCAGACTCATAACGACGAGATCCAAGACACTGTGGCTTGATAACCACGCAAGATAATTGGAAATGTTCACCGCACGTAAAGTATCCATATCTGTTGACCCACATGCTTATGTACATGATCTGTGGACAAGTTTCTCTTCCGACATTTGATCTCCTTAATGTCCGCTTTTAAATACTATGGCTGTATATAGAATTTTATCAGTGTGAATGGTGTATTCATATAATTAGCAGGAGACTTATTGTCATTCACGGTGAGTTATTAGAGAATAGTTGTGAAATTAGAAGAATGTCTAAGCAATCTATGTGATCCGACTACTGTTTTTACCATGTTCCCTTTTCTGGAACCACCTTCGTCATGATACAACTGTAGTTCGTTCTCATACGAATGACACATTCTTGAGGTGTTGGCATAATAAAGTTAATAAACCAACTCCTTTTTCTTTACTGGGTTTTCTTTGTGAAACGTTCACGCATTTATCAGTAACAGTTTTAGAGGCAAGGTCGATCGAGAACACGCAATTGTTGGAATAACATTGAACCTTTACCTTTACAAGTGGGGTTAGAACACAAAATTAACGTGTTAGTTAGCGAGATATCATTTACCCCCATATTTTTGTGATTGTAGATACATAATCGTGTGTAATGACGAACCGTTACCGCAAACGGCCATCGGCAGGGCAAACGAATATCACAATGGTAATGAGGTGCGCGGTAAATATACTCATTCACATCCTTGTAACAATATATGATTTGTGTCGACAATAATCAGTGTTATTCTCGTATTTCTCATCTTCACGGTGCTGTTGCAGAATCAGTCATACATTACAAATTATTTACTCTGGCCGAATCCAACATTAAATTCGTGTATAGAATGTAATTATCCATAAGATTGTGTCGCTACTGTCTTTAACGATCTGCACTCAGCTCCCACCGCCAGGGGCTATCTGACAGTTTTGTGTTTGGATCGTATCTGGAAATAAATGAAGTATATTTTTTAATAATATATACACTTCATCTACACATAGTTTCAAGTAATAATTTATTATGACATAGACTGTGGTAGCGGCAGTGCCATGCAATCTTGCCTGGGCGCGCCCCGTTGTTCTAGCGCTCTCCCTTTCGAGGCGGAAATAATTGTAGTATTTCGGGGAAACAATGTCGACCTATTCTAAAGCCAGGTAAGAGGAATGTCATGGGGAGTAAAAGCAACTGGCGTGATATTTACTATAGTACCAATCGAGTGCCGACTGATCTATACAATTGTCATAGTCGCATTATTTTCTCAACCCACTTCAAGACGAGGACACGCTAATGTTAGAGAGAAAATACAAACAGCTAGGTATGTGTAGCTCCTGTGGAAAGATGAGACATACTAAACACGGACACGATGTACATACCTTACATCGGACTCCATACAGGTGAAAATAAATCAGAGACTTAAAAAGAGACATTCACGATAGTCTCCGTGGCAAAGTGGTCAAGCCGTCTGCCTCCCGCTCTGAAACGAAGGTTGTGGGTTTGATTCCCGGATACGTCTTTCGGTTCACAAGAACATTTTTCTTGGAGGCTCCTGATGGTCGTCGCTGGAGCTACGAGTTCGTGCTTTGTGCGGCCGCCCTGCAGACAGAGACCGAGCCTTATGGGATAAAACCGGTGCAATGAAGTCGATCCTCTCGACTGTCAAGACTTTTCTATTTATCAGAGAGTAAAAATCCCCCCCCCCCCAAAAAAAAAAAAATAGACAATTCAAGAAATATATTAGAATAAAATAATGAAATAAACTAGTACACATTAATCGAAGTTTCGATTATATATATCTTCATCAGGGACGGGACAACACAAACAGATCTGAAGAAAAAGACAACACAGAATTGTAAAATAATTTTAAAACACAACTACTTCAAAAGTTCAGTTCGGTTTTTAAAGGTCCTCTTTTTTTTTACATAGGATGACTCCAATGCAGCTTTTAAAAGTGCCAAATAAGAATTGTGTGGCCAAAGTTGTGCAAACAGTCGAATATGTAAATATAGAGAGAAATCAGCAGAGTTATACAGTGGCATCTACAATATTGTTGATTCATGCTCGATGGATGCATCCCAAAGAATTGCTTAACTGGCTTTCAATTTTACACCTAATGAAGTTGTTAGAAAAGCATGGCTTCCATGCTGTGACCCATACGTCGTCGACTCCATTGTGGTCATAAGAATTAAAATGGTTAGGGAAAGATTTGTCAGAGATTTTATTAATATCCCTAAGATGTTCCCTAAAGCGGTCGGCTAGGTGTCTACCAGTCTGTCCAATATACTTCATGTCACATAGTTTGCAAATAATAACATATATTAGGTTGTGGGATATGCATGTAGATTAGTCTTTCAAGAAAAAGATGCCTACGGGGAGAGTAATCACCGGTGTCTGAATAATGTGTGGGGCTGTCAAGCATGTCTTCTGGTGACATTTAGATGTACCCAGAAATGAAGTAAATGTAGGGAGGCTATTAGATAAGAGTCGCAAATTTACGGGAACCTATTCTGATGTTTTACAAGTATCATTTGTTACAGAAATCAAGTTACATTTAATATTTTAAATACATAAATAAAGTTAATTATTGATGTGATTAATTGAATTCCCCTATTTAGCAAGACTGACTCCTTGGCGAAGGTGTTACGGACGCGATTGGTAACCCCATAACACGGGTTCGAAACACAGCGGTGCTGGTCTTTTTTTTCGAAAATGGTATAAGTGCCGGTCGTTCAGAAAGCAATGGCAAACTACTGAACGTAAACCTTGCCCAGGAATCACAAACAGCCAAAAAGCTGGAGTTGACTGCTACGTCCTGTGAAGGACATGCAACTAAATTTTTAATTTTAATTTAGCAACTGGCATATAAAACACAATCTCCAATACATAATAACGGCTATCATATTGTCAAATCACTGTGTACTGTTTTGCTATTTACAATAGAACATCATGTTGTTCTGTTTATACAAAATGATTTATTTACAGTTAACGGCTGTTGGTTAACATGACACATTGTACATTTGTAATCGGAAAGTAGCAGCGGAAATCCCAAAATATAGTGTCCATGGACGCTTCGGCAAGTTAGGGAAACATAATTCAAACTTGATGTTTTATGGTGTCTTTTGGTGTTTTCATACTTCTACCACAAAATATCGTGCACCAGATTGGAAAAATATCCTCTAATTAATTTACTGAGTCATGAGATAAAAATACTAATGTGAATTATAATGAGAAGAATGCGAACTAAAATAAAACCAGGAATTGAGGATAAGTATTTATGTATTTATTTATAAGTGAATTTGTGGATCGTAGAGGCACACACAACTCTACATTGTGGAACTCAAAGGCACACACAACGCTACAGACATCTTGAGAACGTGAAATGAACAGAGATCTATATCTTAGATTTATTGACTAAATTAAACCATGTGAACTTAAAAAACAAAAATAAAAAATAAATAATGACAAAGCTGGACATTTAAAACATCGATAGTAAACATCGGATAGTAATTATAGTAATAGTAACGTATTGGTAATAAAAAGAAACCACACGGATTGACAACCAATTGGAAACGTGACAACACATTAAACAATGTATTAGACGTGGGTGTTTACTATCACACGATCTGTTCAATTTGTACAGCGAAATAATAATAGGATTCATGCAAGACATGCCAGGAATACCGGTTAGTGGGCATTATGTAAGCATCGTTTAGTAGCTGAAAATAAAACGCAGTTACAGGAAATAAAAGATATAATTTCTTCATAATGACAAAGCAAAGAGCTTTAAATAAAAGAAGAAAAGAAGTAATGGCAATTAAAAAGAAACCATATAATTACATGGAACATATCTGAATCTGAATCAAGACAGTGTATTTAATTACTTGGGGACTTTAATAACAGCAGAATATGTATTAAGGAAATCACATATAAGAACAGCCCAAGCAAAAGATGAAGCATATTATCTGCTTAAGAAATATTTTTTCCCAATCCATGTGATAAAAATACTTACGAAGAGCTATATAGAGCAAATCCCCGAGGCACGGAAGCGAATCATGGGCATTTATTAGACTATGAGGAATAACATGCAAGCTATGGAGAACAAAGTGGACAGATAGAAAGAGTAATGAAGGTTTCTTGATAGAAATTAACAGTTAACTTGTAATGAGAACTGGTTGCTAGACTCAAGAAGAGGTTCGTCAACATCTTTCGAGAATATATGAAGGCAGTACATTGCGACACTCGGAAGCTGGAGAGAAGAGAGGCAGGGGTATATCAAGAGAGAAGATGGTGATTGGTTTGTCATCATGACATGGAGGAACAGCAGTGTCATAACTAATTGGCAATATACAAGACAGGGGTATGTGGAGCCACATGATCACCATCGCCACACTGCATAAAATATAAGAATATATATATATATATATTCTTATATTTTATGCAGTGTGGCGATGGTGATCATGTGGCTCCACATACCCCTGTCTTGTATATTGCCAATTAGTTATGACACTGCTGTTCCTCCATGTCATGATGACAAACCAATCACCATCTTCTCTCTTGATATACCCCTGCCTCTCTTCTCTCCAGTTACATATATATATATATATATATATATATATATATATATATATATATATATATATATATATATATATATATATATATATATATATATATATGATTTTCTACTATACGGAAAATCGACACATACGAACTCGTATATTCAATATTCTAATAGTAATATTGAATACGAGGGGATCGTTGATGCTTTTCAATTTACATTCTATATGTTATGAAGCTGCCGTAACACAGAGGAAGCACATAAGAAACATATTCAAAAGTACTAATTCATACGCATGTAACTAAAAGGAAGCATTAGAGATTATAGACCAGGAAATTCTAGTTGGCCTTCTTCCGAAGTACATTTTTTCCTACAACAAGGCACTATTGTCATCGTGGTCGTTGGTGTATATAGAAGTTTCAGATCCCGGTGTTAGCACTATAGATTTTGGTGTTGACATTGTCTAGTCTGTTGTCTTATCTCTACATCTTTCATCTCCTTCTCATGGTACTGATGAATACATGTATATTTATTTAACATGGTATTTCAATTGTATCATATTTCTCCCAACTATTCATACTTTATTCAGTAGCATACCCTAATCTCTCCAGAGAAATCTTGAGTGATGAAACCATTAATCCTCCACACGATTCGTAATTCTTCAGGTCCCATTTCTTTTGGGGCTTCAACAGTTATCTGCTTATCCGGTCTGTTGATATTTCCTCATAGGCAATCGGCCAAACAAATCCTGGACGTGTCAGACTTCCATAATAGAGCAAAGCATGTAATTGCACTCGCAAAAGTCTGGGTTATATTCATAGAACGGTTTTGATATCATAACACGCAATATATATGCGAATGGATCTTGTAGCAATAGATAGTACACAAAATTACGATCTTTGATTATCAATAAAAGATAAAAAGTGATTATGTCAAAGAGATTGATAACACCAAACTGAGTATTACAAAAGAAAGAGCAGTTCTTATGCAGGTCAATAAATTAAAATAGCAATTGGCTGGAAAATAGACGACACCGATGAATGTGACCATGGAACTGGTAAAATGACAGTTATACATTTGTTGCAAGATTGCCCTATATATGAGAACAGAAGATTGACGTGTAACCACTTCACTTGAAGACAAACTCTGTGCAGATGTCCACAAGCTGAATTTCTCCGCTGCATACTTTGGATCATTTATTTCATCCTGATGCCTGAAGCTGAAGAAACGTGTACCCAGAACACACAGGTATAAGATCTGTAGAGAGACAATAATTGCTTCGCCGTTTGACAATACACGTGATAATTATAATGTGTCTTTAGTGTCTATTTAGGAACACAGATCAATAACTGTGAATTCATTTCCCAGAACGAATTATGAGTCATGAAAAAGTTATCAGTATATTTCTTAAACTTGTTTGTCAATGATTAGTTTCATTGTACAATAAGATAAACGCTCCAATCTCATCCCACAGATTCCTTCAGGGAAATCGTAGCACATTACACGGACTCAGTAGCGCCATGGCGGATTCAAATGTGTATATACTGGACTCAGACATGCTATACATATTCGTCTGTGGATTCATCATCATCATCATCTTCCACTTCTGCCGTCAATCGTCGTGGGGAGGAATAATTTGCGCTCGATGGGCGGCACTGGATAGGGTCATTCCATGTAGATGTACAATGTCTTTGATGTCGTCAATCCATTTTCTTCTTGGACTTCCTCTTGGTCTCGTCGCTAATGATCTTTGATGTGGATTACTTTTCGAATTTTCAAATTTAGACTGGGCAGAGGCTTATTCTGCCTGCATTTATATTTTATTTTAAACTGCCAAGGAATTGTTAGCGTGCAGATGGGTCTTCTTCTGAGTTGTAAGCCCTTCCATAAAGGTTAGACGTCCGATGTAGGATCTACTTGTAGCAACCCACATAGCCCGCACTATGGAAAGAACCTGTTGTGAACCTGTCAAAAAAAAACAAAAAAAAAAACAATCGCAGTACAGTTTTGATTGGCGTTCTAGTTTTACAAGCAGATGTCATATGTATAAAAATGATAGACACCATTGAACTTGCTTTAGCATATTTACGATACATGCACAACCTTCATGTTGCTGGAATTTGTTTAAGATGCACACTCTTCATCTTACTGTAGCATATTTATGATACCCACTTTAATATTACTGTAGCACATTTAAGATACAAACTGTTGATTTTAATGTAGCATATTTAAGATAAAACTCTTTATTTAAATGTAGCATATTTAAGATACAAACTCTTCAATTTACTGTATAATATTTAAGATAAAACTCTTCATTTTACTGTAGCATATTTAAGATACAAACTCTTTATCTTACTGTACCGTATTTAAGATACAAACTATTCATCTTACTGTAGTATATTTAAGATTCGCACACTATTTAACTTCCTGAAGCATATTCAATATATATACTCTTCATTTTACTGCAGCATATTTAAGATACACATGCTTCGTCTTACTGTAGAATATTTAAGATAAAAACTCTGTAGCACATTTAAGATACACACAGTCTTCATCTTCCTAAAGTATATTTAAGATACACACTCTTCATTTTACTACAGAATATTGTAGATATACACTTTTTTAATCTTATTGTGCCATATTTCAGATACGCACACTCTTCATTACATTCATCAGCATTTATAATCTATGTGATGCTGCTTGTGTTCTCAAAATTTAAGGCTGATGATGTGCAACTGAAATCTAGCGGGAATGGAGCGAGCAAGTTCTACACCATCAGTAGTTGCCGGAGACGATATTCTTAGTTTAGATGACCAAACAACCAAAATATGTTCGTGGGTTATGTACACCGTCATATGCCAGACCATTCAAGTCTTTGGCATCGTAACAAATGTCTTCAACATCATCTGCTTCGTAAAACAAGGCCTTGGGGACCCTATCAACATTAGCTTACTAGGTAAGGATGTGATATAGTGAGCACCAGACAGTTATGAAATACTGAAATACGTACTTTAACAGCCTGCAATTATAGACTTACTTGCCATGATTACCTTTGGCGACTCGTACATCATCATTAGTATCTTCAACTTTGCCATCAAGTATCCTGGGGGGAAGTAGTTGATATTCCACAGCTGGGTGGTTGACACTGGATAGTGTAACGACTATTACAAACGCCTTTAACATCGCATCTGCACATGAAGATATGGGCAAGTACAGAATATACTGGGTGCGGCAGTAGCATGATCTCAGCATGCATCGCTTACGTGGTCGTTGGTGATATATTCGAATATGAATCGCGGCGGAATTTTTACAGTTGACCTGAGCTCTAATAACCTTACCGGCCATCAAAGACTGAACACATTCCAAGATGTGATCCCTGACATATTCATCTATAAATTCGTTTACAAGAGTGAGACTTCCATATATAATCTCAGTCACTCATTCATTCGCTCGCTCACTCACTCAGTTATTCATACTGTAACCACGAGCATGGGCCATAACGTTCTCACGATGAAAGTATCAGTAGTCCACTGCTATCTCTCCCCAGCAACAAGCAGACATGTGGGCAGTCTACCTGCTGTTCCCTCTTTTATGTTAATAGTCATAGGTTTTCTTTGCCTTCCTCGCAGGCATACTTACGTTAAGTGATGCATTCCTTTCCGCTCTGCCTTTCCTTCAGGTAAACAACTGTATTAATCATGTTATGTAGCTGGGTGGACGACAGTCAGTTTATGTTTGTTAAGGAGCATCGTTTAAATACATAATTAGCATAGCCATAAAATAAAACAATCTAACATTATCATTCGGTGTCTTGCTGGCTGGCGTGGGCGATCATGCCTCTCCACAAATTACGATCTCCGAAGCCATGGATCAATTCGTGTGTTGCCTCTCTTCCGTACCATGATACAACACTGTCAAGAAACATCTCATGTTGTCTTCCTCTGTTTCTCTTTCCTCAATTCTTTGCGGTTGTCACAACATGTTCCAATGTTTGTCTTCTCATAACGTGACCAGTAAACGACGACTAACTCTTTCTCGTGTTTGTGATAAGTTTTCTTTGCGACTCAAACTCCCTTAAAACGTTCAGATTGCTCATGTTGGCTGTCAAATTACCTTTCGACATTCTTCTATAAGATCACACCTCCAAGTCTTCCTTGGATTTTTTCGCCTCTTTACTAATTGTCCAGGATTCGCTGGCGTATGTTAAAATTGGTTCTATGTAACATGCAAGACCTCTTTGTCTAACTTTCAAGGTCAGTGAATTATTGCGCAAAACGTTCTTCATTTGATAGAATGTAGTTTTTGCTTGTCCTATTCTGCTACAGTATTGCTATCCACAACACAGACTGGCATAGAAAACATAATAGCCTCAACCAAATTGAATAGTGAAAATCACAACTTATATCTTAACATAGCAAAAACAAATAATACATACAGATAAAACCACTATGGAGAAAGAAATATATGTTAATGAGGAAAAATTGCAGTTGATGGAAAATTTGGAATATCTTGGGTCATTGATTACCAACAACAGTGACACAATGAAAGAAATTAAACGACGACTATCAATTGCTCGTCAAAGACTAAAGCAACTGAATAAATTATGGAATGGGAAAGACAGAACTACAAAAATTAGATTTTTAAGAGCATGCATCTTTCCCATTGCAACACACGCCTGTGAAACCTGGACACTTACTAAACAAGCTTAACAACGCATAAATGCCTTTGAATATAAATGTTATAGACGAGTTCTAAGAATATCTTGGGTAAAGAAAAGAACAAATGCATCCATACTTCAAGAGATGAATATTGAAGAAGGTTGGCTATTAAAGACGATAAATCAAAGAAAATTGAAATATTTTGGTCACTTGAAACGTCATGAAAGTTTGGAGAGAACAATAATGGAGAGGTATATGCCTGGGAAGAGAGGAAGAGAAAGACCAAAGAGAAGATGGGTGCAGGATGTGGCGAATGATCTCCAGATGGGTGTATCGGACCCGGGACATCTTGCTTATGATGGAGAGGTTTTCCAGAAGGTTGTTATGGGAACGAGGTTCTGCAAAGGACATGCTACTGACGGAATGAAGGAATGAATATTCTGTTCTTTATCTCAGTGATGCATCATCCATCTGATGTTATCGATGTGCCTAGATACATGTATTCCTGCACTCCCTCCTCCCCCCCCTCCCCATAACATCCTGTACTATAATTACACATTTAGGCACAATCTGTTTCTTTGATATCACCATGACATCGGTCTTTTTATTAATGAAACTAAGGTCCATTTTTTCACTTTCTACAACCACTGTATCTATAATTTCCTGTAGATCATTCTGACTTGTTGCAATCAAGACGGTGTCACCAGCATAACGTAAGTTATTCTAGTCTATATAAATATGCATTATAATTTCTGGACATTACGGGTTGATATTCATCGATATTCATTGGACCTGTATTCTGTTTATCTGTAGGTCTAGCAGTGTCAGACTTAGGATGTCTGACAACTTTGGCCTGGATAAATATAACCTTCACCCCAGCATTCGGAGAAGCGGACTTACCATTCGACGTGATGGGTGTCTTCTACTTGGTAGCCTGCATGCCACATGCCACCTTCAGCCGCATCTCAAGTTGGATCACTGCAATGATCACACTGGAGAGATGTCTGTGTATCATTGCTCCTTTAAAGGTTGGTATTTCTAGTCGTGTGCCATCATCAAGTGTAGCCTTCACAGCGAAGGTTGTAGATAACGAATCTCCACGACTTTTGCTGCCCTATCCCAGCACATTTTGCTAGGAGGTATCCTGATATCCTGGTTAAGCTCCGTGGCGAAGGTGTTACGGAAGCAGTTGGTAAGCCAGCATACCGCGTTTGAAACACAGCTGTGGGCTATTTGGCAGCAGACCTGCGTTGGTATTTACCAACTGGTGTGGGTGCCGGCCGTTCAGAAAGCAATGGCAAACTACTGAAAGTAAACTTGCTAAGAGATCACAAACAGCAAAATAAAATGCGGAGGGTGACTACGACGTCATATAAAGGATATGAGAACTAACGATTCTGACTATATCTTAATGTGGTCTGCTCATTAAACCTAGACAGTTGGCATCAAAATATGATCAGTATTGAATTTCACGGATAGCCGCTCAAGCAAGAACACAGATAAGTTAAATTAATAAATTCATGTAGTGTCTTTCGTGTATTTGTTAGTCTATTTTTGGTTTGCTTGTTCTGTGCTGACGAAGACTTTGGCCGCAACGTCCATTTTGTTTCTTGTAATCGTGCTCTAGTAAAGCTCACAATCTGCTTCTCGTTTTTCGGTGATTCATTCATTGAATTCTACCAGAACGGGTTTGTAGACGGGTATTTCCGACCACCAACATACTCGTACAGTGAACATGCAAGGTGATGGCGGCGTGTGGTGAGACAGACGTATTTCGATAAGGCTATCGGAAGGTAGATTTTACTTATCAAAGTGACGACGAGCTGGGAGAAGGTCGACTCCAAGGAGTTTCCAAGAACTGTAGTTGATTCACTTGAATCATGATTCAAACACACAGAGGCCGTGTTGTCCTGAAATAAAAGCCAACGGCTGTTTCCATTTGCTTGGTGGAGGTTACATTCATTTTCCACGTGTCAATGACTTGTTAACTGACCATATTTGCTTGATTAGTTAATTATATAATATAATAAGCGAGCTGCGGTGTGGTAAACGCTCCCAAGGCAGCCAGACGAAACGCCTTAAAGACACTCAAGATCTCACTGAAAGATTTTTTGAATTCATCATGACACTTGGGTGACGCCTGCCAGAGACTGAAATTTGTGGCGTATATCATTACGCAAGGGTGTAGTCACTTGTGAAGCAACCAGGACTGCAAGTGCTGTGAAAACAAGACTGAAAAAAAACCTGCAGGGGTGTCGTGGAATACTGAGAGTTAATGATTCCCAGATAGACGACTGTATACACCGACTAACCAGGTAGAAGAAGGGTTAACAAACGAAGCAGTAAGGGTAACCAACAACGGAGTGACCAGGCGCATGTGTTTATAGGTCAAGACACAGAAGGGGCCGCCAACAGCCCAGGTAACCTGTCGCGTGGAAAAATTGGTTTGCGACAAAGGCAGACAGCATTATTGGACAGCATATTGCGGTCTGGATGTATGAATAACGAAAAGGTTTCAGATCTGTAATTTTCCACTAACGGTGATAATGAAGTATGGACTTGAGGTGTCAAGCAAGGTCAAGGACTATGCGGCAAAAATGACCTATAAAGAGTGTCCACTTCTTTGTGAGAGTTTAGTGTGTGTTCCAAACTGAACTGAAGGAGATATGTTCCTGAGGGGGAATAGAAATACACGTCCCTAATGATGGAAAGAGGGGATAGTAGTGTGTTATTCGCTAAGTGTTTTTCGATTCCAGGAACATAGATGCCTAAATAAGGTATTAATATATTAGAGTATAGTTTTAGCATAGGAATATAGATGTGCGTGAAGTGCATTTAACATTTCTTTCTATTAGTAGGAATAGTATAGACGTTGGGTGAATCTTCTATCCTATGTCAGAGTGGGTTTTTTCGGAAGCCTTTTCATTTCGGCTGGAGGAAAAGACACTCACATAGGAGAGAAGAGGAAGCAGACACAGATCTCATTATTAAATGTATATCACACAGGTTCCCATACCAGTGCGAGACTTATCAACTAAGATATAACACAGATGGCTGTGGTCAAGATCACTCAGTGTTGATAACCCACAAGAAAGCACTTTAAAGTAATAAAGCACGACACTTGTGCATAAGAAAGGAAAGAAAAGAAGTGTCATCGTAATAAGTCAGGAGGACAGAGAACGGAAAATAGAGATCATACAAACTAAAAACAAAAGACTCAAATGACTCAGTATCGAAGAGTTGCAAGGTGCATACCAAATGCCTATACCAATTACGAACTATCCAGTGTAGAACTTTTACAGGACAAAAATAGAGAATACTAGAAACTCAATGTGTTTTCCAGGATGGATTTAAGAACGCTATAAGAAAGCAACGAACATTCAGTTTAAGCTGACAGCATATAGTGATCTGTTTAAGTACATTGATACAGTGGTGAACATTTTTTCATTAAAAACAAAAAACGGATATACCTACAGACTCAAGCAGACGGAGCATTCAGGGTGAGACCGTTCTGTTGTATCTATGTACTGTCCTGTACTTTAGCCGAGAGAAGAGACGAGAGAAGACACGGAGACTATCTATCAACATCTTATCTGGCAGCCACACTAGAAGAACATACCAACTACATAGACAATATCCATACATACACCAGACATAGTTTTATTAATAAATCTTTTATTTATTGTTGAAAGGAACTGTTGTCTGAGTATGTGTTGAGAGAATAACAGAGAGAGAGAGTGAAAGAAATAGATATATGGAAGGGAAGACAGAAGAGAGGAGTGTAGACCAAAGTCAGTCAATAATCCCAACAGATAATAAGTTTAAAGATGTGCTGGTTGATTCCAACTTCCTCTCGGGAAAATAACAGGACATAATTGGTGGAGCGAGCGGGATACAGACATTATACCCATATGACCTGAAAGCATAACAGGGCATATGCATAGAGGGGTACCTGCATATTGGCACAGGCATAGCGGAGTACCTGCATGTTGGGACATACTGATTTGAATAAATATAAGTATATATTGATGACTTTTAATGGAAGGACGTCCATTGGATATATGGTGCCATTACATTTATGGTAGAAACATTTCATTAATGCTGGTGACTTTACAGTGAGATAGTTCCAGACAGAGTGAATGTAGATAGGTGGTAAGACACATTACATACCTAGTCACACGGTCACACGTCTACATAAGTCTTTATCCTATATCTCCTCTTGTGGATGAGAGAGTGGTTGTGATGTACTGTGTGGTGTTGTAGAGTTATAATATTAGATAGACATAGATAAATGATATAGGTTCTAGGTGGAATATAATTGTATAGTGAGTACTTCTTTACTGCCTTGAGGTGTCTTTACTCAACGTGCTGACTTACCTGCTTTAACTATGGCAACTCCTAAAGTAACTACAGCCGAACTGAGGGCCAACGGGGAGGCAATTGGTTTAGCTGGTTCCGAGCTAACTGATTACATACAAGAAAGAGAGCGAGAGTTTCGTCAAGCGGAAAGGGAGGAGCGGAAGGCCCAGTTGGAAGCAGAAGAAGCCCACAAGATAAGGGAACATGAATACCGCATGCGAGAACTAGAGCTCAAGACACAAACTAAGGGTGAAATAGATGCTGCAGAAGGAAGTTCATCTTCACCTGGGGCAACCCACATGATTGGACAGGGTTACCATGCCATGAAGTTTCCATTGGCGGTCTTTGATGAAAGTAAAGAGAAGATATACCAGTTTTTGGATCGGTTCGAGGCTATGGCAGTCGCTATGGGACTGGAGAGAACCAGATGGGCTCTTAAATTATCCCAGGCTTTACGTGGTTCAGGGTACGAGGTCTACACACGCCTACCACCAGGACATGAAAATCAGTACGAGGAATTAAAAGCCGCTTTGATGAAACATTATGAAGTCACAGCACAAACGTATAGGAAGAAGTTTAGATCGTCTAGACGAGAGCCGGGAGAACTATTCGCCGCCTACAGTCTAAGGCTGAAATCCTATCTCCAGAAATGGATGGACTTGGCAGAATTCAAGAGGGATTATGAGAGTCTCGAAGAGATGATGGTGGTCGACCAGATGCGAAAGCAAATGTCGAAACCTCTCAGAACCTTCTTGGGAGAACAAGGGGCGGAACGGATTGATGTTGTGAATAAGCTGGCGGAACGATTCGTAGAGGTACATGGGGAGGCGGCGGAACTAAGTACACAAACCAAAGGTCAGGAGAAACAAGAGAAAAAGAAACCGAAAAACTGGGAAGGAGAAAAAGTGGAACCTTATATAAAGCACACAGAGGAGAGTTCAGAGAAGGTGAAGGTAGGAAACCAGAGCACCTCGAATTCTCAAGCGAAACGACAGTGGTCTGAGAGGTGGTGTTCATTCTGCAAAGTGCCATCTCACAACACGAAGGACTGCAGATCGAAACCTAAAAGTTCTTACTTCGCAGCATGCAAAGTGATTCCTACGACGGTGATCACAGACAAGGCTGAGGTCGGCGAAGGAGAAAGGAACAAAAAGGACACACGGAAACCTAGGAAGGGAACAGGGTGCACACACTGCCAGTCGATAACACATAATACTGTGGACTGCAGATGCAAGGCAAACGATGCCAATTGCATAACCAACCTCGAGGAATTAAAAGAGGAAGGCAAGGAAACTGTCAAAGAGATGAAAGACACTCAGGACCAAGAGAGACCACCTGTGGTTGAACTGATTGAAGTCAATGGCCAGCAGGTTGTTTGTCTCTACGATACAGGTATGGATCGGGAAGCGGTGGTGGACGCCAGCTTGGTAAGCCCAGACCAACTTACAGGGGAGACCATAGAAATACAGCCAGCAATGAGGAGTGCAGTTACCATGACGCTGCCAATCGCCAAGGTGGAGATTAAATCCAGGTACGTCACGGGCATTATTCCAGCTGCTGTATTATCGGACTCCTTATTTCCCATGATCATTGGTACGAAATATGTCTTTTTGGGAATGCCCAAACAGCCAACCCACAAGGGAACAGTAGTCAGTGGATCTCAAGGGAAGGAAAAAGAGGCAGAGACACTATGCGACAACTCAGGGACAGGAGAATTGCATACTGCCCAGAGGAAGGATACTACGTTGCATCCTTGCTACAGGAAGCTGCAAAGAAGTGCTGAGCCACCAGAACGGGGACAGTACTTTCTGAAGAATCAACTACTCTATCGGAGAGCTTGGAGGGGAGATAACCTGCACGAGCAGTGGGTGGTTCCAGAGACCCACCGTCCTCACATTCTTCAGAGTGGACACATCATAGGCGAGAATCGACATATGAGTGTCAGAGAGACCTTGCAGAAAATTTCCGGCCATTATTGCTGGCCAGGAATGACCGGAGATGTACGCCGGTGGGTGAAGTCTTGTTCGGAGTGCCAGAAAGCACCACCCAACAAGCGAATTAAGAGGAAACTAGCTCTTAAAGTGGAAGACAAAGTGGAAGTGTGGAGTCCCGCAGAGACCAATATACTCCAAGTAGGGTGGAAAGGACCTTATCCTGTGGAAAAGGTGGTGTCCAAGAACCTCTACAAAATACGGATCGGGGAAGAGAAGAAAAATCTCCCTAGACATCTCATTAGGAAATATGAAGAGAGATCCGGGAGCAAAGCTTCGCACTTTATGGTGATGGCAGCCATTGGGACAAAAGTTACCAGTCCAGACGAAGACCAGAGATCGCCAGTGCAACATAGGAGGGCCTATGGGACAGTATGTGATAGGTCAGATTTACCCAACGACAGGAGGAGGGAAATCACAAGTCAGGGAAAGGACAAGAGTGAAAGTTTCACCGGTAACCAAGTTCAGAAGGGGTGGGTAACGTCGGGAAAGGCGAGAATTACCCAGGACTCTAACCGAAGATGGGCTGACCAGATACAATATCGCCCAAGATGGTCCTGGAAGCAAAAGTCCAGGAGATTTGGGAAAGACGACTCGGTCCATCGAGGACGAGGTGGAACATCCCCAGAGGCAAAGCCGGGGGAAACCAAGAGGACATGGAAGCAGTGTTACAATCAGGATGGGACAATCTATCTGTATTGTGAGCCATCGCTTACACCAGTGAAAAGGAGGTCGACGGGACGTACAGGAGCGAGGAGCCAACACTAGTTTCATTCGTGAGTAGTATAGTAGGGTGTCAATTAGAGCGCCTACTGGATAATGAGGTGAGCCATGTGAGGATCCAATCATATCATCAACACGTGATGTTAATAGCTACTTCGCAGAAGCTCAACGCACGGTGGATGTGATGGACGTTGTTGCTGCAACTGGACTTCACAGTGGAATACATCCTTGGTAAGGAGAATGTAGGAGCAGATTTCTTATCCAGACATCCAGCTCCGGAGGAAGAAGACTAGGGTTGTGGATCATGGGAATCAAACCTACAGTGAGAAAGATTCGACGCGGTCTAATCTCTTAAGAGGGGGCCTATGTCGTGGAATACTGAGAGTTAATGATTCCCAGATAGACGACTGTATACACCGACTAACCAGGTAGAAGAAGGGTTAACAAACGAAGCAGTAAGGGTAACCAACAACGGAGTGACCAGGCGCATGTGTTTATAGGTCAAGACACAGAAGGGGCCGCCAACAGCCCAGGTAACCTGTCGCGTGGAAAAATTGGTTTGCGACAAAGGCATACAGCATTATTGGACAGCATATTGCGGTCTGGATGTATGAATAACGAAAAAGTTTCAGATCTGTAATTTTCCACTAACGGTGATAATGAAGTATGGACTTGAGGTGTCAAGCAAGGTCAAGGACTATGCGGCAAAAATGACCTATAAAGAGTGTCCACTTCTTTGTGAGAGTTTAGTGTGTGTTCCAAACTGAACTGAAGGAGATATGTTCCTGAGTGGGAATAGAAATACACGTCCCTAATGATGGAAAGAGGGGATAGTAGTGTGTTATTCGCTAAGTGTTTTTCGATTCCAGGAACATAGATGCCTAAATAAGGTATTAATATATTAGAGTATAGTTTTAGCATAGGAATATAGATGTGCGTGAAGTGCATTTAACATTTCTTTCTATTAGTAGGAATAGTATAGACGTTAGGTGAATCTTCTATCCTATGTTAGAGTGGGTTTTTTCGGAAGCCTTTTCATTTCGGCTGGAGGAAAAGACACTCACATAGGAGAGAAGAGGAAGCAGACACAGATCTCATTATTAAATGTATATCACACAGGTTCCCATACCAGTGCGAGACTTATCAACTAAGATATAACACAGCTGGCTGTGGTCAAGATCACTCAGTGTTGATAACCCACAAGAAAGCACTTTAAAGTAATAAAGCACGACACTTGTGCATAAGAAAGGAAAGAAAAGAAGTGTCATCGTAATAAGTCAGGAGGACAGAGAACGGAAAATAGAGATCATACAAACTAAAAACAAAAGACTCAAATGACTCAGTATCGAAGAGTTGCAAGGTGCATACCAAATGCCTATACCAATTACGAACTATCCAGTGTAGAACTTTTACAGGACAAAAATAGAGAATACTAGAAACTCGATGTGTTTTCCAGGATGGATTTAAGAACGCTATAAGAAAGCAACGAACATTCAGTTTAAACTGACAGCATATAGTGATCTGTTTAAGTACATTGATACAGTGGTGAACATTTTTTCATTAAAAACAAAAAACGGATATACCTACAGACTCAAGCAGACGGAGCATTCAGGGTGAGACCGTTCTGTTGTATCTATGTACTGTCCTGTACTTTAGCCGAGAGAAGAGACGAGAGAAGACACGGAGACTATCTATCAACATCTTATCTGGCAGCCACACTAGAAGAACATATCAACTACATAGACAATATCCATACATACACCAGACATAGTTTTATTAATAAATCTTTTATTTATTGTTGAAAGGAACTGTTGTCTGAGTATGTGTTGAGAGAATAACAGAGAGAGAGTGAAAGAAATAGATATATGGAAGGGAAGACAGAAGAGAGGAGTGTAGACCAAAGTCAGTCAATAATCCCAACAGATAATAAGTTTAAAGATGTGCTGGTTGATTCCAACTTCCTCTCGGGAAAATAACAGGACAAGGGGATCCTCCTCCTTGAACGTCAAGCATTCTTTGCCCACATCTTAGACCTCACGGCTCCAAACTTTCAAACCAACAGGATGAAATTAATTGTCATCGTCATTCTTGATGGACAAACAACTGCATTTAATATAATTGCTATGCTGTTTCCCTCTAATATTATGCTCGTCGTCTAGTAAAACAACAGGAGCCAGAATAAATATTAACGAAATGAGTTCATCCTCGTCAAATATATCTTTATTCGTGGCGATCGTCCGTACAGTATAACAACGTCACCGTTCCCATGTTAATGGGAGGGCAGGTGAAAGATAATTAATAATCATTTGCAAATATTGAATGCTAACTGTAGAGTCGGATTCCATCCTTCTACTTTCATCAATGACGAGTAAATTTCATACGGCCCACCGTTCTGCAAACTACATTACGCCCATGATTCTAACAGTGTTACTTACGCCGAGCTATGTGTGTGTTGACGCCATGACCTATATTTGATAAACGACCCGCAAGTTCTGATTCAGTATGCTTTCCTCACTTTCTTCATCTTCCAATCGTTCTCCGTAATGCAGAATACGCCTCTTTTCCTTATCTTCCTAGAATACTAGATGACATGTTCGCAATGTCTTTCTGCTGGATATTTGCGTTCATATTTCAGTGTTGTTATTTATCCGACCGGCTCCATGATCATCCCAAACCTAACTAACTTTAGTGATGTAGTACGCCGTGACGTCGTTTACCAACTTGCGTATTATGCCGCTTCTTGGTTAACTCTTCTTGTTCTGTTTGCCACAATTTCGGTATCTTATTCTGAATCACTGTCCCTTGCCTTCAACGCTATATGGCAATAATAACGTGTAGCAGTCGAGGTGACCGACATGATAAGAGCGCTCTAACTCTTAAACTTCCGATGTGCTGACTGCGGGGTGACAGGATCAACACATACATCAATCAGTTGGACTTCAACGTGAACTTCTCATTCAGAATTTAATGGCAAACTACTGAACGTAAAATTGCTTAGAAAATTAACCTTGGGTTGGGGTTGATCGGAACGTCCTGTTTAACATATGCAATAACATATAGTGTGCAAGTTACATATCTAGATATAAGACAATGCCTCCTGTTAAAATGTGTAGATATGAAAATAGTTGCCTGTATTACTTATGTCGAGTGGCAGGATATCTTATGATGATAGCCTAAATG